>JAQISU010000056.1:237500-777500 GCA_029339505.1 Unio delphinus
CTACGTTCAAACTGGGTGGTTGGTTATTAACTACTTTTGAATAAATAGTTATCATAGTTTTGTTATGATTTTGTTTTGTTTTTGTGTTGTTTTTTTCAACTAGCGATATCGAGAATGAGTGCAGCCAAATATAATTGAATGGAGCTTTGACATTGATCAAATATTATGACAATAATAACTTTGAGCAGAAACCATTTCCACTACATTATCTCATTAAACAATATATCTGCGAGTCGGTACGTATTAGAAAAATCATTGGCATTGTTGAACAAAACAAAACTTTTTTCCTTGAGCCATTTACCACATAGTGTGCATAATTATAGTATTTGCAATTATTTAAGCTCATTCGTATACTGCTACCTGCCTATTATGTATCCGTCCTAAGCGTGCGTGCAACAAACCGCTTTGGAGCCTCTTGTTCTATAGAGGATACCGTACATGTTTGTCTTCTCTAGATACCAACATGTTTGTGTCGTAAATACATTTATTATTGTAATTATATTTTTGTAATGTAGATTATTTTCATATTTACACTGATATAAGTAGGGTGTATTTTTACGTTACGGTAGAGTTTAATGATTACTGATTAGCTGAAGGTTAAATACTTATTTATAAAGCTCATAAAAATAGTACATAGCGTTTAAAAGACTTAGTGCAAATTTGGTGTATGCCTATTAGCTGTATGCCGGATAATGTTCTCCTTTCATTGAAAAGTTTGTTCTCTGATTGTAATGTTCCTCGCTAAATGAGAAGCAATGCAGATGGATAAGGGTAGATCAGAAAGACAAAAAGGCTAAATATGAGTTGATGGAGTGTACATAAGACTCAGCCAAACTGTATACTTGAATTTTTATCAAACCTTTGTTGGATGTAACGATTTCAAATAATATCCAAATATATAGTCGATGATATTCTGTATATATGTCACATATAAATTGTAATATATGATGCAAAATCTTTTCGTTGAAATTCGCATTCAAAGTTCTTAATTTGGAGGAAAGGATCAAAGCAAATTACCACTATAACATAAAAGGGAATGGAATGATGCTAGAATATCTTAGTGCAGTTGTATGCTATAGTGTAGGGGTCTCAACCCTGCTGCCTGAAGGCAATATGCGCCCCGCCCGCCAAGCTCCTTTTGTGTCCCACAACATGATTGGTGTTAGAAGGTGTCATGAAAGATAACAGAGGTAGTTCGGCCTTTGGGCCAATTAACATGCCCTCATTCGTTCTTATGAGCAATTTGAGCGTGAAACGTTTTCTTTTTTGTATGCTATATTACAGGGTCTTAAACACGCTGCTCGAGGGCAATATGCGGCCCGCCAAGGCGTTTTAGGTGGCCCACAAAATGATAATACAGGTAGTGTGGCCCATCGCCATTCAAAATGCCTTCATTCGGTTATATGGGTAGTTTGCGCGTGATACCTTTGCGCTTTTGTAATCACTTGGAATATCATGATAAATTCCATTAAATTATTTATTGTACCTAAACTTGCATCAGAATTCAACATTCTTGAAGCGTTTACCTAACATTGCGTTGGTATACTGTTCTACAGCATTCTCCTATTTATTTGTTATTCAATATTGACAGATTAGACAAATATGCCGCTACAAGAAAGATGCTGCAAAAGTATGCACACAGATTACAAGTGAGGTCAAAGGAAGGATCCATGAGATGGGTCATATTCTACAGTAGTTTCCCAGCATTACCTATAGCGAAAAAAACCATATTTAGCTGTTATGTTGATACTTTTCAAGTTTTCTGCCTCTGCCGCAAACTGACAACATTTGTAAATAACTAGACGCAGTGAATTTGGGAGCTTACATTTTTAAATGGACTCATTGCACAGGCAATGTGTATCAAGCGTCAGAGTATAATCTCGTTCTGGCAGAAAATAATGTAAGACTTGCTTTGAAATTTGTATTTCTTTCAATGGACGATCATCCTCGTTGGCAAAGTCTAATCTAACTATACATGGATGATTTTGAATATAGTGCCTTGGTTGTGAATGGTGTATTCACACTTTCTTGGAAAAAAGTAGATGCAATTAGGTTCCGTCCTTATCAAATATATTCATTTGCAATGTTATTTTAATACATAGGGTGTATATCCACAGATCTTCAAATATGATGCACATTACACAAAACGATGTAATGCCTTTGGTAGTGCTCACGAGACACTTACGACAAACGTAACATTTAATATATATATATATATATATATATATATATATATATATATATATATATATATATATATATATATATTGTCACGTGCTAAGGCTCGAATAAACAGTAACATAGAAAGAGTGAAAATAACAAGCTTGTAAAAAATTAATAAACAATTTATTGAGTACAAATATTTTTCAGAAAAGAAAAATAAACTTCCGGTTTTAAGAATCAATTCCAAAATTAATTCAAAAATAATTCAAAATATTTTCCACTAGAGAAATTGCAAAAGTCCTGGTAATAAAATGTCCAAATAATTGTAAGTTCGAATCCCAGCAAAGTATCCAATATGGAAGACGATGTCAGTTGATGAAATAAGTTCGTGCTAATAAAATTTATATGAGCACAATTCTTTTCCAGATAAATAACAAAATAATTCCTCTTGATCCAAGCGAATTGACACAATTTCCAGTACAAGGTAATTTAAATTAACTCAAAACGACACAACTTTATATTCTAACAGGCCAATTTTCAACTACTGAATAGCTCGCTCCAAAACATAATTTATATAACTGTTTTTACCTTAAAAGGAAAGGTCACGTGATATTCTAGAAATTATCAGAACAAATTTACGTTCAAAGAATCACGTACACACCTTATGATCCAACTAAGATAGAATGATCTTTATATAAGCTCCATTTTGTCCTTGGAACCAACCAATCATTTTAAAAGCTTGTTTACAACTCTGAAACCAGGTCAAAAATGCCAAATTTAAATCTAACAAATAAACAATAAAAATAAATATAAATGACTTATATCACATATGTGTAACAATATGTTGTTAATGTTTCACTTGCTTATATTCACTGAAAGATTAAACTAGGTGATTACAAATAACTACAGGATAAAATGTACCTTAATGCAGACATGTTCCTGATTCGTATGTGTTGGTCGTTAGATTTTGTATTTTGGCAGCATTGAATGACTAATAGCTTAGGACAAATTTATTCTGATCATTCAAAAACAGAAACTGATAGTAAGTTTTGAAACTCATGATAATTGTGCTTTTAAAGTATAACGACCGTGTGGTAAAAAACTAAGTAATAACAAAGAAAGTCACAAACATGTTTTGTGAAATTCAAGATATAATCTATTTAGCTAAATTAGAAAGCGAAAATTGAAGAATAACTAACGGCATTGTTCAACGAACTTCAACTTGACCTTATAATGTATCACAATACAAGAACTTCAAATGTAGCAATAACCTCGAATGTGATAATATATCAATAGCTTTGATGTCTAACACTGATATAATCCAGAATGTCTTTGAGTCAACTCATAACAATTATAAAACAATGTAGTCGTCCAGTGTATGATCACTTTTTAATTTCAATTAATAATTCCAAGCAAATATTTTTAAAATCATAAATGAATTCACATAGATGTTAGAATTCAATAAAGTTGCTTAAGATGAGAATAAATAATAATATTACTCACTATATCATATCAGAAAGAAAGACACAATCTCAGGTAAATTAAGACAGTTACACAACCAGGGTTATCATTATACGTTAAGTTTCATCATGTCGGAATACACATTGTCATACATAACATATTTTAGTGATTTTCCCTTGATATTTATCAGATAGCTTAAGGATAATTTTAATCATACATTCACCCTACGTTCTTTATCCAGGGACTGTAGTTCATGATTCTTTTTTGGAGGACTTAATCTGTATTTGCAACGGCTATTTGCGATTGATATATACTACATCAGGCAATATTTCCAAACGGAATGAACCACTGTTCTTGTCACAAGGTGTCTGTGTGCGTCTACCACAAGAAACTATGAGTTTAGGAACCATCATCTTATCAGGGACTCAGATAACAAATGTAATTCTGTTGTCAAGACGGGTTCCTAATGAATGTAAAATTTAGTGAAGTGAATATTTAGGGATTTATTTTAGTTCTTACTGATACAAATATATACACAATTATCAAGTTGATTGTTTCACATGAGTTTGAAACCTTTTAATACTGAAAAAAACGTTTTACTTGTAAATGCTGGTTTTAAAGCAAACGATTCAAACACATTTATATTCATACTTATTGCCGCAGATATGGTGTTCTCTAAAGATCAATTTTCGTTATAGATACGTGTAAACAAATGAATATAGGTTGCATTATATACACTCATACATGTTTAGATGTGAACATTATACGATGATATTTCAATGGGTGTTGTTACTATAGCAGCTTAATTACAACGGTGAGTCCTTACATTAACTCGGTTTGTAATCTTTTCCTACTCTAGAAAATGGATCTTCAGTGAGTTCACACCCGAATCAAAACGTTTAATAAAAGTATTTTTCCTTTTATTGCTAATAATTTATTCCATTGATTCTGTTTCAATTGAAATAATAATAATATTTAACATGTCTTATTTCCAAAACATTTCGTGACATAGGAATCGTTTGAAATTCAATCTTTTAAAGACATTAGTATTGTTTGATGGAACAAAATATCTACTCTGTACGATTGATAAATATATGACACGATTAACTTACTTAACTTTGATATCAATAGAGCTCATTTATGAAGACCGTGATAGGCGATAGATACTTTAAAAAAAAACAATGCTCATGGTTATGCATACCAGATAATACAGTGTGATGTTGGGAGTGATCACGACCTCGTCATTATGAAAATCTGAGTGAGGTTAAAAAACATTATCAAGCCAAAGAAAATCAGGCTCAAATTCAACCTTGAACAACTGAATGAGCCTAACATCTGCAAGTCATTCCAATCCACAAGTGGAGAAAAATTTGCTTCACTTGCTCTGGTGGATCTTGATGTTAAAGTGATGACAGACACTTTCAACAGTCATGACAACAGTTGCCATGGGCATCATTGGCCTCTATCGCCCAAAGAAAAAACCCGGGTTATTTTGCAAGACTGCCTTCATGATTTAAATAATAACGAAGGAACAGAAATTAACGTCTATAACATATGGGGCACGATTTCCTTATTTTATTCAAAATTGTATTAATGTCATTCAGTATCTTCACATACTTAGTATAGTTTACAATCATGATCTAAGTAAAGCCATAATCAATCGCACTGCATCATTGCATATAAAACCTAACATTAACAATGAAAATGTATCTAAAGAATGATGAAAATATGTGAATAAATGGAAGGTCCAATGAGTCAACTTTCTGTATTAAGCGTTATTTCTTCATAGAATTGGCGCTGAAGGCATACATGTTTCCAAGTGGAGTTTCATTTGTTCAAATTGTGTTGTGAAACTGAACATTTCTTTCTACTTCCAGACTTTACGGTTTGATTTGTATATGTAATATTCCTGATTTGTTATGATTGTACACATTTTTGAATTAATTACAGCAAAATACTATGGCGATTCTGGATATCTCCGTATATATCTAATTCATGCGTTTCTTGAACGTTGCATGGCCCTAGTTTGCAAAAGAACGTTGTCATAGTATGGCTTCGTTTTCGTAGTGGGAATAAGGAGTATACGATTGTCAGAAGAGGAGCGTAAGTATCTGCTCGTGAGTACACATGGGTGAGGCCAGATAGGTATGTTGGACTGGAGTAAGTTAGTGAAAGGTAGCACAGAGAACACATGATGTGTTTGATTCTGGATCGAATGGATAACCAGTGTAGGGAACAGTGCAGCGGGGATGTGTACTCTGATCGTGATACTCTAATTACTGATACTCGAAATTATCATTGCATTATACGCACTCCAAGCAATAGTTGTTCCAGAATTACCCCTATATTAGGGATGACAGTATTTACTAATTGGTGTGACATTACATCCTCAGAGAGAAATGTATAGACACCTAAACATAAATATAGATTAGATTACATAGTTTCCATGCGACCTATTCTCATGTAGTTTTAATACAACATACAACTGGTAAGATTACATACTTGTTTGTACTAAAATGAGCAGTGTATCGTGTCATTGGTCATAGTTGATAGGAAAAAATAATTTAGTAAATAATAAACTGGAATCGAATGTTATAAATTAAGTTGAAGGATACCTAAAGATACCTTAAGTGATTAGCCCTTGGTCCTACTTTGGTGCAAAATTTGATGATGATCTTTTATGACTGTAAATATAATCATGCTTGCATTACGTATCTCGTTTATACAAATTCTCAGTATATAAATACTCTAATTGGGGGAACATCGTATAAACAATATCACATGTGACATACGTCAATGGCATAAGCCAGTGTTAAATTCACTGTTGTTATTCGATATATCGTTATATTCTCTAACATATTTAATAACTTACTAATCAGGAATACATACCTATATTTAAATTCTAACTGTAATATAACGTAATTTTTGAAGCAGTAATATAGAGGCAATAATAAATCAGTTGTCTTTGACTAAATAATAATACTCAGTTTTACTTTGCATCACTCTACTATAGTAAAGCTCCAATAAATAAGCCAAAAACTACAGATTGGAAATGTCTGAGTGCCACGATTCAAACCATTTAACTATAACAATAGATGATATAGCCTTATACTCAGTCATTGCACTAAACTTTCAAAGTTCGATATACCCCATTTGCTGATTAAAAATAACCCAAAAATCTTCAGCTTTAATGCTTCGCTCGAAATGCCGCGGATCGTAGTTTACTTTATCTGATTAAGTGTGGTGATTTTGTGCACGTGATGTATTTTATAACAAACGATACTCTGATGAATCTGATAAGGCTATTCTAACTTCAAAATCAAGGAGAATAAATATCTTTTTTGGTGCATATGAAAAACATGTATTGCTAGGAACATAATCAGCTCTGCTTTGTAACCGTATTATGTATCAAGTTCGATATTCTATAGATGCTGTGTCAAACTGATACTGATACTGATTGACATAAACGTTATCTAACATATCAATTAAATCATGCACAATAACATTATTTGTATGGTGACATCTCCTGTTTTGACCGAATATAATAATATACCTGCGGACAATCCAATTCTTCGTGTAGGTCAGTCCCAACAGAAATTTAGTGTTGACAATGCAAACCATAGTTCAAACAGCGTGCGAAACCTTACACCAGTGACCAATTTCAGAATGATTGCTTTTATTTTATCTCACAAGATCATGGCATTAAACGGATGTAATTGAAAGTGTGTAATTTACAATTGTAGACAATAGGAGAATCTGCCCAGTGGGCGACAAATATACCGCCTCTTCTGTATCCTTAAAGTCGTTGACGACAACGGTGTCAAATTGCAAACAAGCGTCGAAATAGTTTGATTAATTTTTCTGATTCGAATTGTGATGGCGTCTGTGGCTCTTGTGTTGCAAAAGTGACTGATTTAGGTACCGTAGGAATAGCGTCTCTAAATGAAATTTGTTTGCCCATGTACTCGAGAAAGGAAATTGTTTTTCCTCGCATTGTGGCTGAGATGGATAAATCATTTATTATTTTTTAGCACTTGACAGCTACAGAAGCGCATCTATTGACGAAATTTATTTGTGAGAGATGAAAATATTTATGCAACGCTTCCGATGTGCTTTCATCCTCGATGAACGTGCGTCACAGTGGGCAGATCAACAGACCTGGAATCGAATACGCGGTAAGGCGTCGACACGATATTCGACTCAAACGGGTTTGAACAGGAAACATTTTTTGTTCTTCGTCGACACTGGGTTATCAGCTGCTGAATTATTGAACACTAACGGTTGCAATCACTAACATAGTCATAATATGCAGAGTCATAATTACTAGAATATTGGATGAACATGAGATTTCACCAATTTTAAAAGAGCTCTTTTACCCCACATTGTCTATTAAAAGCCAGGCATGTGTATATCCCAACGGAAGTATGTAAATTTGTCATTTTCAGAGTAAACTATGATAATATAAGCTACAGTCCTAATTTGGCCACAACAATGAAAACTGTGTAAATATGGCACTGAAATAATGTCGAAATACACCGATGTTTACATTTCAGAACATATTAACAAAAAGTAAAAGCAAATATCCCTCCAATGGCATCTGCAAATAGCAATGGTGGAAATGTATTAATTTATGTGGGTAAAATTAGATCGTGATTGAGGAGTCCTTCCGCCGTAACAGCAAACAGCCAACTTTAAATAATTACAAACATTTTCATTTTCAAGGCATAGTAAGAGAAGAAGGCCGAACATACTTTTATTGCTGATCGCAATCTGCGGTGCAAGTCTAATTTCACCTGCGAACCTGTTTGATGAAAAAGGTTGATACAGGTAGGCGCTGTAAATGACTAGACATAAACACAGTTGATTAAAAGCATATAAAATTGAATGTACGATGCTAAATGGAAAAAACGCATACTAAGCTGACTTTTCGACTGTTACATTATGTTATAAAATAAAACAAAAATGTGGTCAGTTTATGCAAGGAACATCACTAGAACAAATGTTTCATTTGGACATCTTGCCTTAGCTAGAAACAAAGAATAATAATTGAGTACGATGGAAGCAGAGACTCTTGTGGATCGTTTACGTTTGTAAATGAAAACGTCGAAACCTAAAGTCGGCTAGTACAGCGCATAATATGCTTTAGTGGCCCTACCATCACCAATACGAGCATCAACTTTAATAGGAATAGCTATACAATAATTGGCAAAGGCAGATGCTCTATCTGCTCGTGAAATGGACGAACCCGCCCATACACGAGTCTCCTGTTGCCTTGCAGGTTGGCTTTGGTTAGCCAAAAGTCTAAGGAAGTAAACCCTAAAAGACAATCCGGAGTGGAGACCATAAGGCAGTTGGACGATGTACTACATCCCCTTCTGGCGACTCCCTGGTCTGGAGAGGGATGGGCTCTGCCAGACAACTTTGGCCTAAGACCCATTGATAATGCTGGACAAATCTGAAGTTATCATATCATATCGTTCTTCGCCCGGGTCAACAAGGACCGAGCATGCCATTGTCCACCAGGACGCAGGTGACAAGTGTGCTATTGGTACTTTGCATAAAACCAGAGGTAGAAACAATGTTGCCATCGCCACCTGGAACATTAGAACTCTAGAGCAAACTGGAATAATGCAATAGTTGACACATGAGATGGAACACTATACACGGCACATACTGGTACAGTGCAAAGTAAGATGGAAAGCCCTAGGAGAACACCAAACTTAAGATGGGCATATATTATACAATAGTGGAGAGATGGACAAGTCCATAAATGGAGTAGTCTTCCTTGTAAACAAAGCCATCAAGGGATCAATGCTTGAATGTTGCCCCATATCTAGCAGAATCATCTACATTCGTCTGAAAACATCTCCTTTTAATATCACCATTATCCAAGTCTATCCTGCAACTACTGATCATGATGATGCAGAAATACAGAGTTCTACAGCAAAATCCAGGGTATAACAAACATGGTAAGTAAAAACGACATACTCATTATCCAAGGAGACTGGAATGCCAAAGTTTGCAAACATGTTATAAATTACTGGAATGATCATTTTGGACCTTCTTGTAACGATCTTACCAATGAAAGAGGGAGACGGCTGCTCGAGTTCGACAGCAACATAACATGGTACTAGCCAACACCCTGGGCAAACATGAAGTATCACCATTCTGGACACGGCAAGCACCAAATGGAACCCATCATAACCAGATCGACTACATTCGGGTTCAACATCGATACCGCTCTGGGACCAATAGAGCAAAAACAAGAACATTCCCTGGTGCTGATGTTGGGAGTGATCACGACCTCGTCATTATGAACTTCCGAGTGAGGCTGAAAAACATTAACAAGCCAAAGAAAATCAGGCTCAAATTCAACCTTGAATTACTGAAGGACCCTAACATCTGCAAGTCATTCCAAGCCACGATTGAATGAAAATTTGCTCACTTCTTATGATGGATGTTGATGTTAAAGTCATGACAGACACTTTCAACACAGCCATGAAAACAGTTGCCAAGGACATCATTGGCCTCCATCTGTCAAATAAGAAACACTGGTTTACATAAGAGATTCTGAATCTGTGTGATGCCCGAAGAGACCTGAAAAACACCAGAAACACAACAGGGGAAGTGGAATATCGAGAAATAAACAAGAATATCAGAAACACTTGAAGTAATCAAAAGGAGATTGGATTGCAAAAACGTGCACAGAAATATAAAGCATTCTGATAAACGATAATAGCAAACAGGCATTCCAAATTGTGAAATAACTCACCAGCCGGTACCATTCAAGACAAAAGTGGCATTGCAGAAAGATCGATTGAGTATTGTAAAGAACTCTATAACCATCCGTCCACAGGAGACCCAGAGGTGTTTGAAGTTCTAAACTCAACCAATGATGATGATGTCCCCATTCTCAAAGAAGAGTTGGAGTCAGCAATGAGAGCACTGAAGAATTGGAAGGCAGCTGGCGTAGACAACATCCTAGCTGAACGTATCAAGAATGTGGGGAATCAGTGATAGAGCTACTAACAAACATTTGCAACAAGATCTGGCAGAGAGGCGAATGGCCAACAAAGTGGACCCAGTCACTGATTATAACACTCCCCAGAAAAGGCAATCTCTAGCTGTGCCCAAATTACAAAATTATCAGTTTGATCAGCCATGCGAGTAAGGTGATGCTGAAGATCATCTTGAACAGACAGAACCCACAATCAGAAGAAATAATCACTGAAGAACAGGCAGGGAACCGGAGTGAAAGAAGCACAACAGAACACATATTGAATCTTAGGGTTCTGTATGAAAAGTACGCACAACATCAACAAGACATCTATCATGTGTTCATAGATTTCAAAAAGGCTTTTACCAGAGTGTGGCATGAGGCATTGTGGGCCACAATGAATAAGTACAACATGGGTCAAATGTTGACCAACACCATCAAGCAGCTGCACGCCAAGGCTACCAGTGCAGTAATTGCTCAAGGTTCTGAGGGAGATTAGTTCAAGACTACAGTTGGAGTACTTCAACGCTGTGTCCTGTCACCCACACTTTTTAACATCTACTTGGAGCGCATCATGAATGTAGCCCTGAAAAACCACTGCGGGACAGTCAGCCTTGGAGGACGTAATATCAACAACCTCCGCTTTGCAGACGACATTGATGGGCTGGCAGACAGTCAAGACGAGCTTGCCACCTTAGTGAAGAACCTGGATGACACATCTTCTAGATTTGAAATGGATATAAGTGCCAAGAAAACAAAGCTGATGACAAATAGTGGCAAAAAAAATCGCATCCAAGATTAAGGTCAGAGGACAGGATCTGGAAACAGTGATTGAATTCAAATATTATTACTCCATACTCACGGAAGAAGAATCAAGAGCAGTAATTTTGTCACGAGCAGCACAAACAACGACAGCTATGTCAAAGCTAAGACCAATCTATAGATACAAGAATATCGGTCTGAAAACTAAAATCAAAGTATTGAGAGCAATAGTCATCTCAATTTTTCTGTATTCATGTGAGGACTGGACCCTAGCTGCAGAATTACAACGAATAATCTAGGCAATTGAAATGAGATGCTTCAGAACCATCCCTGACATCTCTTACCACACAAATGATGAGGTGCGTAACTTCATCAGGCACAAAGTAGGCCATAATGAAAACCTCCTCATCAGTATCAAAAAGATAAAGTTTAAATGGTATGGCCATGTCACTAGAGCCAACAGTCTATCCACACCAATACAGCATGGTAGTGTTCAAAATGGTAGAAACAGAGGTAGACAGAGAAGTGGAGTGACAACATCACAGAATGGGACCAAGACAAGTTTCGCAGGGACACATTCATTGGCACATGATCGAGACAAGTGGAGGGAACTGGTCAGATGTTCAGCAGCACAATGCCTCAACGACCACATTAGGTCAAGAGACTGATGATGATGATACAATAATTACCAAACCAAGGAAGAGAAGGAAATGACGCCATCACAATGATCGTCAATTTGTAGTATCTGGGATGGGCTCGTTGAAATTAAACTGCATATTTTAAATTTGCATAAATCCAGATCGTACATTTGATCGTAACATAATTTAGGGTATGTTTCAATACCACTGGTGATAAAAAAGATATCATATGCCTTCACACAACATAATTGAGTTTTGGAAAGTAAATCGATGCTCCACCAGCAGACGGCCAGCGACAATTTTGTTTTGAAGTATTTAACGTCTGGCATTGAACTGTCTTCGTGGTTGATATTTAAGATTTACTATTGTACATACGTGATGGATTCTGAACAGCCAATTGTTGATGATATTACATATATATTGACTGACAATTATATCAAATCGGAACAACATAAACATATCGACCAGTAATGAAGTGAAACGCAAATAACTGTCCCTCGGGTTATAAAGAAACAACTAACCATAAAGTGAATTTAATTGTACTCAAAGATCTAAGTATCATAACTGTAATGTGCATAAAGTGTCATATGTTGTGTAATAATAATCGATAGTTATTTTGTTGTGTGGTACATAATATATGTTTGTTTTCTTTTATTTACACAGAAATTATTGATGCATTGTCCTCTTTTGTGGCTATTTATGTTTGTTCATGTATCTTCAACAAACATTTCGTTTTTAAACTATAATGTGTCATTTTGTAAATCAGTTTTGGCAACATAAATGCACTTCATACCTTGATCTAGTAATGGACAATGAATACAAATTATCTGACGATTTCTCACTTTATTTATATCTCTTTCTTTCTCTCTCTCTCTCTCTCTCTCACTGTCTGTCTGGCTGTCTGGCTGTCTCTCTCTCTCTCTCTCTCTCTCTCTCTCTCTCTCCATACATTAAACCATATGTTCTATTGTTGTGTATGTTATGCATCTTTCAATATTATTTATAACGACTGCCATGAGAATTTAAAGCCTAAAGAAGTTTCTGAGACTAATATATATTAAATATGGTGTGAGTTTTCTTCCTTTAATTGAAGTTTGTATTCATGTCACTCATCATCTTAACATAATTAGTATAGTTTACAATCATGATCGACATAAAGTCATCATCAACTGCAGTGGATTGGTGCAATGCGTGTACATATCCAACCTAAACTTAACAATTAAATTGTATCTAAAGAATGATAACGATATATGGATAACAGGATGATCAGCGCAGTCGAATATTTATATTAGGTGCTATTTCGTCATAGAATGGGCGCTGAAAGGCAAATATTTTTCCTAGAGGAGTTTATCAGGGGTGCAAATTGAGTAGTGAAACTGAATATTTATTTTACTTCCATCTGATACTGCTTGATTTTTATATGTGATATTCCTGAGTTTTAAAGATTGTACACATTTTGTGAGTTAATTACAGAATATTACTGTGCCGATTATGGATATCTCCAATCCATGTATTTCGCCAACTCGTTTACCATGTCTTCCCGTGTTCTTTCACTCCGGGTAAGGGAAGTGACATAATAACAAATATGAGCACCAGAAGTGTGATCCGTGTCAAGGCGTATGTATCACTGGCACAAAAGAACTCCAAGAGCTCAGTTACTGGTATTGCTAATATTGAATCATGTTTGTTCATGCAAGTTGTACTGAAATAGCACGAACATGTTCTCTTTACACGAAGGTATTCCAAATTACAAGTTACAAAATTATGAAAATGACGGAGAGACACAGTGATACTAATGTTATCTATACTATTTATACTCTTTCACTCTTTGTTTATCTCGTTGTTCTTTGTTTTCTTATTAATGTTTGTCTTTAGGGATTGGATCGGATACTATCTGGTAAGTTGCTTGGATTATAGTCGGTAGAGTCTAGCCTACAGGTTCTACCTCAACAAGTCTCTAGTTTATGAATATGCAGCTTTTATTTGATCATACTTGCTAATATTAACCAATGCTCTTTCGATTAAATCTAAGCTGCATATAATTCATTCATTTTATGAAGACGATATAATGTGAGCATAATAAAGACACAAAAGGTTGTCATAAATCAATGTAAAAAAGGTTATCCGAAATCTATATTTTTTTTTTTAAACGACATATGTGTGTACGAGCATATGCGAGAATAGTTCTTTACAGATTTAATAACCGTTTCTGACAAATTCTTAACGGCTAATATCACACCAAGTCGCCAGGTGGAATATGGAACCAAACATTAAACGAATCATATCATTCATTTTAAAGATATGTTTTTAAAACGCTATGGTCCATTTTCTCAATGACGATTATTGTTCATGTGCAGTTATTAATTTCTAGATTGAGAGCGAGATCATATAGTATACGTGTCACACACCGATACTATTATCTGAAGTATGGTTAAATTGGTAGAAACCAAACGAATCAGTACTGATGATGTTGATACATTTAGACCTTTTGAGGTACAAGTAAAGCATTGATCTTATTAAACGAGTCTTGCATATAATAGTAGTGCTTTACTTTATTAAATTCGACATGAATTTCAGCCTCGTCTAACTCAGTTCGATAATTGTATGATATTTTCTCTAATGCCTTTGAGATTTCGTTACGATTGTAATATGTATTTGGTGTGTATCTTTAATTCCTTCCTCCACCCAAATCAATATTTTTTTTTTATTTTCATGAGAAATAAACACGGAATATATAATGAATGCGTATAGCATATTACAGTTGTTTGTAATGAAATAACTTATAACTAGTATTCAGCTTCTTATTAAGAGAAAACAACATTTCTTCGGGCTTGCAACTATAACATAAATCATGTTATTCTGTCCCCTTTAACAACTAAAACTTGCTACCATTAGTATTTGTAAATTTCTTAATTGTCGATCTTAATGACGGCATAATTATTGTATGTATTCCAATCGTTACATCACATTGTCTTCTACAGGTGTTTTATATTACTATGAAAACGTCACCTCTATGGAATATGGAAGATAACATTTCGAAAAAATATAATTATACATTCAGAGTCTACGTTTTAACTGCTTTCTTAGGTCTTCCACACGTATATATTGACGGCATGAAAGCCATTACATGTTGCTAGGTTATTCAATACAACATGCGACTTGTTTATTGACCACTTGGACTATTGATCTATTCTTTTCAGAAATTATATTACACTCATCCTACTGCTACTAGGATGACTACTAGAAGAGCCACTTTTTTACAAATGCTAATTATTAGCAGTAGCGTTCTTATTTCTATTATTATAATCATCATCATCATCATTATTATTGGCACCATCTTTTTCACATTTGTTTAACATTAGTGTATAGCATGTTTCATCCATTATTACATTCTTCATATATTTAAAATGTTATACCTGGCAGCATAGGTATTACCCTGAACATTAGTATATATCATTCGAAATTGCTTTCTGGAAACATGACAAAACATTGCAGATTGGTGATATCACAATCATGTTTATTATGTCGATGCGAAATATTATGAAAGATATACATTGGAAACAATTTAAAACTCCCTTTTAAAGTATATATATATATATATATATATATATATATATATATATATATATATATATATATATATATATATATATATATACATACATATATATATATATATATATATATATATATATATATATATATATATATATATATATATATATATATATATATATATATATATATATTGTGTTGATTATACTTTGATTATATACTTTGACAGACACACACAATATTATAATACATAATGAAAAATTGAACCTACAGACAACATCGATCACATTCATTATTTGAGTTGACAGGACGGTTAGGGATTGCGTTGCTGTTAAATACCATAGTTGAATTTGAGATTCCCAAGGACATTCACCGGTATCGTTTGTCGAAAGTGGAACATGTAACTGGATTTCAGGTATCACAGTAGCCAATCGTTGTTTAAATAGACCTCAGAGTTAATGTTTTGTGAAATAAATATACTTTCTATCATACTTCAGCATGCATGTCACACACGGTCACATACAACAATATTGGATTAGGACAAAACCGGCACTATATTGCATTTAAGAGAGATAACTCTGCTGGTAATATACATGGGTAAGAATTATCTGGTCACATCAGACCCAGTTTAACATGAAATCTCTCTGCAGTAAGTAAAACGTGTAGGAAAACACATAACACAAGATAACACAAATTATCAATTAGACTGGATTTTGAATCATAGTTTTGATCTGCGATCATACAAAATTATTTTATATGGCAACTGAATCTTTATGATCCGACGAAGAAAATAATATTCGTTGAGTAACGTACTAGCTCCTTAATGTAATACTGTAACGTTCTGAATTTTTAAATTCTATCGAATATTTCTCAGTGTGAAAAGCGTCGTAACTTATAATATTACATTTTCGTATTATGTGTATTAACTCATTATCAAAATCATATCTGCTTTAACCTGCTTAAATTCCAACACTCTATGTGAAAAGCATCATACTTGTTATGGACATAAATATTGATATTCTGTGTAAAAAAATAATCAGTACTAAAAACATTTACAGTACACAATTAAATATGTGGTGCTAAACAAGCTCTCTTTTTCACTATTTCTTAGGAAGTCTTTCGTAAGTATTCCTTCGTTCAATCCCTGACATGTTTAACTAAATGTGAACTATCACGTGTATGTGTTCGTGTAATACATAATGTATTATTTAATATCTTAATTATTATATTCATATTCATATGCTATCGTATGTCGTCCTTGTTCTCTCTCTCTCTCTCTCTCTCTCTCTCTCTCTCTCTCTCTCTCTCTCTCTCATACCGTTGCTTCTCTCACTCGCAGTTATCGTAAAACTTGGGTAATTGGAACACATGTTATATAAAGCCTTCTGCAATCTCAGTACGTTCATATATCTATACCTACACAAGGCATTAACATTGACCTATTCGCTAAAGCAAAAAATATTAATATGTGGACAATGATCTGACAGCAGCAGCAACGTATTGTATGTAGTATGTTCGTTTTATTAGCGATTACCCAGACGTATATTGCCCCCAACACAGAGCTTCTCCTGACTGAAAGCTAAATTATTTCTCTCTCTCTCTCTCTCTCTCTCTCTCTCTCTCTCTCTCTCTCTCTCTCTCTCTTTCTCTCTCTCTCTCTCTCTCTCTCTCTCTCTCTCTCTCTCTCTCTCTCTCTCTCTCTCTCTCTCTCTCTCTCTCTCTCTCTCTCCTGCTGTTAAGTAGACGAAGCACTCTGGAGGCGTCAATTATTGTTGAAGTATTCATTGACATAACTAACCTTGGAGAAATAGGTCAAATAAATGGAATAAGTAACTAAATGAAAACTATTTATATTGATGGCTACATTATATTTTAGTTAGGCTTCTATTCTGTAGTTGTATGCAAAGCAAGTGGAATCTTCCATTTTTCGCGATGATTGTTCTTTGCTTGCCTTATCTTTTGAACATATTTCAGAATTTTAGTACAAGTCTAAGTGAAGTATTTTTATATTTAGTTTATTTTCAATCAGAACATTCGGATATCTGCAGCGATTAGTTCTTGGCTCTCCGAATGGATGCGAACTTCGCTGTTTGTTATAAATATGCATTGCTCATCAGGTGAACAGATGTATAAAGTCATTTTGTGTCAAAGAATAAACAAAATAAGCACTGAACTAATAATACAATTGCAACAATGAAAACACACATATTGTTATATTGCTATAAAGGAAAATAAGCTTTATACGAGACACCAGTCAATCTTTCTGTTGTTGTTATATATATATATATATATATATATATATATATATATATATATATATCAATACAAAATGACATTTAAGAAGAGCGATGAAATACAAAACAGTATGCGTAAGAACGCGTGGTTGTAGCGAATGATACGTCAAATTCAAACTCTTCATGCACCTATAACATATGTGAAAATAGAAGTGTAACTAATGGTAGGTTACGATTTGGTAAACAAAAAACGCTGTTATGTTGGCAGGAGTGAGCTGATTTTTAAAGAAACCCGCTTGATGCATTTTTAATGGTCGAGCATGTCCTCTCTGTGTCTCACACCCGATAATATTAGTCATCAAAAATACAAATAACACATGTGTGAAACGTGAATTAGGTTAACCTTATTTGCTGTATAAAAGTCATAAAGAAATTGATGGTAGATCTCAACAAATGTATCATGTTAATGTATTTGTGTATAATTACCTAATTAATGATAAGAACTATCCTAACGTGAACAAACCAAACATTAAAGTTGGTATGTTACTGCTGAGTTACAAGACAAGACGATCAGTACCATTTGCCGAATATTTATCTCTTTCCTAGCTTTTTTTTGGTACAATACGCAAATGACTAAATGATCTCCGTTTCAGTGAGTCTAATATATTTATCACGCAACAGCCTCCTTGAAGTTATGAATCTATGTTGTGAGTTGATGAGAATTTGCAAATATTATATTTACAGCACATGAGTTCTGAATAGTCTAGACCCATTTTAACTTTACAACCAGTATCACCCATACAATTTAAATAATAATGAATTTGTTATGAACATTAGATATCCTATAAAACTGGTCATAACTGTTGAAGAATCTTCCCATTTTGACATACATTCAAATTAACTCTTCCCGTATTAATAAATATAGCAATTAACTTTTTTCCGTATGGACATCTATACTAATTAACTCCAAATCATTGAAAATCATAAAAAGCAATATTAATATTAACTGCAAGAATTCTGACAAAGTGGAGTCATGAAAGTACAAGCTGAATGAGGAAGCGAATATTCCGTTTAGCCGTTTCCCCACCGCTCTAGCGTAGGTAGAATATCCGTCATCACAAAGACTTCCATGATAAAATGTCGTAAACAAAACACAACCTTAAATTTCTGGCACACTAGTCTAAACGCCATTAACACTGGAACAAAGGTCAGTCCGTTTCCTCTACCGCCCTCTTTCAAGTAGAACAAAACATGCAGACTGAATCTCTCTTTTTAGAGCATCTTCGGAATCTCATGGAGTATGAAACTTCGATAGGTGGCAACCTGATTTTCCTTGAAGATTTCAACTTTTACTGTTCCTGAAACCCTTACACATCAAACGAGTCTTTTTATTTTTTAAACTTCAAATAGTCAGTTAACCAACTCACCCATAAACATGGTCACATTTTATACATGATTCCTCATAGACCTGATGATTATATTATCTAGTCCACCCTTGTATCCCATGAAATATCATCATATAAATACTGCATTACATGCCATCCGAACGTATTAGTACCTAACCCTCCACCTGTGTTTCCAACTAAAAGAAACTTCCATATGATAAATATAACCAAACTAAGGCCTGAAATTAAAGCAAACCCAACCATTTGCCCAACTCTTAGAGCTGAAAAACTCAATAACTGCCTACGTTCATTGCTGGACAAAAATGACCCAGGCAACAAGTGCAGAGTATCAATTCAAAAGTGTTTTTCGTGGTAAAGCAGTGTTAGGGACAACTTTCGAACTGCTAAAAGAGACCTCCGTAAAGCGGAGTGGATTTGGCTTTCCACCAGGCTCACTATCACAGTCACAAACATGTCAATGAGGCCAAATTATGCGACTACAGTATAACGACACCATAAAATATAAATATAGATATCAAACTGAAAATGACGCAACCATCGAAGAAGTAGAGATATGTATTTCGGTTGTGAAATCATAGATGACATGTACCAAGCTGCAGAATAATGATGATAAAACTGAGGCCATTCTGATCACATCACAATGAATTTCTGAGGCCATTCTGATCACATCACAATGAATTTCTCATTCACATCCTTTGCCTCAAAAAATAAATATCAGCAACACCTACCTTAAATTCATACAGTCAGTGCGAAACCAAAATGTTACTCTGTATTGTACTCGCACATTGGAACAATATGTCATGAACATATGCAAGACTGCCTATCTTGAACTGAGACGTATCTGTATTCATAGATACTGTCAAGACTGAGCTGCTGTCACTCAGTTATATTTGGTTCTTCTAATTATCTAATCCAGAATCTTCAAGAGGTTCAAAACACAGCTGCTCCGATCATCATCCTTAGAGTACCACAATCAAAGCACACCACCTGTACCCTCCGCTGCCTATAAATTAGATCCTGTATCAAACACAAAATGTGGTCTCTGTGCAACATGTTACTGACGGGTTTGAGTCCAACATACATATCAGTCCTTTCCAACGTGTACACACCTGCTAGATACTTGCGATCCTATTCTGACAGTCGTATACTCATTAATCACACTATGAAAGTGATCTCTTATGGACAACGTATTTTTGCATAACAGGGTTCATCAAAGTGGACTGAATCGTCCATTAAACTTATATAGAAAGGCACAGTGATTCCTTTCAACAGTGCTCTTAAAACGTACATTTTTTGACCGCAAGAACAAACTTGTCTACCTAATAATGTTCCCTACCTTAAATATTTTAAGCATTGTTTGTGTTCTAACTACATGGTCTTTACTTTTTGTTTGTTTTATCATATCATTATATATTTTCTAAAGCGCTTAGAGCTTCTAATGATGTGGCGCTATACAAAGTACTCATTATTATTATTAGCAGTAGTAGTAGTACTAGTAAGAATCGGAAAAGTATTAGTATTACTATATGTTCAGAGCGATAGTCGAAAGTGTGCATATTCTGTTACTTAACACTTCAAAGCTAAGAGAGGAAAAGTATTATAATCTTTCTTTCTTCAAAGTGAAACATTAGCACGAAGTATTATTGTATTAATTTGCAGCTCATTAAACAATATATAAACAGCATATTTCTTCGAAGCGTTTACTTAAAAGTAATGTGCATCAAGAAGAAACGTAAAAACGGTGAACAACATAAACAAGAAACGTAAAATCAATTAAACAATAACTAATGTATGTCTGCACTAAATAGCCAATTTAGTCTATCATTATCAAATTGTCCTGAAAGAACAGTGTTTCGTTTATGAAGTGCATCTGTTCAAAATGTGTATAAAGGATATTTCACTCCCCCACAGAGCAAATCAGTGTAGATATAATTTAATTTTTCACATGTATCTTACGGTATGGAATCCGCTTTGTTATGTCTTCAGAAACACTCTTCAAAATGTGCACACCTGTTTAAGATCACTTCAAAGATAACCGAGGACAATTTCTGTATTGTTGCATTCAACGTCAAACATTAGGTCGAATTTGGCAAAACCGTGTGTACTACGTTAAACAATGCATACTCTTCAATTGTATTGTTCAATAAATAATATTTGCCATTCCCTCAGCCATTATTGTAAAACATTTCCAAAGTAAAATATAATTGATTTGGTCACAAATGGACAACTTTAGATTCATATTAGAGAAAAGTCCTGAGAAATCTCTGTTTTAATAAGAAGAGTATTTGTTCAAAGTTGTATGAAGCAACTTGAAGTAATACACACAGCAGATTAGTGTATATTAACAAACTTTGCTACTTTAAAAAACCTTTTGATGTCAGATCTAATGTATGTCGTTCTAATCATTAACCTCTCATACGGAAATAAATCCGCTTGGAAACGTAAGCATGGGCCATTATTCAACCACATTACATAATCTGGATTAACATATACTAAATTGTAAAGTACAAAAAGGACCGTTGAATGTTTGCACCTTATAAGAAAATTGTAGGATTATCAAGCATATGTCCCGACCTGATATTAGCAGTGAGAGATAATACTCGGAATATTATCCAAAACGCAACTTGACTGAACGTAGTGATCTACAGTGTGATCTTAACATAAGCCATGTATGTGAGACACGTACGTTTATTTGTTCTACATATACATATCGTCGTGGCTAGGAATAAGAACGTGTTAGTCTCAAAACTGCATCAGTAGGTAAATCACTCAGTACCCGGAATATGATAAAAGAATTTTTAGTCAAAAGACGGCAAGGAAAGGTAAATCAAATCCCTCAGTGTCCTGAATACGGCGATTGGAATAAAGCTCTTAAAAAGATTACAAAGTGTTTAGAAGACTTTGTATAAATTTGGTGTCTGCCTATTAGGTGTGATTTCAAATAATGTTCTACTTTCTTGAAAGTTGTTTTGTTCACTGATTGTAATGTTCCTCGCTATATGAGCAGCCATTTCGATGGATTAGGGTGGAACCGCATTACAGATAAGATCTAGAAGAGTTGATGGAGTGTACATTTTATCAAACTGTCAGGCTTGGATGTAAAAGTTTCGCCCGAAGTTTCCATAGGTACACATGCTAGTTTTAATCAAAATATGTGCGGTTAGGTGCTACCACTTGGATTCATAACACCAGAATTCAACCTTGAATTTTAGTATCTTAATTAAAGACAAATACCATTCTTTTGTCTTGCGTTACCCCAAAACAATGTGTTTGCATATTTTCCCCAAAAGGCACTCAAGCTGATAACGATTAATTTATATATATGCGTTCTCGACAGATATGACTCTCCCCCGATATCAATGAGTCTTTATATGGCTATCCCTTTTTTGGGGCTCTCTAATTATGATGATGTATAGTCACTATACAAATAAACAACGCAGTCTTTACTCATGAATATTAAAACATGTATTCTAACACGTCTCACATATGATGTTTATGACTTGAAATCAAATATTACAGGATTCATTGTAATTGGACCATTTTACATGGTGAATTATTTACAACTCGCACATGACATCGCTTGAACGTGATCTTATTAAAACATTCAATATGGTACACAATGTTGGAGTTGATTCTGTAAGGCATGTTTACAAACGTAAGACACATCATGTAATCAATAATAAGGATGACGATTTTATAACATAAAGATAACAGAGAACCTTAGTTATAGACGAAGTAGAATGGGATTTTTTAAGTATGTACCATGATCAATGTAACGATTGTATCCAATATCCAAATTAAAATTCGATACTTTTCTGTATATAAGTTTACTCTTAAATTGCACTTTTATGCAATAATTTTTTTTTGAAACTCGCTTTCCAAGCTTGTAATCTAGACGAAAGTGTGTTAACGTTGTAACATTTTAAAATCAAAGGGAATGGACCTATGCTAGGCTATCTTAGTGCAGTTATATGCTATAGTGCAGGAGTCTCAAAAACGCTGACCATGGCCAATATGCGGCCCGCCAAGCCGTATTATGTGGCCTACAAACTGTTTGGCGTCAGAAGGTAGGTGAGAGATACCATAGGTAGTGCGGCCTTTGGGCTATTCAAAATGCTCTCATTTGGCCATATGGAATCACACCACAATTAATACTTCCAGTTCAGTACCCACGAATGTAGTTCCAGTCTATTTTCAGAACATTTTTTTCCTCTCTCATTTTGGTGGTGATAGAAGAGTTATATTGATGTATATTTGGTAGGGATTTAAAGGTAATTGTTTATTCTTGAGAATATGAGCAGAGAGAGTGGTTGTCAATGTGTAATTTGGCGACAGTGCACATGGAGTAATAAGGCCTTGGTGATGATCCGGAAGTGAAATATGTGTTCTGTTTACATGCTGCTTTGTTTACAGTGCAGCAGCTAAAAAAATGCCGATCAACCCTTGACAAGAATTTCACCGTGAAGTCATCTTTGGAGGTATTTTAGATTAACATATGATTTGTATTGATTGTCACACTGTGGAAAGGTCAGTACTGAGAAATATGTGTAGAGAGCATATAATAAAATTAATTGTGGTCTATGTCCATATGGGCAGTTAAAGCGTGAAACATATGCTTTTGTAAACAAATGATATAATCACTAGGAATATCATGATAAATTTCATTAAATTATATGTTGTACCTAAAACTGCATTCTTATTTACTATTCTTGAAAAGTATACCTAACAATGAATTGATATACTTTTTCGACATTTCCCTATTTATATGTTATTCAGTATTCACAGACTTGATATTCAATCAAGACCATGAATCTAATATTCCAGGGCGAGGATACGCATCAGCTAATAACGGTTATTACTTTTAAAGGTAAGTTTAGACATACCTAACATTTCTGTGGTATAAAAAAAGAGTCCTTTAATTTGATAATTTCATTTATCTGCACAAAGGTATGATTATAACTTCTGTCAAATTGCTTGGACTGTTTAAATAGTTGTGTCATTATTTAATCAGTATCATATGTCACGAAAGGAAATATGCAAAAGAGATGGATTGATGATCTAATGCCAGCGGCAAGAAATGATCTTTGATGTAGATCATAGTTTTCAATAATTTACCATCATTACGTATCGTGAAACAAAAACATCTTTTGCTGTTATGTTGAAACTTTTCAAGCAATGTTAATGTATGACCTGAAATTATGAATTCGTTCAGCCTAGATGTCAAACCTCCGTGTAAAATACTTGTCGTTAATAATAAATATAGGACAACAATAGCCGCGATTGTTTCAGTGACTTAATACACTATGACATTAATAAATCTAAACAATATTGGAGTAACCGGCTATTTGGATACTCAAGATAGTACTGGTTCTAAATCGAATTCATTCATATCAGATGTGGAATAATACCACTAAAACAAAGCATAAAAGACAAAACACAGCCTGAAACCTTGCGCAATATACATACAAATTAAAAGCGATTGTTTAGTAATGATCTATATGAGTGTACTAAAACATTCGGCAAAGAGGAGACAATTATGAGGGAAACTATTTAAAACTAGATGGAAGATGGAATTACCTTTGCTAACCTTACCATGATATATAAATCACTACATCTAACCTTTTCCAAATTGTAAGTAAGTAATATTGTTTATCTAATTATCATTGTTCTTTTAACAAAACTGCAACGACTGATGTAGCGCACAGATTGGACAGGCCTTTATATGATGGACATCAAAATGGGACTAAACGGACGAAGCTATGAGCTAAGGTGTGATTATACCATAATCGCCATGTTGTAACCCTGTCATGGCAGATTAAATGGAACATGTTCCATTATAAACTATATATCTCTGTGTTCCTGTCTGTTAGTGTACATGTTAAGTTAATACACTATTAATGCGGTTTACCAGAATTCAATTATTTTGGGTTATACTATATATTACCAGCAAGAAGAAATGTATTTGAAGTAAGTACATTGTTTAAGTCAAAACATATGTTTGTAATTCCTTAGTTCTGCATGACTCAACTTTTCCGCAATAGATTCTTCACCCTGTATAGTATGTATCGTTGTTGTAGTATGTATCTCTCTCTCTCTCTCTCTCTCTCTCTCTCTCTCTCTCTCTCTCTCTCTCTCTCTCGTTTCTTTGTTTTTAGTGTTTAACGCCATTTTTCAGCACACGATAGGCTATACATGGCGGCCAGTATTATTGGTGGAGAAAGAACCCCAGGACAACCCCCGGAAATAACCACCGACCCATGAGAAGCTACTGGCAAGCTTTCTCACATAACTACATTAGCCGAATCTTAGACTCGAACCCACGCAGACAGAGGTGAGACGGCAGTGATCCTTAACGGAAACCGCTTTATACCACTCGGCCACTCGGGACCCCTCCCATTTCTAATGATAACAATATTAACTAAAATCGTGTTTGTGTACTACAGTTACAATCTGTTAGATTTAAGTATACACAATTTCAGTTTGAGACAATACAAGTCTTTTTTACCAATCATATACTGTAAACGATGTTGACAACGTAATTATGCACTCTACGGTGTTATATATGTGAGGAATTTCATTTGTGAATTCACTCATTTGAAGTTGGAAGAGAAAAGGATTGTCACACAGTGGTGCACTTGTGAGTTATTAATCCTTACTATGATAATTTATATGTATCTTAGTGATTATAAACTATGATTACACATTACTCTCCTCAATGTTTAATGGTATATAATAATGCATTTGGAACACAAATGAGAATCATTTTCAGAGAATATAATATATACTATCACGCCACCGTCAGGAAAACCAATCTATTCGGATTAATATCAAGTCAGGACAGATGTGCCACAGCTATCTCTAACTAAACATCGTTTTATAAATAACTTAATTATACAGTCAGCGATATAATCTCAAGTATAACATTGTCTTATGGTACTACATCGGTAATGATTAGGAACGTTGCTCTTTATTGCACCACGACTTTATACGTGTTGTCACACGTAAGTGATATTGAGGCTCGGTAATGTTCAGCTCACATTGACAAACTGTTACGGATATATGCTTTACTTAATTTTATTGCGAATATGTTTCGTAGCCTCATTGCAGAAGGGTTAACGTTTGTGCTTAATTCGAATTCATTCCGAAGAGGCTAGAAAAATTGCCTTTACCGCAAACGAATAACATATGTCATCCACTTTACTCCTTAGTCAAGTCATATCTTTTTAAGAAAACCGCAGCGACTGATGAAGCGCACAGATTTGACCGGACTTTGTATGAGGGACATCAAAATGGGATACAACGGAAAAAGCTATGAGCTAAAGTGTGACTTATAAAGGGAAATAGAAAAAGAAAGAACCAAAGCAATCAATGACTGAAGTTTTAAGTTGTTTACATATATTTGAAATAATCAGAAAAATTTAATTCGTCAAGTAAAATTATTCAGTCTGCAAAGTTATCGAACCAGTTGAACGAGTCGTCTTAAGCGGTCTCCTTTATGTTCGTTGAAGAGGTGCTTATTTACGCGTATTTCGAATCTCGGCCTAGGCAAGTGTAGTTGTATGTCCGAACGTTGCTTGTGGCTTCCTGAGTGTCTCAGGTTTATACTGGAATTTATTTTTCCATTACATGTACTGGCCGACATATATAGCCTATCTTACGCTGAGAAATGCCGTTAAAACTCAGTTTAGTATTGACTTAAAGGACAATATTATACTGCAACTATGAAACTGGTGTTCTGTTGGTTTAGCGTTGTGAAGCGCACACGTTTCTTAGTTCAAGTAATGTTATACGTATTGGCTTTTAAAGCAGCTAATGGGCAAAAGCCAGCCGTCCTATGCATTGTTTTATACGTTCTTACAAATCGTGCTTGCAACCCATCCTTATATTATATTCATTGTATCATATTTTAATATGAAAAAGGGATGTATTAACAATATTGTCAATTAACATGTATTGGAAAATGGAAATTTTCGAATGAATATAACAGTGATTAATATAGTTGATAGAGAAAATAAATTATTACACATTATCCTTTTCAGTATTAACTATACACTCTGCAACATAAACAGTTAAAACTTAAAGGTTTCACTTTACCATAATCGCCATGTTGTAACCCTGTCATGGCCCAGATTAAATGGAACATGTTCCATTATAAACTATATATCTCTGTGTGCCTGTATGTTAGTGTACATGTTAACTTAATACATTATTAATGTGGTTTACCAGGCTAGAAAAACTGCCTTTCCACCAAACGAATAACATGTGTCAACCACTCTACTCCTTAGTCAGGTCATATCAAGCAACAGGGTATAATCTCATTCTGTCAGGAAACAATGTAAGACGTGTAAGAAAACATGTGTATCACTCTCTGGAGAATCCAGTTTGTTAGCAAATTCAAACCTAACTAAACAAGGATGATTTGGAATATAGTGCCTTAAATTAAGCTAACTCTGTCAGCTATTGTGAATGATGACAATCCATCTGAAGTGGATTTACACCTTTGTGGAAAATATTACAGGTAAATAGTTTCCGTGCTTAGAAGATAGATTAATATGCCATGTTAGTATTATTTTAACATGTGTTGTGTATGTCCACATACGAATCTTATAATCTGGAGTACTTTACATTCAACGCTGCAATTATGCATTTCTTAGTGCTTACGAGAAAACTATGCCAAACGTTACATTTAATATATATATATATATATATATATATATATATATATATATATATATATATATATATATATATATATATATATTGTTACGTATATTTGATTTAAGTCATTTATTTTTATTTTAATTGTTTGTCAGATTCAAATTTGACATTTTAAGTTTAGGATTCATTCCTTGGGAGATGACCTGTACTTCACAAATAAACAACAGATGTTCACCTCATTTCTGACCTAGCTTCAGAGTTGTAAACAAGCTTTTAAAATGATTGGTTGATTCCAATGACATTATGGAGCTTTGACGAAAACATTTTTCTAGTTTTAGTTGGGTCATACGGTGTGCACGAGATTGTTTGAATGTAATTTTTTTCTAAAGATACAAGAAGATCATGTGACCTCTTGTTTTCGTAAAAACAGGTATATAAATTATGTTTTGGAGCGAAATATTTAGTAGAAGTTGTGCTGTTAGAATATTAAGTTGTATTGTTTTGAGTTATTTTAAATTACCTTCTTCTGGAAATTAGTTCAATTCGTTTGGATCAAGAGGATTTATTTTGTTATTCATGTGGAAAATAATTGTGCTCACTGAATTTCATAAGACCAGAACTGACTTCATCACGTGACATCGTCTTCCATCTTGGATGCTTCACTAAGATTCGAATTGTTAATTATGTGGTCATTTTATAGCCAGGACGTTTGAAATTTCACCAGTGGATTATACTTTGAATTATTTTTGGATTAATTTTGGAAATGATTCATAAAACCGTAAGTTTATTGTTTCTTTTCTGGAAAATATTTGTGCTCAATAAATTGTTTATTAAGTTTTTACAATATTGTTATTTTCACTCTTTCTAAGTTACTGTTTATTCGAGCCGAAGCACGTAACAATATATATATATACAGAGAGAGAGAGAGAGAGAGAGAGAGAGAGAGAGAGAGAGAGAGAGAGATAGATAGATAGATACGTGTGTTTGTGCTGTGTGTGTCTTTAAGCTGCTTATCTTCACGTAAAGTCTAAACTAAATCCATAACTAAAGGTTAAAATGAACCTTAATGCAGACATTTTCATAATTCGCACGTGTTCGTTGTGAAATTTTGTTTTGTGTCAACATTTAATGACTATTAGCTTAGGACAAACTTAATTCGAACATTGAAAGACCAGAAACCAATAGTATGTTATACGATTTTAAAGTAATACGACCGTTTGGTCAAAAACTAAGTAAAAATAAAGAACGTCACGAACTCGTTTTGTAAAATTCAAGATATAATCTCTTTCTCTAATTTCAAAAGCGACAATTGAAAAAATAATAAAACAAACGTGTCTGCAATAGTGAGAACGGTGAACATTTTACATGTCTGAGATTACAAAAATGTCGATTACATTGGAAGGTCATGAATGTCCTGGCAATTGCGAGAACAGCCTAATCGGTACTCAAGTGATTATAACATTCATCAGTTACTGTGTCAGAGAAAACGTCCTTAAAAGTTAAAGAAAAAGCAAGAAGATAGATATCCTAATGTGTTCTGAAATAGTGTCACTAATGTGTAATTGTCAAAATCAAAATGAATCAAATAATAAATGAATTGAATACTAAATGAATTTAATACTAAATAAATTGAATACTAAATGTATTGAATACTAAGTGTATTGAATACTAAATGAATTAAATACTACGTGAATTGAATACTAAATGAATTAAATACTAAATAAATTGAATACTAAATGAATTTAATACTAAATAAATTGAATACAAAATGAATTAAATTGTAAATGAATTTAATTCTAAATGATTTTAATACTAAATGAATTTAATACTTTGCAATAAACCCAACAATAACAGTTAACTTCGAGTGCTATATTTTTATAATGCATAACGTGTTCAAATCAGTACTTACGTAACGACCCCACAACTTGCGCTGAAAGAGCATAATAAGCATGATAGTATAAAAGTGAAATATACTTTTCTTAGGTGGTTTCGATATTTTCTTTGGAATGCATGTAGGTGCTAAGAGATCATATCCATATCCAATTCAAACTCAATATTGATTTTGCAAAAGTTCATGCATTTTTCAGATCTAGTTTTCTTGAGAATGATAATGTCCGTTCTTCCCCGTAAAAATAAAAACATAAAAGTTCCTATTCGAAACGACCAATGAACTTCCCGCATTTTCGTTTCAACGTCTCTGAAATGTAAAATAGTCCGAGTAGCTGAAACTTGTTCTACACTGTTATAGACTATAATGTGTTTTCTGTGAAATAGTCCGAGTAGCTGAAAATTGTTCTACACTGTTATAGAATATTATCTATCAGATGTAAAATATTCCGAATAGCTGAAACTTGTTCTACACTGTTATAGAATATTATCTATCTGATGTAAAATATTACGAATGGCTGAAACTTGTTCTACACTGGTATAGACTATAATCTTTTGCTGTGAAATAGTCCGAGTAGCTACAACTTGTGCTGCACTGTTATAGACTATAATTTGTTTTCTGTGACTAGTGTTGTTTGACTACATTACAATACAATTGGTATGGTGCTTTATATTAGCATCTTCAAATGGTCCGTGCTTAACAGGTAACTGATAATGATGTATTGATTTAATTGTAACTATTTATAAGCAATTTTGCACACGTCATATAAACTTTGTTATAGGATTCATGCACGTGGTACGTGACAATGAATGTACATTTATTTTTGAGTTGACACTTACCTCTCTTTTTTGAGTTGCCGTGCATAATTATGGGCGAATAATCATATACTGCGTGCAGGATGAGTAGCGATACAGTTTTTATTTAATATGGCCTTATTCGATATCTTGAATACTCCATGGTGATAAATCCTTCTACTGAGAAGGAATAGCATATCGTGATTTTCAAAAATAGCTTTTATAGTTTACTAGTATAAAATAGTCAACTGACAGATGGACGGACAAATGTTAACATATTAACCGATATTGTCCTTCGGCGTAGGAAAAGGCGGTTAATGTATATTATCCGTAGAAGAGTCTTACAAAATTAACTTTACTCACTCTGACAATATGTGTGATCAGGTGTATTTATACCAACATAGCGTAAAAATAATGCAATAAGGTAACCATTGGCTAATAAACTATACAAATACGAGGAAGCTGAAAACAAAATCAAACCTAATTGGCAGCTATTAAGATTTAAATGTGTAGGATATGCAGCATCAAAATGTGCAAGGTATAGGTCTCAAGGACCTGACAGTCATGGCAACACGCCAATCGTTTCTTCAAGAATAGAGAGGAAATTATATAAAATAATTGAGAGAATTATAATTTTTTGTTTGTTTCATATCTGCCTTAAAAACATTTTTGTCTTTTTATCAATATATAAACAATACATCTGTATTGTGAGCTTAGAAATGTATTTTTTGAAGCAAACATAATACACTTAATAATAATTAAACTGTAACTTTATATTCAATATAATATAATGCCTATAATTCGTTGAATCCCTATTTTAATGAATATATACTTATATTTTAATAATCAAATAAGAACCATATGAAATTAATACCTTCAACTTTAATGAATGAGACTATATATTAATACTTACACATGCTAGTATCTGCTTTTCTTCCTGAAAAAATATAGCAAACGTGATATTAAAAACGGGGAATCAAGCGTCACTTATCAGGGTCTCAAAAGGGAAAACAAACAAATGCGCAAATTACAATCAAAACGTATGCAGCTACCGCAGGAGTCTGACGTTTTATCAATAAAGTACGGCAAAATCGCTGACAACACGAAATTAGCCTTTTGGGTAATATAAATAAACACAAGGAATGCTAGCGTAACCACAACCCTTCACTCGATTCGACTTTTTCTCACGAGTCTTTTACCGCTTTAGAATCCCAAGAAGACTGAAAACGTACACATATACATTCCAAAGACAGTGATGTACCAACGCATAACACTTAAATGACCATGTTTTGATACCAATCGGCGATATAACCTTTATTTTCACCATTACGGTCACAATCCCTTTCTAGCAAAATCGATATGACGGAAGTATCTCATTTTACCAGTTTCTACCCTGCAGTAAATATGCTGATTATCATGATGAAAGTAATTTCACAAGATAAAATATTTATCTTGCTTTTTATTTCAGATTGTATGCTTTCAAAATTTTATTTAATTTCCAGAACTGAAATATGTTGTCAAAATTCTGATAGTAGAAATAACGGTTGATGACGTCGTCACACTTCAACTATTTAAAACTGTTGCTGGACAGATTCTTCGCCGATTTCGGTACAATTATTAGACACTAACGCATATTTACTGCAGGGTAGAAACATCATAGTACAGGATACAGCATACGTGATCACCTTTCATTGAGATTCAAACTTGAATTTATTAAATCATTTCATTACTAGGACTTTAATAATTTAGTTTGTCGATTCTTCTTAGACTATTTTAAGATTTGATTTTTAAAACCGTAAGTTTTTTGTTTTATTTGTACATTGTTATGCAGGGAAATAAATTATTAGTTAAATTTTACAAAGCGTCTTGTTTTCACTTTTTTAGAACCTAAACTCATAACACTATATAGGTTAGCTCATCCCATACAAATTCTTCATCGATACTAGCCTAATAGTAAACTCGGGGAATCAGTGACATTTATTATTGCGTTATGATCTTTTCTAACCACTATGAATTTCAACCCGGCTAGTTATATCTGCTCGGTATGTGTAACGCATATTGTGGACAATCTACTGCGACTTTGTATAACAGGTATGTGTATCGATATTGACTTAAACCGCGGAAATAAAAACAGCAACGATCCAAGCAGTGCCGGTTTGATAGGCAAGAAAACCCCGGGGACATGGGTCATGGTCAAAACATTGACAACAATACAGAATCCCCTCAACGTGAGTTGTAATTTAGCCTTAAAAGTAGCATAGACGGAGTAGTGACAACGAACTATTTTAACGGACGGAAACATTCTGACTACCTTCAAGATATAATCAGGAGTACATTAAGCAAACTTTTAGATATTATGATGTGTTTTTGTGGAATTGGGTGTGGTGTAGAATGTATATTTAACTATATTGTTCATTTGGACTGTTAAATATAATGGTTATTACATATGCAACTTAATATAAACAATTCAACAATAATAGAGTAAGTATGGTCACAAATTTAATTTATCCCTGCTCTATTTTTCAAGCTTGTTCGAAGCTGTTGATACATGTGCTAAACCTTGATTTTTTTAATAAATCGTTTTTGTTCTAAAAAATAAGATGTAGCACACAACGTTAGCTAACATATATTTTGGGACGAAATAAAACTAACTGCATTACCTTCCGATGCTTATAATGTTAGGGGCATAGCAGTCAGACATTTCAAGGTGTTTAGAGCTGAATGGTAATTATATATTACATTAATTACATCTTGAAAAACAAACCGTATAATTCATTATTCCGCAGACGTGTCCGTTCGTATGTATTCATTGAATGAAATATGCTACATTTTTTCTTACGATAGCAATAAATAAGGGATGTAAACAAAATATAAACTTGACAAGGGTTTGAAAACAATCCTTTCGTTGTAGATGATAAAAGATAATGTCAGCTTTGGCGAGTATTTTATTTCATAAATATATGCGTCTTATAAGCCATATAATAACATGATGAAATGTATGAATTTTCACTTATTTACTAAATGGAGATCTAATGTTACTTAATATTTGTTTCTTCTCTTTCTTCACTCATTCTTCCTGAATGAACAACACATCTGATATTAAACAAGTATATACAAATTTCACTTTTTTTATCTCAAATAAATCTCTGAATTATATATCTTCATCACATCTTGAAACAAACAGAATTCATTAATCCAAGCATGTGTTCTTTCGTATGTATATACTGATTAAAATATGTTACATCTTTTTCATACCAAAGCAATAAAGACTTTGCGATACAGAAACAAAATATGAACTTGAGAAGGGTATAAAAGCAATCATTCCGTTGTAAGCTGTAAAGGAAAATGTAAAATTTAGTGATTTTTTTTTATTACAAATATGCGTCTTAGAGAAGTCATATAATATCTTTAAGAAAGGCATGCATTTTACTTATTTATCAAAAGTGGTTATTATTTTACTTACTCTTTCTTTTTTCTCTCTTTCTTCCTGAAATAACAATACGTATTATATTAGACAAGTAAATATAAATTCTACTAATTGCATATCAGAATAAATCGTTGAATGTCATATCTTCTGTACTTGCTTTATCCTGAAGACATATAAATTAAGACGCTGTACACTTTTCAGCAACTAATACCGCTTACTTTTTTGACAAAATATACAGTGCGCTACTGATTACAAAAACAAATAAAACGGCTTAAAGCTCATCATCAAATCTAAACTGCCTTTCTGCACATTGTTTTGCTAGTTTTACACATCATTTCCCTTCAAACTGTGCATATAATTATCGAGTAACCCATCTCTCAATGGAAATGTAGACCGATCAAAGAGACACCTACCGTTGGTTGGTGCAGGAAATTGGCCGGAGAAATACGAATATTTATTTCTTCTCAGAATATAAATAAGTTTCCAAAGATGCTCATCGGATTATTTCTTGAACGACATTAATTTTAATCTTGTTTAATAAATCATAGATGTGTAATCAGTACTGGATTAGTTTATATAATTACAAACTTTGTATTGGTGTTGATGCTATTTGGAAAAATAGATCAAAAAGACTAGATGCCATTAAAAAATGAATGAAAAATATGGTTAATTAAAGAGTTTTAAGACGGTTGTTTGTGTCATTTTTATTTTCGTAGAGCATAGCATTATATGATACATTTATCAGAGTTGATAAGTAGTACACGTGGTAATTTGTATTTCAACAGAATATACCAGACAATGATAATTTGCGTTAATAATAAGAATGACTAAAATCAGTATACATTAGAGCGTTCAACTTTTTCTATCCGCTAAATTAGCTCTGTAAAACCCCAAGTTTACACTGTTAATGTTAGCTTGTATAGTAGAATATGAAAGATGGATAGATCATTGTCTATTAGTATAATGCTTTTTCATTCGGCATCCTACTTCCATGGATTCGGTATGACATTTTAATCTGATCATATGCTATCAGGTTACTTGTAATAAACGAAAAACTCAACAAGCATGTGAAACGTTTTGCGTAAGAGTTAGATTAGGATGAAAACGTTATAAAACTTTTACTTGAGGCGACATTTTCTGACACTCCTGGTGCATGATTTTAGTTAATTTCATAATTTGTATCCATGGTTTTAAACTGCATTGAATATATTTAATAATAAACAGCAATTGTCCTTGCTCTGCTAAGAAGTCAAATTATATATGGTCAATCAGTAGATGTTTACGTACATGATGATAATCAGTAACAATGATCGTAATAATACGAATTAAAATATGCCTCTGGCGTCGTTTCGCAATGTCAAATGTGATTTAGAGGTTTCGCTAATACTTATCTGGTTTTCCATTAGTTGCGAAATGTCAAATGAATATGCATAATTTATAAGACTCAGTAGTGTATGCTGTCACATGGGCTGTATTGCGAAGTACATTCCGTGCAAATAATAAAACATTAAGCATAAGCTTCATTAAGGACAATTTAGTCATTTACTCTTATTGTACTTCTAATTTAAGTCTGGATACCTGTTTTATGTTATGTTTTGATATTCAACAAGACACACACACATATGTGTGTGTTTTCTCAAAATCAGAGGTCGAAGACCTATATCGTTGTTTCCTACATTAGAATGATAAAACATGTATAATGCCGATCAACGATGACACGTACACAAAGACTATTATTACATATTGACTATTTACAACGTAACGCTTGTTATGCTATACCTTAATTACTTCAGCATTCATGACACTATGAGCGATACATTCAATCAAAAGCTTGAAAAAGCATAACGATAAGTGGACCGAGTTGATAATTGTTGGGATGGACTTCTGCCTTTAAAGGAAACTTTTACATTGATAGTGACTTGAGTGATAAATATTCTTGTGATATTTATGGTCCAAAATGCATGGCATGCAGTAAATGCTTGGACTGTGAAGAGATTTTTAGCCAAATATTTGATGCGACGAGTTCGAACTCGAACCAATTTGTTCATATATAATGAAGTCATACAAGATCGTGTCAATATAAGCATAAAACTGTAAAATAAAGCAAAATAAAACTTTCGATGGTCCGGTTGAGCACAAAAAAGCTTAAAAATAAAGAAATAACAAGTAATGCCATGACGCGAGTTAGAAACACTTTAATTTTTATTGGCTGGCGGGAGTAGTAAAATAACATTTCCACACAAAACTTTAAAAAAAATTAGAGAAATAAAATTAAGAATTAGGATGTGCGTGTTGGGAAAGAAAAGTGCCAATTCAAAAAGTGAAATGTTAACAAATGGATGTTGCTACTCTCGAGTTAATGTTTTTTCAGACGTTAATATTTTATAATTTTGAGAAAAAAAAACCTTTACACGCAAAATTAAAAATTTAGAAACGAAACAATTGTTATAAATTGGCTGAGCAAGATATAAACAGTTTAACTAAAATCTGCAAGTATTCTTTAGTAAATATTATGCGGATAGTGGTTCAGGTCTACAAGAAAGTTTTTAACATAATGTTACGTGCTTAAGCTCAAATAAGCAGCAACACAGAAAGAGTGAAAACTAACAAGTGTTTAAAATTTAACAATAAATTTATTAAGTACAAAAATTTTCATAAAAGATGATAAATAAACATACAGCTTTAGAGAATCAAGTACAAAAATATTCCAATAATGTAATTGCAAGAGTCCTGATAAATAAATGTCCAAATTGTTCCAGGTTCGAATCTTGACAATGTAATCCAATATGGTCGACGATGTCATGTGATTTAGTTACTTCTTGTTTTTATAATAATCCAAATGAAAATCTATGAGCACATATTCTTTTCCAGATAAATAAAATAATTCCTCTTGCTCCAACAAATTTACACAATTTCCAATATAGCTAAAAACTCAACTACTAATTTAAAGCCCAGAGATTCTACTACCTTTAACTTCCAAAACACAGATATAAATATAAATATATTTCCCTCGTAAACAAAAGAGGTCACGTGATTCTCGAAGGTCATAGAATGAACGTACAATCATAAAAACACATACACATGGAATGAACCAGAAGAAAATTATCCACCTCTCACCCCCAAGCACTAAAAAATAAAAAGATGTCCTTGGATTTAGCCAATCGTTCTAGAAGCTTGTTGACACTCTCTGAAGCAGGGTCAGAAATGAGGTCAACACTGTTGTTTACAAATAGAGTCTAGGTCAGATTGAATTTATGTGAATATATGTGTGTACGAATACAGCAGTTTAAATAAAAGCGGCAAGTACTGTTTAATGTACACCATGGGGATTGTGGCTCAGAACTACAACATTGCTTTAATTTTCGTGTTCCTGAATAGTTTGTAACACAGTGCTCAGGATGTATAACCTGTCATTCTGTTCCATTATCTCCAGAATTTAAAGCATTTGTATAAGTTTTTGAATGTAAGCATGATATTGACCATATGCACATCAAGCAAATGTTAAAACGACGATACTGAATTGTCATTCGGAATAACTGTTACAAAATATGGCATACACAGTCTAAATATGGTTTTATTATACTTACCCACACATATTATGTTATGTGGCTTAAATTGGAGACCCTTCTGCTTCGTGGTTTTCAGAATACCTCTAATTTTACAGAGTACTTTAAGTTTAGTCAATATTAATTTAGAACCCTGTTTTACCACAACTTGAAATCCTAGAACAAATTTAGTATCTGGCCATTTCACAATATCACCGTCATTCAGTAAAAAAAATTGTCAAGTCTCAGTTATAGCAACTATAATAAATATAGGAGATAATTAATATAGATTCAAAAATCAGAGGTCCTATATTGCAATCGCTTGTTTCCTATATTAACATGATACATTGTTAATCATGTGTGTGTGTGTGTGTGTGTGTGTGTGTGTGTGTGTGTGTGTGTGTGAATTCATATATTGAAATATGGATTCAAAATCAGATGTCATATTATGCAATATTTGTCCCTATATTAACATAATAAATTGTGTATCATGCCGATCAACGTTGACACGTACACAAAAAATGTTATTACATATTGACTATTTACAATTTAAAACTCGTTCGTCGATTCCGTAAGCAATCATGACACTGTGAGTGATCTATCTAATCAATGGGCTGGAAAAAGTCAGCCGAAGCAAACCTAGATTGATATCAGGTCTGCTTAAATATTTGTAGACCAACGTGTGAATGGGCGAGTTCCCTTCTCGTAAACAAGTTTGAGCTTTTTAGATTATCTCTCTTGCACTTGACCATGTTTTTCCGTTACCCTTTTATTCATTAAAGTAATGCCTCCAGCAGGGGTACATTACATTTTCATTGTTCACAATTCGTTTATTATTATTATTTACGGTGTACAAAGAAGGTCATTTTGAAAGAACAAGTAACAATACATAAATCATATTAGTAGTTGTTAATATCATGTGTTGGTTACAATTCCCAGATTATATCTACCGTTTTCGACATCTGAGCGAGCGATACGACAATGTTTCAAATTTCAATTTTAGTCCCGGCTAAACATATTTTCAGTATTTTCTGGTGTTTGAAAAACTGAGGTTCAACCATGATACCGCGTTATAAGCGGGTTTGCGAGTTATTGTTGCGAGAATTATAGTGAAATGGTGTATTCGATGACGTTATGTGGATCATTTGCACTATTTAATATCTATGTATCCATATATATGTTAGAATGTTACCATTTATACAGTTATTATGGTCAACAATTTGCATTTTGACTACTTTGTTTTGATACATATTTGCGCAAGTAAGACCTTGTTTATATATAAACTAAACTTTTTAAATATTATTCATTTTAATGATTTTGATGATTAAAAATATTTATAGCCAGGACGACAATGAATGTCACAAACATAAACGTTTCCTTATTGAGGCATGAGCACTTTAACAACAACGGGACTATGCAATACTGGAGTTATTATATCCCTATATTTTGATGAATATGATACGTCAGTGTTGCCCGTATGTCTAAAACTGTATTTATGATACTGTAACAATTCTAATGATTTCATTGTCCTTATGTTGACCTTCAATTGTAAGATCCAACAGATCATGTTAGTGACATTAATTATTTTGAAAATTAAAAGTTACCTTTTCTTGATACCCATCAACTTCCCCCAGCATGTTCGCTGGTTTGAGTTTTGAGTAACACCCTTATTGTACAAAAATGTTTGTTTTAGTGTAGTGTTTCCCTGTCCACCCATGTATATTATGTTTTTGTATATTTTGTTTCCCATTTATGATTAGGAAAAAAATTATTTTTTTAGAGTTATTCTCTGTTTGTATCAGTATTCTTAGTTGTATTATCGAAAAAGATTTTCCGAATGGTACTCTCCCTACCCTCTACCAGTGCCGGTTTTGGGTATCTCCTACACCTTGGTGCTTCGGTGTGTTATGGTTTCCCTTTCATTTAATCTTTTAATAAGGACTGTACACTCCCCCCTGAGAATTATTTAAATTCCAGGGCTGATTTTCTTTCCTTTTTTTCCCTTTTGAAGTATCGCGATGTGACTTTGCCAGAGTCAGGTTTGTCCATTTGTATATGCTATGTTAACTGTTATTTTGTGTTCTTGTATTGGACACAATGAAATATTATTTGTAATATTTGTTTCCTTATTTTCCAAGTGTAGTTCTGTAAAAAAAATATTCTAAAAGATATAGCATGTTTTTTTAACTAGATGAGTTTCTTGTTACGCATGATTGTTATGGTGTGTTTGCATGGGAGGGGGGATTGTGGGTTACAGATGTAGTTGAAGGCATTAAGTTTTGTGTTTATAAGGACCTTAGCCCTTGGGATCTTGTTGCCGATCCTTGTCTTTGCTCCTTAGCGCATTGGATCGGAGAGATATTTGCTAAGATAGAAGAAAATATAATAGGTGTAGGTTGCCTTTGAATTAATTTTGTAAAATATAGGCTGTCTTTAAAATTTGATATGTAGAGGGCTTGATTTGATAACCCTGTACATTCAATTATTTCTCAGGAAAGGAGTTGTAATTTTGTTTTGTTTTTTTTTTATCAAAGGAGAATTAAATATTTTCCTCTTTTGTCCTATAATTAGAGAGTTATAGTGACTGTACATTCTATTTATAAATGTGGTAATGGAATTATTGATTTTCTAGTCGTGGGAAATTGTCGTATGCTTCCGACTGTTGGTCCCCTGTTTTAGTTTATTTTGTTGAGCTTTTCCTTTGTTTGGGCTGCCGTTGTATGGGTGAGTATGGTAAGGTATTTTGCTCGCGTCGAGAAGTGTGTCGCGTGTCGGTCAACAATCCGGCTGCGTCACGTGGTTTCTTTCAAGGTAAAGGACTTCAAGTGTAGAATAATATGTAGTATTGTATGTTTTCTGGCCCGCGTTATATGAGCTAGCCTCTGTTTGTTTTTAAACTATATTTTTTTCTGTTGTTACTGGTGCTTTTTAAGTTAGACATTTCACCTCTCCGGTATGTGTTTTTCGGCTGTATTTTTGAGGTTTTTATTTTAGTTCATACTTATTTATTGTTTTTGTTGTTGTTGTTGTTGTTGTTACCAGCCCATTTGAAAAGTGGAATTTTGTTACAATTGTTTGTTGGTGTGTTTGGGGGTTTTCACGACAAGTAAATTGTAGTATCTTATTTTCTTTACCAGACTGGTGCTACATGGGCTAGCCGGTTTGGCTTTAGAATTGGTTTTTGTTGTTATTTTTGTATATTTTATTATTTTCTTTTTCTGTTGATACTGGTGCCTTTTATTCTTGCCTTTTCCGCTCTTCACTTTATAAATTAATTTAAATTGTGTTTGTATTTTACTAGTGTTTAGGGTTGGGTTTTCTTGTTGCCTTTTAGGCTCAATTCTATTACTCTACTTTTCATTGTTAGTTGATACTGCTGATTTTTAATCTCCAGTTCCTGTGTTGCTTTAAAGTTCTGTTTGTCTTTTGCTAGTGTTTTTTTTTTTTGGGGGGGGGAAGGGGAGCCGGGGGGTGCCTTTTCAACTTTCTTTGGCGTCGGGCTAGCTTAAGTGTCTCTCTTTCTACCGTATCTTACCCTACATGGGTACCTGAATGTGAGTCTGTTTTGTTTCAGTCCGGTTCTTTTTTTGATATGTCTGTTTGTTATATATCTGGTTCTGACCATGTGTGAACAATTGTATATCTATAAATTTCTGATTTTGTAATAAAATGTTTTTAAGTCTGTTTATTTGAGACGGCAAAAGGAGGAGACGAATTATATAAGTTTCTTAGAATTTTGATTATTATTATTTCTCAGGTATCCATTTCGGATGTTTTCTTTTTCCAATCACAAATAGTATATATTTAATTATTTCCTGGCATAGTTTTTTTTTATTGTTTATCTTTTGTGTGTATAGTAGCATATTGTGGTCAAAGATATATGTTGTTCTCCTTATTTATTTTTTAAAATTTCTTTTCTTTTGTCATATAGTATCTCGCATGTTAATATCAAATTGTTTTTATTGTCAATAGTTGTTTGTTTTTTTACATAAGGGGCACGTCGGGAGGTTTTTTCATGACGTTTCTTTGAAAGGCCATTTCCAGAGTCCACCAGGCGTCATGAAGATACTCACAAATTTGGGTTTTTTCTTCGGGGTTTTTGAGTTTTGTCCAATTTTTCCATATTGTGTTCCAGTTAAAGTGCGGGTTATTTATCTTTATTTTATTGGATGATAGTTTGGGATGTATTATTAAGTTATACATTTCAGTTGAGTATTTAGTATTCCATATTCTGTTTTGTGTTCTGTATTCTTTTAGGACTTGGGTTTGTCTACAGGCAATTATAGGTGGTGCTATTAGTTTTGTTATGTTATTATTATTGTATAAATTGTTTTTTTATGCGGCACTAAAAATCCGAACCAATAAGTGTATATATGTTGCCATGGGTGTTTTGGCGGATATTGAATTTGTCAAGGCTGTTAGCTGTTTCTTTCAGTTTTAGATTTGTGATGTACATCCCTCCTCTATCTTTTTCCTTCTGTAATGTGAAGCGAGAGATTTTGCATATCTTGTTCCATATGAAGATATAGATTGCAAATTCTATCTTTTTTATGTAATAAAGTTCAAAGTCGATCATGTTAAATTCGTGCCATATTAAGTTAAAAAGGTATCTTTTGTCTATTTGTATTCTTTGTAGGAGGGTGAGGTTTATTACATTGCATATTGTTTTATGGGTTTTTTCATGCATTATTTGATTCACCTTTATCATTTTATTGTTTTTGCCTAGGTATATTCCAAGGACTTTAATATGGTCTATAAATTTTTTCTGTCGGTAGTTGGGTGTTAATTTTGTTCCAATTGCCTATTAGTAACATCTCTGTTTTATCATGATTGATATCTGAACCCGAGGGAGGCTTCACTAAAATATTTGGTTTCTGCAGTTTGGAATGTTTTTTACTTTTATATCATTATCATTTTGAATTGTTCTGTTTAGTGCTTCGATTCCAGTTATATAGAACACCATTGATAGGGAGCATCCTTGTCTTACTGATCTGGTAATGTTGAATGGTTCGGTTTGAGCCCCATTAATTTGTATTTTTGATTGTATGTTGTTATATACAGTTTGTATCCAACTTGTAAAGTTTTTCCCAAAGCCGTTTTTCTTTAGTGGAGCAAGTATAAAATGTATCTTTATCTTATCGAACGCTTTCTTGTGATCAAAGAGAATTAAGACGCCATGTTTTCCACTTTTATTCATATATTCAAAGATTGTTTTTATTGATAGTATAATGTTTGATATTTGCCTTCCTTTCTTACCACAGGACTGGTTGCTTAGTATTATGTCGCTAAGAGTGTTTTTAGCCTGTTTGCTAATATGGTGCTAAGAATCTTGTAATCTATATTTAGGAGGGAGATTGGGCGCCAGTTGTTTAGGCTCAAAATATCGCCTTTGTTTTTATAGGTAAGGTTAATAAGTCCAGTTTTCATTGATTGGGTCATTTCTTTGTTTTCAAAAATCGCATTGTAAAGATTTTGAAGCAATGGGCTAATCACATTTTTAAAATATTGGTAAAATTCTGCGGTTAACCCGTCTAGTCTTGGTACATTGTTCTTGGTTTGTGTTTCTATAACTCTTTCAGTCTCGTCTTTTGAGATAGGCTGTTCACACATATCTTTATCACTTTTTGAAATGGTGCGAAGATCGATGTTGTCTAGGTAGTTATTTATGTTTTCTTTCGGTATATTTTTGAATCTATATAGTAGTTTATATTAGTCTTTTACATTTGATAAAATATCACTTTTCGTTTATATTCTTGTGTTGTTTGTTTTGAGTTTAATAAGTGATTTTTCATTTCAAAAACAACTGTGTTTTTAACTTTTTGAAGTTTCTGGAGTAAATATTGTGACGAACCAGACAGAATTGAGTTACCTAGTGTAAGTCCAGTCTTGAAAGCACTAATGAATACACATATGTTTTAGTGGCATCAACTGAAAAATATTAACGAATGGAACTGATGCGTCTCAGCTCAAGATATGCAGCCTTGCATATGTTCATGACATGTTGGTGGAATGTGAGAGTACTGTCATGAGTAACACCTAAGTTTCGTACTGACTGAGAATTTAATGTTGGTGTTGCTGATATGTATCGTCTGAGGTAAATAATCAAATCAATCAATCAATCAATCCTCTCTGCGCCGTGTGGTGCTTGAGGCAACAGCAAGGGAGCACCATTTCCGTCTGTCGGCAGCTATTACTGGGGCGGTCTGAAAGGTGAGGCCTCTGGTCTTAAGGTCTCTTTCCACTGTTCGTCGCCAGGTCTCTTTGGGTCTGCCACGGTTCCTTTTCCCCTGTGGGGTCTATCACAGTGCCACCCTTGGTAGTGAGTCAGGGGGCATTCTGCAGACATGGCCGAGCCATCTCCATCGCCGAGTTGAAATGATCTCAGAGATGGTGCTTGCACCCGCTCCGTGCCGAAGTTCCTCGTTTGAGATCGTGTTTGGCCAGAAGATCCTCATGATGCGTCGCAGGCATTTTGATTTGAAACACTTCGAGCTTGTGTTCTATGTTCGCAGTGGACTTCCAACACTTTGAACCGTACAAAAGGACGCTCAACACGTTGCTCCTGAAAATACGGATCTTCGTGTGGACGCTGAGATTTCTTGTCCTCCATATGGGCTTCTGCATTGCAAAGGTCTGGATGGCCTTGCTGATTCTTGTGACGACTTCCCTTGTGCTATCTCCATCCGTGGCGACCTTACTGCCCAGGTAATTGAAATCATCTAGTTCTTGCAGGGGCTGGTCGTTGATGGTGATTGGGTTGCCCACTCTAGTATTTTTCCTCAAGACCTTTGTCTTCCCTATGTTGACTCGAAGACCTATGGTATTTGCTGTCTGTGCCAACTGTTGTGTCTTCTGTTGAATATCCTGGTGTCTGCGTGCCAGCAACCCGATGTCTTCGGCATAGTCCAGGTCATCCAGCATTGAGGTCAACGTCCACTGTATTCCATGCCTCTTGCTCTCTGTGGTGCGGCGCATGATCCAGTCAATGGCCAGTGAGAAGAGGATTGGAGAGAGAATGCATCTTTGTTTCACTCCGGTTTCCACCTTGAATGGTTCAGTGAGGTAAAGGATGTGAATTAGAAAGTCTTTGTGTTGTGATCAGAATAGCCTTGGTTTTATCATCATTCATCTGCGTCCCGATATCTTCTGGAGCCCGAATGCTGAACATGATATTTTACTAAACAGGATGTAGGTCCCACACTAGATTGTTTCTGGATTACATCCGTACACACTGTGTTTCAAACACCCTCTGTTCGTTTTGCAATCAGGTGAAATAACAACGGCAATTATTTCCTTCCATAAAAACCAGCAAATACATTTATAGTGTTAAGTATCATTAAATTCATTAAAACACAAACCAAAAATGAGTCAAACAATTCCCATCAAACAAGTCATGAATGCCAGGCAGGCAAGGAATAAACTAAACTTATGCAAATTAAACCTTAAAGTTTAACTAAATCATCAAAAGATGCAGAGCCTGCTACAATAAACAAGACTCGGGGAAACCAGATAAAACAAACTAAGACAGTACCCCCACCACCACCACCACAACAGCAAAAACTGTAAATACAACCAACCCCTCAAAATATCAAAAAAATAAAACAAACGAAACACCTAACCAGTACTATATACTAGAACTCACATTATATATTAAAAGCAAATTGACTCAGTTCATTAACTTCTCCAAAACCATCTTAACTGGGGCCGTAATGAGTATACATTCTGGCCCTTTTAGGGTAATCCGGCCCAAGTGGAATATATAGGACATATGCCAGTGAAAGTCGAAAGACACAAACAAACTAAATCAACAACCTGAAACAAAGAACAACAATAGACCAGAACACCCGGGAACTAAACCGATGACTAACAAAACCGCCACCACCACCCTAACGCCCCAACCCATCAAATTCAAAGCCGTACTTAAACTTATAGGGAAACGGAACAAATTGGACATGAATTCCCTAACCAAAAAGACTTAAAGAGGGAGACTCCCCTATTGATAAAATATATAACCTAAAGAACTACCATTAAAAGGAAACTACTATAACACTATTAGAAACGGCAACTCCATTACCTACACTCATCAAACTAGGAACCACAGGAACCCGATTTAGATTAGAACCATATATAAACAAACCAAGGTTCTGTACAACAAGTCAACACTGGGGACACTTTACTTCAAAGTGTACCAATAATACTAAATGTCAACAATGCGGAGGGGAACACAAGGGGAAGTGCAACAGACAAACACATAAATGCACCGACTGCAGAGGACCCCAACTAGCCCAATCACCAGACGGTACGGCCAGAATTAGGGAAAACAAAATCATCAAACTAATGAATACCAAATACTTAACCTACACACAGGCCAAACAGGAAGTAATTAAAACTCAAGGGAACGCACCCATCAAAACTATAGAAACACATAACAATAATAAAACTGAAATAATCAAACGTAACAACACAGTTAAAAAAAACAAATATTAAACCCAAAACCTAAAAACAAAGATACAGCAACTAAAGAAACACAAACAATCAATCTCGACTACAAACACAGTGGAATACAACCTGGAAGGGTAAAATAACTAGAGGAAGTCATTACTTCACTAACCACACGTATTAGGATGTTGGAACCAATATTCATCAAACATTAAACTAAATATTAAAAAATCTTAACCCAGTTGAATAGCATTTTTACAGTAAACGAACCCAATAACAATGGCTAATACACCAAATGGGAACGTTACAATATGGCAATGTAATGCCCCAGGATTGTCAAGAAAGATCGATTAATTAAAGCTCAAAACCTGACAGCATCTGCATTAAAGAAACTAAAGTTTATATAAACTACAAATCATAGCCACAAATATTATGCTACTCCCCAGACTATTTCCAACATAGACGAGAAGGTCAGGGGAGATGGAGGTGGATTAAATATATATGCAAATAACATTATTACAAATGCAATAATAATCCTCATGATAACCAATAGCAAATAGCAATTCAACAATATAAATTTAATCTCTATTAATAAACACAGATAAAAGTGAATTGCAAATATTAATAATCGACTACCCAGGGGGAGATACTAACACAAACAACATCACAGCATTTAGGGAAATAATTAAACATAAAAGAGTTCAACAAGCGATCATTTGCAGAGATTTAAATGCTGATAGCGTGTAGTGTGTGTGTGTGTGTGTTGGAGGTGACGGACATTAGGGGCAGGTACATAGCTGACTGGACGAATGAATCCAACCCTACTTAATTTAATAATGGTGACAAAACAAAACTCAATCCATTTGCGGGCACCATGACCGCCATCGACCTTACCATATGTATGCCTAACTTGGTACAGGTGGAGGGATGGAGTGCGGATCAAACAGACCCCATGGTGAATGACACTTTCCAAAAATTACCACCCTGCAAATGGACATGCAGCTTGACTCTAACACCAAAAACACCAGGTGGAACTATAATAAAGCAGATTGGTCAAATCTTAAAACTCTGTTAATAAATATCAATCCAAACATAACTGAAAACTAATTAAGATCATTACACCGGCAGCTACCACTAGTATACCATAACACAATGGAATACCAGATAAACTAGCAGTGCCATGGTGGCCACAGGGGCTCGTCACAAAGCAAGTTAGCAGTATCCGTCCATGAATAATGGTCTAACCTGTGACAATACAACACTACAGGTTAGACCCTGATTCATGGATGGATTCTCCTAATTTGCTTTGTAACGAGCTCCTGAGTGGTGAGTCAGTTAAATCAAACAAACTCGGAAAGACAAACAAAGAGTCTTTAATAAATTCAAACGATCAGATAATTCAGTAGTCCTCTTAGAATATAAGAAGAAAGACAAACAACTAAACAATCTGAGCAAGCAGTCCAAAGAAAAACTTGGCAAATATAATGTACCAGTTTAAATATACAACAAAAAAAAAAACTCAAAAGAGGTGTGGGATTAAATAAGAACAATTGGGGCAAACATTCAAACAAAACCACTAAAATAAGTAATTATAATAATAACAAAGAAAACGTTGTCATATTAGCCGAACACTTTAAAAATATGAACAGCAATTCGAAACACACCAATGAATTCCAAAAACATAGGGGAAAAGCTGATGTAAAATTTAAGGATTTTTTCGAAAACCTTGGTCCCAAAAGATCACATCTAAAAATGGACATAACACAACATAAATGGGATCAGACATTAAAAACAAAAATAGAAACTTCACCTCGAGAGGATCAGAAAGGTACTGGCGCACAGCCATCATATAAATTAGATAAAATACAGAGAAAACCCCTACATGATTGAAAACCCTGTACATTCAATTATTTATCTGGAAAGGAGTTGTAATTTTGTTTCGTTTATCAAAGGAGTTTTAAATATTTTCCACTTTTGTCCTATAATTAGAGAGTTATGTTGACTGTACATTCTATTTATAAATGTGGTAATGGTATTATTGATTTTCTAGTCGTGGGAAATTGTCGTATGCTTCCGACTGTTGGTGCCCTTTTTTAGTTTATTTTGTAGAGCCTTCCTTTTTTTGGGCTGCCGTTGTATGGGTGTGTATGGTAAGGTATTTTACTCGCGTCGAGAAGTGGGTCGCGTGTCGGTCAACATTCCAGCTGTGTCGCGTGGTTTCTTTCAAGGTAAAGTAATTCATGTGTAGAATAAAAATGTAGTGTTGTATGTTTTCTGGCTCGCGTTATATGAGCCAGCCTGTGTGTTTTTAAACTATTTTTTTGTGTTACATTGTATATTTTATTATCATTATTATTTCTATTGATACTGGTGCCTTTTATTCTTGCCATTTAGGCTCTTCAGTTTATATATTAATTAAAATTTTGTTTGTATTTTACTAGCGTTTTGGGGTTCTATTTTTGCTTTTCGGCTCAATTCTTTTTTATACTTTTTATTTTTAGTTTATACTGCTGCTTATTAATATAGCCTTTCGGCTCTCCAGCTCCTGTGTTGACTTAAAGTTCTGTTTGTGTTTTGCTGGTTGTTTTTTTTTTTTGGGGGGGGGGTGGGGGTGGGGGTGTCTTTTTTACTTTCTTTGGCGTCGGGCGTAAGTGTCTCTCTTTCTACGGTATCTTACCCTACATGGGTACCTGAATGTGAGTCTGTTTTGTTTCAGTCCGGTTCTTTGTTTGGTATCTCTGTTTGTTGTATATCTGGTTCTGAACATGTGTGGACAATTGTCTTTCTATAAGTTTCTGATTCTTTAGTAAAGTGTTTTTAAGTCTGTTTATTTGACACGACAAAAAAGGAGGACGCGATTATATAGGTTTCTTAGAATTTTGTTTATTATTATTTCTCAGGTATCCATATCGATTGTTTTCTTTTTCCAATCACAAATAGTATATATTTAATTATTTCCTGGTATAGTTTTGTATTGTTTATCCTTTCTGTGTATAGTAGCATATTGTGGTCAAATATATCTGATTGTTTCCTTATTTATTTTTTAAAATTTCTTTTCTTTTATCGTTTAGTACCTCGCATGTTAATATCAAATGGTTTTTATTGTCAATTTTTTTTTTACATAAGGGGCACGTGGGGAGGTTTTTTTATGACTTTTCTTTTCAAGTCCATTTCGCCAGTTTACCAGGCGTCATGAAGATACTCATACATTTGGGCGATTTCTTTTGGGTTTTTCAGTTTCATTCGATTTTTCCATATTGTGGTCCAGTTAAAGTGAGGGTTTATTTATCACAATTTTGTTGGGGGGTAATTTGGGATGTATTATTAAGTCATACATTTCAGTTGAGTTTTTAGTATTCCATATTCTGTTCTGTGTTCTTTTAAGACATGAGTTTGTGTGCAGGCAATTATGGGTGTTACTATTAGTTTTGTAATTTCATTGTATAATTCTTGTTTAAGCAGCATTAAAAATTCGAACCAATAGGTGTATATACCTTGCCATGGGTGTTTTGGCGAATATTGAATTTATTTAAAATTTGTCAAGGTAGTTAGCTGTGTGCTTGAGTTGAAGATTTGGGATGTACATCCCTCCTTTATCTTTTTCTTTATGTAAGAGAGATTTTGCATATCTTGTTCATATAAAGGTATAGATTGCAGATTTTATCTTTTTCATATAATAAAGTTCAAAGTCGATTATGTTAAATTCGTGCCATATTGAGTTAAAAAGGTATGTTTTAGCTATTTGTATTCTTTCAAGGAGGGTGAGGTTTCTGACATTCCAGACTGTTTTAAGTTTGTTTATTTTATTTATTTATTTTATTCATATTTAACTTTGTATTGTATTTGCCTAGGTATATTCCTTGGGCTTTAATATGATCTATACTTTGTTCTGTGGGTAGTTGGGTTTCTGTTCTAATTGCCAATTAGTAGGATCTCTGGTTTTTCATGATTGATGTCTGAACTCGAGGCTTTACTAAACATTTTAAATTGTTTGATAAGGTTTTTATACGATTCATGTGTTGAATTGTTTGATAAGGTTTTTATACGATTCATGTGTTGAATTCTTTGTTAAGGTTTTTATACAATTCCTGTATTGAATTGTTTGATAAGATTTTTATAAGATTCATGTGTTGTATTGTTTGATAAGGTTTTTATACGATTCATGTGTTGAATTGTTTGATAAGGTTTTTAGACGATTCATGTGTTGAATTGTTTGATAAGGTTTGTATACGATTCATGTGTTGAATTGTTTCATACGGTTTTTATACGATTCATGTGTTGAATTGTTTGATAAGGTTTTCATACGATTCATGTGTTGAATTGTTTGATAAGGTTTTGTATACGATTCATGTGTTGAATTGTTTGATAAGGTTTCTACACGATTCATGTGTTGAATTGTTTGATAAGGTTTTTATACGATTCATGTGTTGAATTGTTTGTTAAGGTTTTTATACAATTCCTGTATTGAATTGTTTGATAAGGTTTTTATAAGATTCATGTGTTGTATTGTTTGATAAGGTTTTTATACGATTCATGTGTTGAATTGTTTGATAAGGTTTTTAGACGATTCATGTGTTGAATTGTTTGATAAGGTTTGTATACGATTCATGTGTTGAATTGTTTCATACGGTTTTTATACGATTCATGTGTTGAATTGTTTGATAAGGTTTTCATACGATTCATGTGTTGAATTGTTTGATAAGGTTTTGTATACGATTCATGTGTTGAATTGTTTGATAAGGTTTCTACACGATTCATGTGTTGAATTGTTTGATAAGGTTTTTATACGATTCATGTGTTGAATTGTTTGTTAAGGTTTTTATACAATTCCTGTATTGAATTGTTTGATAAGGTTTTTATAAGATTCATGTGTTGTATTGTTTGATAAGGTTTTTATACGATTCATGTGTTGAATTGTTTGATAAGGTTTTTATACGATTCATGTGTTGAATTGTTTGATAAGGTTTTTAGACGATTCATGTGTTGAATTGTTTGATAAGGTTTGTATACGATTCATGTGTTGAATTGTTTGATACGGTTTTTATACGATTCATGTGTTGAATTGTTTGATAAGGTTTTCATACGATTCATGTGTTGAATTGTTTGATAAGGTTTTGTATACGATTCATGTGTTGAATTGTTTGATAAGGTTTCTATACGATTCATGTGTTGAATTGTTTGATAAGGTTTGTATACGATTCATGTGTTGAATTGTTTGATAAGGTTTTTTATACGATTCCTGTGTTGAATTATTTGATAAGGTTTTGTATACGATTCATGTGTTGAATTGTTTGATAAGGTTTTTATACGATTCATGTGTTGAATTGTTTGATAAGGTTTGTATACGATTCATGTGTTGAATTGTTTGATAAGGTTTATATACGATTCATGTGTTGAATTGTTTGATAAGGTTTTTATACGATTCCTGTGTTGAATTGTTTGATACGGTTTTTATACGATTCATGTGTTGAATTGTTTGATAAGGTTTTTATAGGATTCATGTGTTGAATTGTTTGATAAGGTTTTTATACGATTCCTGTGTTGAATTGTTTGATAAGGTTTTTATACGATTCATGTGTTGAATTGTTTGATAAGGTTTTGTATGCGATTCATGTGTTGAATAGTTTGATAAGGTTTCTATACGATTCATGTGTAGAATTGTTTGATAAGGTTTTTAGACGATTCATGTGTTGAATTGTTTGATAAGGTTTTTATAAGATTCATGTGTTGAATTGTTTGATAAGGTTTTTATACGATTCATGTGTTGAATTGTTTGATAAGGTTTTTTATACGATTCCTGTGTTGAATTGTTTGATAAGGTTTTTATACGATTCATGTGTTGAATTGTTCGATAAGGTTTTTATACGATTCATGTGTTGAATTGTCTGATAAGGTTTTTATACGATTCCTGTGTTGAATTGTTTGATAAGGTTTTCATACGATTCATGTGTTGAATTGTTTGATAAGGTTTTTATACGATTCATGTGTTGAATTGTATGATACGGTTTTTATACGATTCATGTTTTGAATTGTTTGATAAGGTTTTTACACGATTCATGTGTTGAATTGTTTGATAAGGTTTTTATGCGATTCATGTGTTGAAATTGTTTGATAAGTTTTTTATACGATTCATGTGTTGAATTGTTTGATAAGGGTTTTATAATATTCATGTGTTGAATTGTTTGATAAGGTTTTTATACGATTCATGTGTTGAATTGTTTGATAAGGTTTCTATTCGATTCATGTGTTGAATTGTTTGATAAGGGTTTTATACGATTCATGTGTTGAATTGTTTGATAAGATTTTTATACGATTCATGTGTTGAATTGTTTGATAAGGTTTTTTATACGATTCCTGTGTTGAATTATTTGATAAGGTTTTGTATACGATTCATGTGTTGAATTGTTTGATAAGGTTTTTATACGATTCATGTGTTGAATTGTTTGATAAGGTTTTTATACGATTCCTGTGTTGAATTGTTTGATAAGGTTTTGTATACGATTCATGTGTTGAATTGTTTGATAAAGTTTTTATACGATTCCTGTGTTGAATTGTTTGATAAGGTTTTGTATACGATTCATGTGTTGAATTGTTTGATAAGGTTTTTATACGATTCATGTGTTGAATTGTTTGATAAGGTTTTTATACGATTCATGTGTTGAATTGTTTGATAAGGTTTATATACGATTCATGTGTTGAATTGTTTGATAAGGTTTTTATACGATTCCTGTGTTGAATTGTTTGATACGGTTTTTATACGATTCATGTGTTGAATTGTTTGATAAGGTTTTTATACGATTCATGTGTTGAATTGTTTGATAAGGTTTTTATACGATTCCTGTGTTGAATTGTTTGATAAGGTTTTTATACGATTCATGTGTTGAATTGTTTGATAAGGTTTTGTATGCGATTCATGTGTTGAATAGTTTGATAAGGTTTCTATACGATTCATGTGTAGAATTGTTTGATAAGGTTTTTAGACGATTCATGTGTTGAATTGTTTGATAAGGTTTTTATAAGATTCATGTGTTGAATTGTTTGATAAGGTTTTTATACGATTCATGTGTTGAATTGTTTGATAAGGTTTTTATACGATTCCTGTGTTGAATTGTTTGATAAGGTTTTTATACGATTCATGTGTTGAATTGTTCGATAAGGTTTTTATACGATTCATGTGTTGAATTGTCTGATAAGGTTTTTATACGATTCCTGTGTTGAATTGTTTGATAAGGTTTTCATACGATTCATGTGTTGAATTGTTTGATAAGGTTTTTATACGATTCATGTGTTGAATTGTATGATACGGTTTTTATACGATTCATGTTTTGAATTGTTTGATAAGGTTTTTACACGATTCATGTGTTGAATTGTTTGATAAGGTTTTTATGCGATTCATGTGTTGAAATTGTTTGATAAGTTTTTTATACGATTCATGTGTTGAATTGTTTGATAAGGGTTTTATAATATTCATGTGTTGAATTGTTTGATAAGGTTTTTATACGATTCATGTGTTGAATTGTTTGATAAGGTTTCTATTCGATTCATGTGTTGAATTGTTTGATAAGGGTTTTATACGATTCATGTGTTGAATTGTTTGATAAGATTTTTATACGATTCAAGTGTTGAATTGTTTGATAAGGTTTTTAGACTATTCCTATGTTGAATTGTTTGATAAGGTTTTTATACGATTCATGTGTTGAATTGTTTGATAAGGTTTTTATACGATTCCTGTGTTGAATTGTTTGATACGGTTTTTATACGATTCATGTGTTGAATTGTTTGATAAGGTTTTTATACGATTCATGTGTTGAATTGTTTGATAAGGTTTTTATACGATTCATGTGTTGAATTGTTTGATAAGGTTTTTATACGATTCATGTGTTGAATTGTTTGATAAGGTTTTTATACGATTCATGTGTTGAATTGTTTGATAAGGTTTTTATACGATTCATGTGTTGAATTGTTTGATACGGTTTTTATACGATTCATGTGTTGAATTGTTTGATAAGGTTTTTATACGATTCATGTGTTGAATTGTTTGATAAGGTTTTTATACGATTCATGTGTTGAATTGTTTGATAAGGTTTTTATACGATTCATGTGTTGAATTGTTTGATAAGGGTTTTATACTATTTATGTGTTGAATTGTTTGATAAGGTTTTTATACGATTCATGTGTTGAATTGTTTGATAAGGTTTCTATTCGATTCATGTGTTGAATTGTTTGATAAGGCTTTTATACGATTCATGTGTTGAATTGTTTGATAAGGGTTTTATACGATTCATGTGTTGAATTGTTTGATAAGATTTTTATACGATTCATGTGTTGAATTGTTTGATAAGGTATTTATACGATTCATGTGTTGAATTGTTTGATAAGGTTTTTATACGATTCATGTGTTGTTATATAGTTCCATAGATCACCAGCGTGTAGGAATGTTTTTATTTGGTTTCTTTAGTTCGGAATGTTTATTCCTTTTATTTCATTATCATTTTAAATTGTTCAGTTTAGTGATTAAAGTTATATATATATAACAACAGTGATAGGGGGCATCCTTGTCTTACTGATATGGTAATGTCTAATGGTTCGGTTTGAGCCACATTAATTTGTATTTTTGATTGTATGTTGTTATATAAAGTTTGTATCCAACTTGTAAAGTTTGTCCCAAAGCCGTTTTTCTTCAGGGTTGCAAGTATAAAATTTATCTCTATCTTATCGAATCGTTTATTATGATCAAGGAGAATTAAGGCGCCATTTTTTTCCATTTGTATTCATATATTCGAAGATTGTTTTTATTGATAGTATGTTGTTTGATATTTGCCTCCCTTCCTCACCACATGACTGGTTGCTCATTATTATGTCACTCAGAGTGTTGTTGATCCTGTTTGCTAATCTGGTGCTATGAATCTTGTAATCTATATGTAGGAGGGAGATTGGGCGCCAGTTTTTTAGGCTCAAAATTTCGTCTCTATTTTTATAGATCGGGGATGTAAGTCCCGTTTTCATTGATTGTGTCATTTCTTTCTTTTCAAAAATCGCATTGCAAAGATCTTGAAGCACTGAACTAATCGCCGTTTTAAACATCTAGTAAAATTCTGCGGTAAACCCGTCTAGTTATGTTGCTTGGTTCCTGGTTAGTGTTTATATAGCTCTTTCTATCTCGTCTTTTGATATAGGCTGTTCACACATGTCTTTATCGCTGTTTGGGGTGGTGGGAAGATTGATGTTGTCGAGGTAGTTATTTAAGTTTTTGTTCGGTATATGTTTGGATTTATATAGTAGTTGATAGTAGTCTTTCACATTTGATAAAATGTCAATTTTCGTTTCTATTATTGTTGTTTTATTTTGAGTTTAATAAGTGATTTTTCCTTTCCTTTTCATGTTTCCACTCTTTTGTATTTTTTCTCCAATGTTGTACATGTCTTCATGAAGTCCTGATTTTATTGTTTCGCCTGTTATTTGATATCATTTCAGTTTTTCAAGCAATTTCTTTGGTTCAGATTTTTGGGTATCGCTGGTAGTGTTGTCGTTCAATATACGAGTGCATTCCATTTATATTATTGTGTTGCTTTGTTTTTGCATCTTAGATTATTTTTTGCATATATTTTTTCTTTGACTTTTTTATTCGGTCCAAGAAGTGTAATTCAGGTAACTGAGCTTTCTCCTTTATTTGGCACTGCAATGTGTCACGGATATTTGTTTTAGCACGAGATCTACCGTTTTTCAAAAGGAAACAAATACAAGACTATTTGAAGAATTGTTTTTTTGAGTGGCATTGCACTTAATGACCCTGCCTATGGTTAACATTGAGTTCTAAAACCAACACACGTTCGTAATAAAATGTAACAATGTTCAAGATTGACGCGACTGACATTGCACTGTATAACTCTGCCTATGGATAACTTTGAATTCCAAAACCAAAACACACGTTCTGATGAAATGTAACAATGTTCAAGATTGACGCGAGTGACCTTGCACTGTATAACCCTGTTTATGGTTAACTTTGATTTCTAAAACAAACCACCTGTTCGGAAAAATATAACTGATTCCTTTTCTTTTACCTTAGGCTGTCAATAGAACAAGGCACGTTTTGGCGCTATTTCTGCCCCCGCTCACCCACCCCCACACAACCTTTAGATTTGTGATATGTCAAGCATCAGTCGACAATAAATATCACACCACCTGCTTATGAAATTAATGAATGAATGAAAACAATGAAAATATTTCGCATATAATGTATGGTTTTCTTAATTATATTTGTCCTGTAATACCGCAAAAATAACAGAACCGAAAATGGTGTCCTGCGTATGTTGTTTTCTTTGCCATTGTTTCTTCCTCTCTCTCTAATGTAATGTTAAATATGTTTGTCAATCTCTCAAAACATTCCAGGCTAGAGTACTGTCCGTTATACTGTCACCCAGCAACACGTTTGTGCATGTGTGTGCGTGTGTGGGTCTACCCTTTCGCTTGCACATGTATCGTTTGTGCAAAAATTGTATTACAAAGAAATAGCAACCATTGACTTAAACCATTTAATTTATCCATGTAGATCGCTAGAACAAACCTCTACCAACACATTTTGAAAAGTGATGTGTCATGGATTGCCATTGTCGCTTTGTGTCTGCTTTCTTCTTGGAAAAAAGATTGTTTTGTCTTCATTATAACACTTTAATTGACTAAGTTTACACACTATTTGAACGCTTTACTTTTCACGTTTCAGGTGTAAGCCGCCGTTCTCAATTGTCTGGAAGTTTGTTTTTGAGTTTCTCAGATGTGATAATATTTATATTTGTTCTGGACCGAACGAATGTTTATTTTTGTTGGCGTGAATCAAGGTTCTTGGTTTTATGGTTTAAGTGGAGAGCGTTGATTTAAGCACACTTAAGTCGTCTTCGAAATCGCTGGCACGGATTTGATATAACACTTCAGCTCTTGTGAGACGATATAGCAGGTCGTTGCCTCTTGCTTTCTCAATTAAATCGTTTATTTTATTGCACAACTTTATTTGACTTAGGTTTTACAGGCAGCAGCAGGTCAACGCGTATCGGGAGAGTATATTAAGCGTATTCATTCAACTGTCAAACGATCAAGAAGAGTCAGCACAGATCGACCTTCTGGTTAAAGACTCGCTAAGAGTCACACGAAAGCATACTTCACAGTCAAAAGTGACAACTAAACTTTCCATTCGGGTCATTGATTTGACGAGAGTGCTGATGAAGTTTGCTCTATCTGCAAGGTATATGGGTATTAATCTCCAGAATACCTGCTTCGTCTAAGAAAGAGAGACAAAAGTCAAGATATCTGTTATCAATGTCAGGAGAAAGGACACTGGGCTTCCGATTGCCCTAAGAGAAATAAAGAAGAAACAGAAACTAGAGGGAGTAAGAAGAAGACTGAATTGATGGCGAGGATGAACATGTGCCAATGAAGAGATGGAAATGGAAAAATATACAGTTTTAACCGATGGATTGGGTCTGATGTGAACTTTTCCTAATAACGTATAAACGAGAATAGATTAGAAAAAAAACGTGTCTCTTGGTCTTGCCCTTTAAATATTTTTTTTCTGACACTGCTTAAATCTTTCACCTCTATAATCCTCTGGGTTATTGTGTTGTTGGAATTGAAATGGAACGGGTGTAGTTTCGTTCACGTACACACATTAGGCATGAAAGTGGGTAACAAATAGTGTATTGGTTTATCCATCATTTTGTGCATTGATGTTTTCTACAATCACACTCCCACGCCATATAATAATTGGTTAAATAGGTTTTGGACTGTGTGGGTGTTTGGTAGAGTTGGTCATTGGAGGTACGAACTTAGGTACTTTCAAAAATCTCTGTGTTGATATAATATAATGGATTATTTCCTTCATTGTATGTGTTGATAGTATATAATGGGTTATTGTTTTCACTCTGTGTGGATAGTATATAATGTTTCTCTTTTCTTTTCTCTGTTTGGATAGTGTATATTGGGTTATTTATTTTTTCTTCTCTCTGTGCGGATAGTATATATGGCTTTCTTTATTCCACTTTCCTCAATGTAGATAGTACATTTGTTTCCCTCTTTCCTCTGTTTTGATAGTTTATTGTGTGGTTTGTGTTCCTTCCCTTCTGTGTATATAATATATTAGTGGGTTTTTTTCTCTCCCTTCTGTGTGTGGATAGTTGATATTTTTTTCTCCTTTCCGTGTGTAGATAGCACATTTGTGGGTTTTCTCTCCTTCCCTGTGTGGATAGTAGATATGTGTTTTGATTTCCTTGCTTTCTGTGTAGATAGTGGATCAAGTGATTTTTATAGCATATTTTGTGGTTCTTTTCCCTTTACTTCTGTTTGGATAGTAGCTTTGTGGTTTGATTTCCTTCCCTTCTGTGTTAATAGTATATGTCTGTTTTGTTTTCCTGCTCCTCTTTGTGGAGTGTACATTTTATGGTGTTTCATAGTATATTTCGTGGCTTGTTTTCCCCACCTTCCGGGGGTATAGTCGATTTTGTAATTTTTATAGGGTATATTTTGTTTTCTTTTCTTCGTCCCTTCTGTGTGAACAGCAGACATGTGGTTTTTTTCACTGCCTATCCGTGTTGATAGAATATTGTGTTTTTGTTTCCTTTCCTTCTGTGTACATAGTAGATTTTGTGAACTTTTATAGTATATTTTCTGGTTTGTTTTCCTTCCCTTCTGAGTAGATAGTAAGTATTAGGGTTTTTGATAGTATATTTTGTGGTTTGTTTTTTCCTTCCTTTTCTGTGTGTATAGTACATAATATATGAAGTGAATGTAAGGGATGTTTTCCTTCACGACTGTGCTAATCATAAGCATGCACTACGGTGGGTATGTAGATTACCTAGATTTGTACACTAAGCAACCAAACCTAAAATTAAATTTGCAAGTAACCCTAGAATCGAACTAGAGGGCCCAGAATGATTACTCAAAATTTTAAGTTATCGAAACATCCCAAAAGTAACCGAACCAAGAAATTAGCTATTGAAGAAAATAAGGCCTATATCAAGAAACACCAACAGCAAATAAGGGTATAAAGTAGAAACAGAAGAAACAAACGATTAAATCATGAAGTGAAAAATTTAAACCTAAGCTAATGAATCATCTAGTAAGAAAACATTAAGATAACTAGCAGAAACATGGAGTAATCATTCAAAATTAAAGCCTCTTTAAGGGATGGAAACATGGCCAGGAATGAGCAGGAATCGCAGCTTAAACAGGAACCCACATACACCACGGGGGGTATGTCCATTACCTAGACTTGAACACAGAGCCAAAAAATTTAAAGTTAACGATGCAAGTAACTCTAGGAACAAACTAGGAGGCTCACAATGATTACTCAGAAAATATTTTAGTAATCAAAGCTCTCCAGGAATAATCAAACCAACAAACTACTTGATGGAACAATAGGGGTTTATAAAAGAAATACAAACATCAAATAAGGTAAGAAGTAGGTATTGAAGGAACAAGGGATTAATAATGTCAAGTCGAATAAGGGTAGGAAGATAACAAACAGAATAACATCAGCAAGATGTTACAACATAAAATCCATAGAATAGGTACATGAACCAAATGTTCGCACTTCTAATTTTCTCTAACTTGTCTCTAATGCAGCCTCGTTGACAGCGCTTAAAAATCACCAATTAGCAAATTCGAATGTTAGGACTCCAAAAAATAAGTAACATGAGATGGTCTGAGACCAGACCATTGCAAAATTTTATTCCACCCATATGGTACCAAATTAGACAATATAAGGTAGTCTAAAAGTCCAAAGACTATCAGGCCATGCAGCACAAGGCTGCAAATTAGATACAACCTTAGATAAATAAGTCACCAAGTTAAGAACTATAAGGTAGTCAAAACACCTAATACTATCAGACGCAGCAGCACAAGGCTGCAAATTAAAAGTAATGATTATGAATTAGGTCCAAAAAGTAATGAATGCAGCCAACAACATCATTAGAACTAGTCAAATGTAAGAAATATAAGGTGGTTTACAATCATCAAGTCAGATGGTCAACAACATCATTATAAACTAGTAAAATGTAAGAAATATAAGGTGGTTTACAATTATCAAGGCAGCTGGTCAATAACAGCATAATACTATATCCCAGGTGTCACACGGTGCTGTATTCTCTATAGCTTCTTAACAGCACAGACTCTATCAAATTGATAGAGAAACGTTTTAGACCCAATACCATAGAGTATGGACCAAGGCGCAGCTTTTTACGAGCCACATCTCCTCCTTTTCCGACATCCGACATCTCAGCCTCCACACTCCACGCGTTCTATGCACGCCATAGACAGCAGTAGTATCGCCTAGGATCAAAGGATGAGTGCGTGCTGGGTCAATTCCCACTCACCATGGCCCTCCATTCACTTCAATAGTTGCTCAATAACGACTCCGATCTGACGGCCCAATTATATAGTGTTCTATGAACACATACATGCCTTTGGAAAGTAGCACATTTCCTATCCCAATGAGTAATTAAATAATTGGCGTATGTTACGAATAAACATTGCTTCATGGCGCTAGTAGCCATACATCGCTGAAAATCCAAAATTCGTTCGCAAGATTTGTGCCATCCTCATTCAGGATTCAGGTGGTGAATACGGAGAAAGCAGGACCGGTCTTCGTTAAGGGCACAGTAGGCGTGTGGACGACACCAAATAACGTGCCATTTAGGACTGCAGAACAAACAATATACTGCATCCATAGAGCACAAATAGGATACCTGTATGATGTTCAACGGGATATAACTGCTGGACTGCGACTAGAGACCTACAAGGGATAATTATTTCATGGACTCTGTAGAAAGCAAAAAGGCGGCTGACACGAGGTACATACAACGTCGGACGTGTCTTAACCAGATTTATGGGATAATGAGTAACCAGCTACATGGAAACAAATACAACAGCACGAAGAAGCTTTAGCATGAGTAACTCTGAAAGAATTGCTGTACGTTGCAGCCCGCGGAAATATCAGCCTGAAGGGAAGCAATAGAGAAAAGGACTTTCATTTGCTTTCATTGCTTGAATGTAGGGTTCGCATTTGGTACGAGAACCCTTTTCGAAGAAGCTATTTTACGAAACCTGACTGAACACCGCTCAAAATTTACAATCTTTTTTAACCTGAGAGTGGCCACACTTTCTTTATGTCGCACAGACATATTAGCATTTAAACTGTTAGGGATTTACAATATGCACACTTTGTTCTAGAAACATTGGTAATGTTAGGAAAGATGAAACATTCTGCGACTTTGTCGATCTGATTGAATTGCACAGGAGGCTTACACATTATTGGTACTTTATCTGCCCATTAGTAAAACTTGACTAGATTAGAAATGAGTAAGTTTCCGGCGTGTCAAGGTTAAACATACATGGGCGGGCTTGCTGAGTACTTTTCCCTCTTTGCCACCACTCGAATCGCTCAACATGGCGGAATGTGAAACCATTTTCACTCGCCATTATGTTGTGTTATTGCACACAACTAACATGATTGGTTGATAGGATATAGTATGTGTTGGGTATATTCCCACTCACCCATTGTCTTACATTCAGCTCGATGGTTGCTTAATAGCAACCTCGACCTGACGATTACATTAAATAGCACTCGGTGAGTGCATAAATACCTGAGGGATGTGGCACTCATTCCGTCCCCCTGGAGAAATTAAATATCCAGCCGTGCTGGAAACTTATACAGTGACACAAGTCCTTAGTGGACGGAGAGCACTATCATTCAACTTGCCTGTCTGTCTGATTCGTGCCATCACATTCCAAGTTCCAACTATCAAGAAGATAAGACGTACAGGACCACTCCGGACAAAAAGAGCTACAACCACGTAGTATACCGCCTTTGAACATGCACCACTTAAGCAGACATTTCAATTACAGCCCAGCAGCTTCGATTCCCAGCCCTCCGAGCAGAACCCATCAACCAAAAGCATTTACGGGTATTTAATAACTCTGTGTTGTACAACCTATATTTTCTGAAATTAATATGTTATGGCTTTCATTTTCACCATAAAAAATCTGCCACTTATTTTACTAAACAAGATCTAGGTCACACATTAGATTATTCCTGGATTGTATAGGTACACACTGTTTTCCAAACACCCTCTGTTTGATTTGCAATCAGGCGAAAAATCATAGGCAGATATTTCCTTTCATAAAAACAAGTAAATAATTTCATAGGGTTAAGTATCATTGAATTCATTAAAACACAAACCGAAAATGAGTCAAACAAATTCCATCAAACAAGCGATGAACGCCAGGATGGCAGGAAATAAACTAATATTTGTTGTTGAGAAGCAAAGTAAGTGTTTATAATCGCAACCGCAAGTACCGAAGGAATTGTTGCACGCAAATGAAATAATTTCAAGCTTGCATTCATTGCTTCTTTAGATCGTGCAGATTGAAGAAACCGGCTGCTTTCAGCACTAAAGCTATTTCAATTAATTCTCTGAATTTAATCACTAGAAGCAAATGTAGGCATAAATCCATGTTGTATAATTCATAATTAAATTTAAATATAATTCAAAAAATTCTCAAAATCACACCATTACCGGCATTTTTTCTTTAAAAAAATAGAAAACGTGTTGGTATGAAATGTTAATAGTAGTGTGACACCCGTAGAAATAGATATTACCGACAAACTGACTATATAACATATTCTGGACGTTAATGGTTATTCCAACGCAGGACACGGAAATATGACACCAGAGCTATTAGATCGAAGCTAAACGCATATTAAAGAACTACACTACATGACAATATCCTATTGGCACACCACCCTGATGGATGACAATGACTAGATTTGGGGATATATGGAAGAGTAACACAACAGGCAGAAATGCTGGCGACCCTGCATAACATGCACTTAGACAGAGGGCAAATAGAGACTCTACCAAACGATGATCTAAATATATACATGCTATACTCAAAGAAGCGGAATATACCATATTTAGATGTGTCCATAATTGAAGTAAAGGGAATAACAGCAACAGTTACAAAGACGCCACTTTTCGAAAGAGACGTGGGCCCAAAGATGTTGGAAATCTATATAAATGGCCTCCCGATAGAAATTGACACCGCATACTTGATTAACAAAGTACAGCAGAAAATCAAAGCCACGGTAAAATACTACAAGATGGCAACCATCTAGGGATGCATCGTGATATCTTCTGGAGCCCGAATTCTGACCATGATATTTTACTAAACAGAATCTAGGTCACTCGCTAGATTATTACTGGATTACATCCGTACACACTGTGTTTCAAACACCCTCAGTTCGATTTGCAATCAGGTGAAATAACAACGGCAATTATTTCTTTTCATAAAAGCCAGTAAACCAGTAAATAATTTCATAATGCTAAGTATCATTAAATTCATTAAAACACAAACCAAACATGAGTCAAACAAATTCCATCAAATAGATGAAGAATGACAGGCAGGCAAGGAATAAACTAAAATTACGCAAATTAAACCTTCAAATGGATCAAGTGAATTTAAATCAAATTATAACCCCACAAACACCCTAATTTTTAGGCCGTATATAATACAAACCCAAGCCCTCACCACACGGATATGACTAAATCCAGGCTAAGAATTCACTCAACACCTGAATTCGAAAAAATTACAAAGTCAACGGAAAAACGTAGTCACTTCTCGCCTGTAGAATTACATTTATTTTACAGCCCTCTGGTAAATGAAGAATTAGATTTAACTTTAGATCCAGGCCGTCCAACAAGAAGTTTAACGAAATCATCAAAAGATACAGAACCTGCGACAATAAACAAGACTCAGTAAAACCAGATTAAACAAACTAAGACAGTAGCACCACCACCACCACAACAACAAAAAACTAAATACAACCAACCCCTCCAAAAATCAACCAAATTAAACAAACAAATCACCCAACCTGTAACGTAGACTAGAACTCGCATTATGCTAAAAGCAAATCGACTCAGTTAATTCAATAACATGTCCACAACCAGCTTCACTGGGGCCGTCATGAGTGTACATTCTGGTCATTTTAGGGTAATCCGGCCGAACCGGAATTACATATAATACACTGCAGTACCAGCAGTCACGTTGCTAAATTCCTAGAAATAACCATAATAGGACATATACCAGTAAAAGTCGAAAGATACAAACTCAAAAGAACCTCAAACATAGAACAACACTACACCAGAGAAGCAGGGAACTAAACCCATGCCAACCAAAATCGCCACCACCACCCTAACGCCACAATACATCAAAGTCAAAGCCGTACTTAAACTAACAAGGAAACTGAATTAACTGGACATGAATTCCCTAACCAAAACACTAAAGAGGAAGGCTTTCCTAATGATAAGGTCTAGAAACTAAAGAACTACCAGAAAAAAAAAACGAATAGCACAAGATTGGAAACGGCAACTTACACTCATTAAAATAGGAACCACAGGAACCCGATATAGATTAGACCCATATATATATATATATATATATATATATATATATATATATATATAAACAAACCAAGGCTGCGTACAAAATGTCAACATGTGGGGACACTTTACTACAAAGTGTACCTATAAGACTAATTGTCAACAATGCAGAGGGGAACATACGGGGAAGTGCAACAGACAAACCCCTAAATGCATCAACTCCATGGGATCCCACCTATCACAATCACCAGACTGTCAGGCCACAATTCGGGAAAACAAAATAATCAAGCTAATGATTACCAAATACTTAATCTAAAAACAGGCCGAAAAAAGAAGTAATTAAAACTCAAGGGAACACACCCGTCAAAACTCTAGAATTCAATAACGATAATAAACTTCAAATAATCACACCAGCAACAAACGTCCAAAACATATTAAACCAAAAACCTCATCAAAACAAACATACAGCAACTACAGAAACACAAGCAATCAATCTCGACTACAAACACAGTGGAATACAAACTGGAATCGTAAAACAACTGGAGGAAGTCATTACTTCACTAACCACACTTATTAGGATGTTGCAACCGAATTCATCAAACATTAAACTAAATCTCCAACAAACTCTAACCCAGTTGTATAGGATTAATACAGTAAACGAACAAAATAACAATGGCTAATACACCAAATGGGAACGTTACAATATCGCAATGGAATGCAAGAGGATTGTCTGGAAACATCAATGAATTAAAGCTCAAAATAATGAATACTCAGCACAAACCTGACATCATCTGCATTCAAGAAACTAAACTTTCTATAAAGCCAAAATCATTGCCACAAACCCCCAGACTATTTCCAACATAGAAGAGAAGGTCTGGGGGAGGGGTGGGTGTGGATTAGCCATATATGTAAATAACATAATTCCAAATGCAAAAATAAACCCCATAATAACCAATAGCAAATAGCAATTCAACAATATAAATTCAATCTCTATTAATAAACACAGGGAAACGTGATTTTGCAAATATTTAATATCTACTAACCAGGTTGATATACTAAAACAACAACATCACAGCATTTAGGGAAATAATTAAATATAAAAGAGTTGAATAAACGATCATTTCAATGTTCATAACGTTCAGGGGTGGGTGGGAGGTGACGGACAGTAGGACCAAATAATTCAACCAAAACACAGTTAATGATGGTGCCAAATCCCGACTCAATCCGGTAGATGGCACCATGACCGCCATCGATCTTACCATATGCACGCCTAAATTGGCACCGGTGGCAGAATGGATAGTGGATCAAACAGACCCAATGGGGAGTGATCACTTTCCAATAATTACCACACTGCAAACGGACGTTCAGTTCGCCTCTGATACCAAAAACCCAAGGTGGAATTATAAAAAGGCAGATTAGGCAAAACTTAAAACTCAATTAAGAAATATCAAACCAAATACAATTGAACCTGGAAGATATTGATATATATTATGAAGACATAATTCAGATCATTACACAAGCGTTCACCACCAGCATGCCCAAAACAAATGGTATATCAAATAAACTAGCAGTACCATGGAGGACCAGTCGAATTAAACAAATTCGGAAAGAAACGCAACGAGTCCTTACTAAATTCAAAAGATCAGGTAATTCATTAGTCCTCTTTGAATATAAGAACAAAGACAAACAACTAAAAAAATAAAAACTTGATCAAGCCGTCCAAAGAAAAACTTGGCAAAAGTACTGCACAGGTATACAGATTCAAAACAACTTAAAGCAGGTATGGGAAAAAATTAGAGGAATTAGTGGCAAAACCCTTAAAGTAAGTAATGCTAATAATAACAAAGGAACGGTTGACATATTAGCCCAACACTTTAAAAATATGAGCAGCAAATCCATCCACACCAATGAATTCCGAAAGCGAAGGGGAAAAACAAACTAAAGTAAAATTGAAGGATTTTTTGCCAAGACATTCGTTCCAAAGCTTCACATCCATATAAGGACATAACACTATATGAATGGGGTCAGGTATAAAAATAAAAAAGGAAACTTCACCTGCAGAAGATCAAATAGGGTACATTATATACAAAAATTTACCCTATAACATCAATATTTCCATTGTAAAATTACAAAATAAAATATGGGAAATAAGAAAGCTACCTAAAAAATTGGAAAACTGCAATAGTTATACGATTTATAAAACCAAACAAAGATCGCAATGACATCAGCTCATATCGACCCATTTCACTTATCAAAAATATATGTAACATAATGGAAACCATGATTTCCAATCGGTTCAAACACCACCTAGAATATAACAAACTACTATATGAAAATCAATCTGGATTTAAGAACCAAAGGTACACTCAAAAGATTAGAAACCGCTATAAAATTGGCATGTTACTCAAAGAGAAAAGTGGACAGAATTTTAATTGCGATATTCATCCATCTGGAAAAAGAGCATTCGATCTCGTAGGGATCAAAGGCCTGATAGAAAATTAAATCACTATGGCATTACAGGACGGATGTATAACTTCATTTAACATTTCCTGACCGACCGCAAAATAATAACCAGAGTAGGGGACACTTACTCGGAAGAAAACGGAAATTCACAAGGGAGAGTACTCAGTCGCAATCTTTTAAACCTAATAATAAACGACATTGATAGAAATCTGGCATCATCCAAAGTTGATTAATTCCAATTAGCAGATTATAGTGGACTATGGAGAGCAGGGAACCCGTTCAACCACAAATTTATAAGACGGTTTGAATAGCATAGAACAATGATTATGAATATGATTCAAATTACAGCACACAAAAACGGCAGCAGTACTATTTACACGATATAGCAGAAATAAAAAACAATACACTAAGTTAACCATAGAAAATCAATAAATATAATTTCTAAAGGTAGCTCGATGTCTGGCATTGTGTTATGATGCACATCTAAAATGGGCACACCACATAGACGAACTAGTTCAAAATGCAAGACCGCTCCGGTGGCCTAATGGTTAGAGCGTCCACCCCGGATGCGGGAGGTCGTCGGTTCGATCCCCAGCCGAGTCATACCAAAGACTTACAAAAATGGTACTAACAGCTGCCTCGCTTGACGCTCAGCATTAAGAGGTTAGTGTTAGGACTGGTCGGCCTGGTGTCAGGATAATGTGACTGGGTGAGACATCATGCTACATGTCTGCGGCATGATGTCTCAGTGCTAGACATCACTATAAAAAACTGCCTCACTGCAAACATCGTAGCGACATGACTGAAAAATTGTTAAAAGCTACGTTAAAAATCCTAATCAAACAATCAAATCAAAGATGTAAGCAGGACTTAAACTTATTATGAACGCTTAAAGGTACAAAGTGGGAGCAAATCAGGAAACCATCCTAGCCATATACATGGCTATAAGATCTAAACTAGACTATAGCTGCGAAATATACAACACGGCAAACAAACATCAATTAAATGAATTATATAAAATATACAGAAAATGACTTCAACCTCAGTAGCTGAGCTGCCAATTTTAACTGGAGAACCGCCGTGACACCAAAGAAGGCAGGAACTTATCCTAAAAGATGCAGCCAAGCTTTCAACACACCCAAAACTCATCTCACTTACGTCGCAATAAATAAATGTAATAGACCCTTCAGGGCATCTCTAAAAAACTCCACCCCCTTTGGGAAAACTAGTTATTGAATTAAAACATAAACTTCCAATAGATATATTCCATGCAGAAAACAATATCTCGTATGACAAGGAACCTTGGAATAATACAAGACCAATATTCAATATATCCCTTTCAAATCATGGAAACATGAAAAACCAAGAAAACTATCTAAAAACATTAACTTTGGAATAAATTAACAACATATATAATAATTGTCTTAAAATATACATTGCTGGATCCAAAATAACAAATCCTTTCAAAAGAGCTGCAGCAATGGTAATACCTGAGCTAAAGATACAAATGGGGCGGCATCCACCTAACTACTGCTTCATATATACAGCTGTATTCTGGGCCATCTTAGAAGCATGAAAATGGATTGAGGAAAACAAACCAAACAAGACAGATCTCGCGCACTGAGCAACCAAACCAAAAATTAAAGAAGTCACCCTAGCCAAAAAACAACAGGAACATTGAGGGATTATTCTCAAATTTTTTAATCATTCAACCACTCCATTAAAACAAAGCAATAATTAGACATTTAAGAAACAAAGGTTTATAACAACAAAAACATAAAAAGAGGAGGAATCCGATAGGAAACAGCAAATAATGAAACACCAAAATACTGCGGTATCCCTGGAGTAGTTATTCTAAAAATAAAGCTTCTTCAATAGATGGAAGCAGAAACAGAAAACAGAGGCACGGGGCAGGAATTACTATCTAAAGATTAACCGACTTATACTACAGTGGCTTTTGTAATAACCTCGTCTCGTGCGCTGAGCTACAAAACCAAAAATTAAAGAAGCAAGTCACCATAGCAACAAAACTAGAGGTACACTGAGTGATTGTGTTCAAACTTTTTAATAATCCAACACTCCAGGTCAAGAACACAATAAGTATATATAGAATAAATAAGGTATTATAAAGGTATTATAACAACATCAAAGTCAAATAAGGATAGAACGAGAACCAACGAAATACCATCAACAAAACGTGTAACAATCCATATAGAAGGCCTAGGTACCAAACGCTCACACCTCTAACTTTCTCTAACGTTTCTCTAATACAAACCCGTTGACAGCACTTTAAAAATCACTAATTAACAAATTTGAAAATTAGAACTCCATCACAAAATGTAATCCACCCTAATTGTCCCAAATTAGACAATAGAAGGTAGTCTAAAAGTCCAAATAATATCAGGACCCGCAGCACAAGGCTGCACATCAAAACTATCGATTAATAATCAGGGAGATAAGGTGGTCGAAACCCAAGACCATCAGACACAGCGGCACACTTCTGCAACCAATAGCATAATTAGAAACTAGGCAGCCAACAATAAAGATATATAAGGTGGTATCACACCCATGACAATCAGGACCGGCATAGCAATAACCGCAAAACAAATCATACAGGGTTGTATAATCTACAGATTCTTAACAGGACAGAGTCTATCAAATTAATAAGGAAAACTTTTAGACCTGACAACTTGGAGCATGAAAGCAGAACTGACCGATCAAGCGCAACCTGAACAACCTACCTGTCCTCCTCTCCACCATCGGACATCTCAGCCTCCACAATCCACACGTGCGATGCACGCCACAAACAGCAATCATATCGCATAGGATCCAAGGGTGAGTGCGTGCTGGGTCAAACCTCACTCACCACGGCCCTCCATTCAGATCGATAATCATTCAATAGTAACTCTGATCTGAAGGCTCAATTAAATAGAGTTACATGAACACATAAATGCCTTGGGAAAGTGGCACATTTCTATCCCAAGGAGTAATTAAATACTTAACATTTCCTAAGATTAAACAGTGCTACATGTTTCTAGTGGCCGCACAGCACTTACATTCAAATTCATCTCATCGATTTGCGCCATAGTCTGCTGCTAACCCTGCAAGCGACAACATGGAACAATACACGACAGCGAACGAAATAATACATCTGCAGGCGCTTAGTGCTAAATGGGCATTGGGCTCAGCATTGCAACATGCTGTAGCTTTAATAGAAGAACAACTCTTCTACTTGTATGGGAGAAAGACGAAGGATTAAACAAACCCGTGGAATCTCAGGTGCAAAAGAGGTAGGAGGTATCATACAGCAGAGGAGAGAGATTATGCCAGTCTTGAACCACAACACCCCAATCCACAACACCCCAATCCTCCCCCCCCCCCACTGGAAATAGGAAGCCCGCTATTTCAGCCCTCACGAGGGCCACTGCACTTGAAGAAGCACATACAACTGCCAATGACCAGCTGATAGAAAAACAAAGCAGGTTCCAAACACTATTCGCTGAACTGGAGGAACTAAGAAAGAAAACACCCCAGACAGCGCACCACACTCATCACAAAGGCAGGAATCTCCATCCCCTTGCATGGTAATTAATGTGGAAGAAGACTTGGAGGTATGTTCTTCATGTGGGGAAGAACAGGAAAAAATGAAGAGGATCAAGAGTGTAAAAGCGAGAGAGATGAAATAGAAATTACTGATATAAAATGGCCTCTCGTGGTCTTCGAGTCTGTCATTGACATTAAAAAAAATGCAGAGAACCTTATACAGACAGTAAAATACATTGGATTTTGGACCTAAAATACCCTTTACCATCACGTGGGTAGTGGGACTACGGAAAAAAGATACTCACGACTTTTTACAACCATGCCATCCACAGGTGGCTTGCACACTATTGGTATACATACTGTTTATTAGTAGAACTGAACTGTTTTTGGAATAAGTACGGACCAGCGTTTCAGGGTAAACAAAATTCATGGGCTGGCTTGCTGAGGTCTCACTGGATAGTGTAATATTTTGACACCTGCCTAATATTTAAGGGAGAAGGCATGACCCTAATTATCAAACACATAATCTAAATATGTAATGTGGTTTAGTATTACTTTGAGATAGGCTAGGAAATGGGTTGACTTAATGGTGACTGCCTGAGCAGCAGAGAGGGTGAACAGACCACGATTTCAAGCAAAAATAAGGCTTCCAGATAACGTTTCCGAACAAAAAATGGCCTACACACTACGTTTTCAGACAAAAAATAAGACTTCCAACAAAATCTCATTTAACCAAAAAAAAAGTCTCCATTTTTGCAAAAACGGATATTTTACGATTTTGCTCGCAACGATGTGGTCATCCACCCTCTCTGCTGCTAGTGATTTCATCACTAGTGATTTCAGTTCTGGGTTAACAAAAATAAGAAATGATTTAACCGAATATTTGATCAAGTCTTTATGATTTCACAAACAGACTAATCGCTAACACCTCTTCTTGTAAATCAATCAGATTATTTGACTGGTCGGTGAGTTTGAAATTAATTCTGGTTAACGAATTATTATGGCATCGCATGTAGACAGGATTAATTGGGTTTTCAATTATTAAAAACCCTGGAGGAGCTGTTGGTGCAAATGAATAAAGAATATATCCTTGCTGAGCTTGATTTGATCGTTCGAGATTAATTTGATAGCTTCCTTCGATAACATCACACACTAAATTAAGTGCAATCACCGTTGAAATATTCACGTTGAACGGAGCGATATGCCTGCCGCCACCGTCTGGGTCATTATTGTGTTTGAGGATTTTTATTTTCGGTGATGTTGTTTTTTTCCATGCGTCATGAATTATTTTAAAACCGATATCAATAGCATCATTGAGAAGTTTTTTTAGTTCTGGTACGTTATATCCTGGTAGTTTAAATGTTGGAATATCCTTAACGGGGATTTTATAGATTAATGCAAATTCCTTTCTCGACTTGGGGTAATTATCATCTAGTATAACTCGAATAATTTGTGAATTAAATGTTTCCATATCGTCGATAATTTTGTTGCATAATTCTACGACGCTGATAAATTCATCTCGGGTGAGAGAGCCGGATTTAAGAGATGTTAACAACAGAGAAAAATCATTATTCATCGTTGTAAAATTTTCATCGATTTTAAGATCGTCAGCAACATAATATCTCTCTTGACCCCTCCCCTCCTCATTTTCCTCCATTGGGGAGTAGAAGAAATAAAAAAAATCTTCACTGGATTGGTAATCTTTATAACACTTTATTGGATTATCCGGTTTTATCACGTCGGTGATATAATCAGATTTTTTAGGTTCGGGTATATCAACGGTTTTACTCTGGGGCGGTAATTCAGGCCATCCTAGTACGGTTCTTATCGAGCTGTTATAGATGTCTACGACGTATCCTTCTGTGCTTATCTCAATTGCGGATGATAGCGTCGGTTCATGAACTGTTATAGCGATTTTTGACTCTACTCCAGTAATCGATTTTATTCTACGCGCGAATTCATTATTGATTTGTTCGATTTGGTATGACCCTGTTGGTATCGAAACGACGTTCCAGTCTGGTGTTCCGTCGGGTTTATTCTTATTTGCAAACACTAAAGAATTATTCGGTTGTTGACCACCAAATGATTTTGATCTGATATTAGGCCAACTGTGATACATTCGTAGTTTTGCTAGCGCTATCTCCTTCACCGGGACCGGAGAGGGGAAATTCACACTAAACTCGGGTTTCGTAGATGTTATTGATATCATACTCGTTTGTACTGGGTTCGTGTTCTCCACTACTCGTTGAAGTAATTCCATCTGTGTCGTCATCGTTATTATACTCATGATTTATTTCTAATTTTGGTATCGAGGAATCATAAATACTGACCATCACTGAAAACTCACAATCTGGTAATGTTGATATTATTGAGATCATTTTGTTTTTTGGGTTCGTGTTTTCTGATTCCATCGGTGTTGTCATTGTTATTATACTCATGTTGTCGCTCTAATTTCGATATCGCGGAATCAAAAATACTGACCATCGCTGAGAATTCACTATCTGATATAATCGTATTATCGAGTGACGACGATATCATCAATGATAATTGCGAATATGCGGTTGATGCAATATGAAATTGAAGTAAGTAATTCTGCAGTTTACTCTGGCTGCATGATGATATCTTTTTTGCTATCCCGGTTAATATACCCCCGATTGTAGCCACCGCAGAAATGCAAATTGGAACTACGACCGGGGCAATCATTGTAACAGATGCAAGTATTATTCCGGCACCAGTGAGAACGCTTGACACCGAGTATATAATAACATCAATTGCGGTGATTCTTCGTCGGTATTTTTTTATTTTTATTTGATACTCTTCAGTGAGGGTTTTGAGTCTATTCTGAAATTCTCTGACCTGATCATAGCGACATTGCGTCGATGACAAAGTCATTGTTGTTATTTTAAAAACACTAGCGTTTTCAATTGTTAAATCCGAACGATTTAGTTATTTACTTAAATCCGCTACGAATTCCAGATACCATGTTACTGATGCCTTAGCCAAACTTTTATCATCGGCTTTTATCGTTAACCGTTCAGTTTTATCCTTGTCGATGATCGTTGAAATCGTATTGTTGACCCCGGATGAACTCGACGATGATATATTAAATTGAATTGGTGCTACCAGCGTTAATCGATAAATACCCTTGATAGTAGCTGTGATATCTAATTTGTTGTTTGCAAGTGTCCACTCAAATGATCCGTGTTGGATTGTATATACTACGTTATTGGTTTTCTCATGAGGAATTTTTGTTTTTTCAATGATTGTTATCATCCTCGAAAAATCACCTTTGACGGCTTCGATGAAAGTTTTCGTCTCATCGATGGATTTTTTAATATCAGGGAGTTTTATTTCAATTTTATCCAACTGGGTTCCAATAAATTTATCAATGATATTTCTACGAAATGATATAAACTGTTTTACGTTATCTTCAATTTTAGATTCAAGTATTTTTAGTACAGCCAGAGAATTGTTTAACTCATCGTTGAGAGTTTTTAATCGATCTGTAATCGTCGAAACGAGTACACCCGGTTTGAGTTTACCCTGATCGGAAAATAACGCGATAGTATCCTCGATTGCGTTTTGTTGTTTAACTAAAATATCATCCAGAGAAATATTACTGGTTTTCAATTTACCCTGATCGGAAAATAACGCAACGGTGTTTTCGATTGCGTTTCGTTGTTTAACTAAAATATCATCCAACGACACATCACTGGATTTCAATTTACCCTGTTTGTCCTGAAATACAACTATTTCATTAGGATCAACATTTGTTAAGTTCAACGTCTCAGCGATTTCATCTTTAATTTTTTTTGTTATATCCTTGACAGAATCAGGTGGTGCAGTGCCATCGGGTTTGGGTTTCAAAGATCTCCCCCAAATATCAATCATGTTATTGTAAAACTCTTTCTCTCTCTAAAATCGTTTTTGACGACTTCGTCGTTGCCAGCGATTGCTAGTGTATTCATTCACGACAACATGTGGTGGTTTTCCGCTTGGGTTACTCAAGGAGTTAGAAATAGCGTCAAGGACATTTAATACTTCGCTGCCACATATTGGTGGGTCAATCATCGTTTGTGTTGGTAGCGTAGAATACCAAGTCTTCATTGGAAGGGTTTTTATATACCGCATAAACTCTTTTGGTGGGGCTAATCCATATGAATCGAAATAGACAATCCCACGTGGATCAATAGCGTATGCAACCCAGTGAGTTCCAGGTCCGGTGCTGTTATCTAAATTAATGATTCCGGTTTCAACGCTGTTTGGTTGATGTGGTAATTGATCTTTCATAAAGACACCTCTGAAGTTTTTAATCGCGAGTTTTTTAGCTGCATCCATTAAATCAAAATTGGACATGGGAACCATAGGTTCCTCAATTAATAAATCGTTCCTGGTAGTCTTAGACCCTTTCCGCTGTACCACGAATACGGGGTTCCTGGTAGTCTTAGACCCTTTCCGCTGTACCACGAATACGGGGTTCCTGGTAGTCTTAGACCCAATCCGTGAACGGATCGTCCCTTTTTTTTATATCCTTTCCCAGTTGCCTTCTTTAGTGCCATTCCTGCTGCAGTACCAACGGCTCCTAACGCTGCCGCTTTAGCCACCGCTGGGGCTGCTGCTGCAATCAATGCTGGAATCGCAGCTAACAACGGAAATATACCGCCTGTTTTAATCATATTTTTGATAGCAGCCGCAGAAAGAGTAATCTGAACACCTTTTTTGGCTGCAAGTGCATCATTGAAATGTTTCACCTGACGAGTTGTCAGCGATAATTTATTTGCACCACCAGTCATTTGATTAGGTTTCAACGTGATTGTAGTTCCACATCGCTTAACCGATTCTGATTGCAATTTTTTTAATTGACCGGGAGTTAACGTAACACTAATAACACTATATGACATTATACATAATAGATTGATTCTAAATCGTTTACAATTTCAATTACATGTTTTCCACTGGGGCATCTACCACTCTCATTCTTCCACCAACACCTTCAAGTAGCATTGATTTGTCGCTGAGAATGACAGCAACCGCTCTATAATTAGCAATAGCATCAGGCTTGGTTACATTAGCTCTAAAGTGTATATCAACGACGGACTGTCTTGTTAAATCGAGATGTTCCAGCGAAAAGTAATAGATCGGGTATAAACTCTTAAAGTCGTATTGTGATATTTGCAAACCAGTATCAACATTTTGATCACGTGCCATAAATGACAACAGACGATGATACACGCGTGCAATATGATTTTCTGTGTAATTAAGTTGTATATCCTCGGATGGTTCCTGTTGGCCGTTTATTCTCAGTGAGACGTCTTTCACACCTAATTGATCAAATATCATATGACTGAAACGTTGATCACCAACTCGTGCGTTATCTTGTAACGCAATAAATATATGACGTGGCGCAGAAACGCCTTGTTTTGATGCTAGATTCCACGTGAATAACCCATTGATATTTGATCAATTAGGTGTGAAAGACGTCTCACTGAGAATAAACGGCCAACAGGAACCATCCGAGGATATACAACTTAATTACACAGAAAATCATATTGCACGCGTGTATCATCGTCTGTTGTCATTTATGGCACGTGATCAAAATGTTGATACTGGTTTGCAAATATCACAATACGACTTTAAGAGTTTATACCCGATCTATTACTTTTCGCTGGAACATCTCGATTTAACAAGACAGTCCGTCGTTGATATACACTTTAGAGCTAATGTAACCAAGCCTGATGCTATTGCTAATTATAGAGCGGTTGCTGTCATTCTCAGCGACAAATCAATGCTACTTGAAGGTGTTGGTGGAAGAATGAGAGTGGTAGATGCCCCAGTGGAAAACATGTAATTGAAATTGTAAACGATTTAGAATCAATCTATTATGTATAATGTCATATAGTGTTATTAGTGTTACGTTAACTCCCGGTCAATTAAAAAAATTGCAATCAGAATCGGTTAAGCGATGTGGAACTACAATCACGTTGAAACCTAATCAAATGACTGGTGGTGCAAATAAATTATCGCTGACAACTCGTCAGGTGAAACATTTCAATGATGCACTTGCAGCCAAAAAAGGTGTTCAGATTACTCTTTCTGCGGCTGCTATCAAAAATATGATTAAAACAGGCGGTATATTTCCGTTGTTAGCTGCGATTCCAGCATTGATTGCAGCAGCAGCCCCAGCGGTGGCTAAAGCGGCAGCGTTAGGAGCCGTTGGTACTGCAGCAGGAATGGCACTAAAGAAGGCAACTGGGAAAGGATATAAAAAAAAGGGACGATCCGTTCACGGATTGGGTCTAAGACTACCAGGAACCCCGTATTCGTGGTACAGCGGAAAGGGTCTAAGACTACCAGGAACCCCGTATTCGTGGTACAGCGGAAAGGGTCTAAGACTACCAGGAACGATTTATTAATTGAGGAACCTATGGTTCCCATGTCCAATTTTGATTTAATGGATGCAGCTAAAAAACTCGCGATTAAAAACTTCAGAGGTGTCTTTATGAAAGATCAATTACCACATCAACCAAACAGCGTTGAAACCGGAATCATTAATTTAGATAACAGCACCGGACCTGGAACTCACTGGGTTGCATACGCTATTGATCCACGTGGGATTGTCTATTTCGATTCATATGGATTAGCCCCACCAAAAGAGTTTATGCGGTATATAAAAACCCTTCCAATGAAGACTTGGTATTCTACGCTACCAACACAAACGATGATTGACCCACCAATATGTGGCAGCGAAGTATTAAATGTCCTTGACGCTATTTCTAACTCCTTGAGTAACCCAAGCGGAAAACCACCACATGTTGTCGTGAATGAATACACTAGCAATCGCTGGCAACGACGAAGTCGTCAAAAACGATTTTAGAGAGAGAAAGAGTTTTACAATAACATGATTGATATTTGGGGGAGATCTTTGAAACCCAAACCCGATGGCACTGCACCACCTGATTCTGTCAAGGATATAACAAAAAAAATTAAAGATGAAATCGCTGAGACGTTGAACTTAACAAATGTTGATCCTAATGAAATAGTTGTATTTCAGGACAAACAGGGTAAATTGAAATCCAGTGATGTGTCGTTGGATGATATTTTAGTTAAACAACGAAACGCAATCGAAAACACCGTTGCGTTATTTTCCGATCAGGGTAAATTGAAAACCAGTAATATTTCTCTGGATGATATTTTAGTTAAACAACAAAACGCAATCGAGGATACTATCGCGTTATTTTCCGATCAGGGTAAACTCAAACCGGGTGTACTCGTTTCGACGATTACAGATCGATTAAAAACTCTCAACGATGAGTTAAACAATTCTCTGGCTGTACTAAAAATACTTGAATCTAAAATTGAAGATAACGTAAAACAGTTTATATCATTTCGTAGAAATATCATTGATAAATTTATTGGAACCCAGTTGGATAAAATTGAAATAAAACTCCCTGATATTAAAAAATCCATCGATGAGACGAAAACTTTCATCGAAGCCGTCAAAGGTGATTTTTCGAGGATGATAACAATCATTGAAAAAACAAAAATTCCTCATGAGAAAACCAATAACGTAGTATATACAATCCAACACGGATCATTTGAGTGGACACTTGCAAACAACAAATTAGATATCACAGCTACTATCAAGGGTATTTATCGATTAACGCTGGTAGCACCAATTCAATTTAATATATCATCGTCGAGTTCATCCGGGGTCAACAATACGATTTCAACGATCATCGACAAGGATAAAACTGAACGGTTAACGATAAAAGCCGATGATAAAAGTTTGGCTAAGGCATCAGTAACATGGTATCTGGAATTCGTAGCGGATTTAAGTAAATAACTAAATCGTTCGGATTTAACAATTGAAAACGCTAGTGTTTTTAAAATAACAACAATGACTTTGTCATCGACGCAATGTCGCTATGATCAGGTCAGAGAATTTCAGAATAGACTCAAAACCCTCACTGAAGAGTATCAAATAAAAATAAAAAAATACCGACGAAGAATCACCGCAATTGATGTTATTATATACTCGGTGTCAAGCGTTCTCACTGGTGCCGGAATAATACTTGCATCTGTTACAATGATTGCCCCGGTCGTAGTTCCAATTTGCATTTCTGCGGTGGCTACAATCGGGGGTATATTAACCGGGATAGCAAAAAAGATATCATCATGCAGCCAGAGTAAACTGCAGAATTACTTACTTCAATTTCATATTGCATCAACCGCATATTCGCAATTATCATTGATGATATCGTCGTCACTCGATAATACGATTATATCAGATAGTGAATTCTCAGCGATGGTCAGTATTTTTGATTCCGCGATATCGAAATTAGAGCGACAACATGAGTATAATAACAATGACAACACCGATGGAATCAGAAAACACGAACCCAAAAAACAAAATGATCTCAATAATATCAACATTACCAGATTGTGAGTTTTCAGTGATGGTCAGTATTTATGATTCCTCGATACCAAAATTAGAAATAAATCATGAGTATAATAACGATGACGACACAGATGGAATTACTTCAACGAGTAGTGGAGAACACGAACCCAGTACAAACGAGTATGATATCAATAACATCTACGAAACCCGAGTTTAGTGTGAATTTCCCCTCTCCGGTCCCGGTGAAGGAGATAGCGCTAGCAAAACTACGAATGTATCACAGTTGGCCTAATATCAGATCAAAATCATTTGGTGGTCAACAACCGAATAATTCTTTAGTGTTTGCAAATAAGAATAAACCCGACGGAACACCAGACTGGAACGTCGTTTCGATACCAACAGGGTCATACCAAATCGAACAAATCAATAATGAATTCGCGCGTAGAATAAAATCGATTACTGGAGTAGAGTCAAAAATCGCTATAACAGTTCATGAACCGACGCTATCATCCGCAATTGAGATAAGCACAGAAGGATACGTCGTAGACATCTATAACAGCTCGATAAGAACCGTACTAGGATGGCCTGAATTACCGCCCCAGAGTAAAACCGTTGATATACCCGAACCTAAAAAATCTGATTATATCACCGACGTGATAAAACCGGATAATCCAATAAAGTGTTATAAAGATTACCAATCCAGTGAAGATTTTTTTTATTTCTTCTACTCCCCAATGGAGGAAAATGAGGAGGGGAGGGGTCAAGAGAGATATTATGTTGCTGACGATCTTAAAATCGATGAAAATTTTACAACGATGAATAATGATTTTTCTCTGTTGTTAACATCTCTTAAATCCGGCTCTCTCACCCGAGATGAATTTATCAGCGTCGTAGAATTATGCAACAAAATTATCGACGATATGGAAACATTTAATTCACAAATTATTCGAGTTATACTAGATGATAATTACCCCAAGTCGAGAAAGGAATTTGCATTAATCTATAAAATCCCCGTTAAGGATATTCCAACATTTAAACTACCAGGATATAACGTACCAGAACTAAAAAAACTTCTCAATGATGCTATTGATATCGGTTTTAAAATAATTCATGACGCATGGAAAAAAACAACATCACCGAAAATAAAAATCCTCAAACACAATAATGACCCAGACGGTGGCGGCAGGCATATCGCTCCGTTCAACGTGAATATTTCAACGGTGATTGCACTTAATTTAGTGTGTGATGTTATCGAAGGAAGCTATCAAATTAATCTCGAACGATCAAATCAAGCTCAGCAAGGATATATTCTTTATTCATTTGCACCAACAGCTCCTCCAGGGTTTTTAATAATTGAAAACCCAATTAATCCTGTCTACATGCGATGCCATAATAATTCGTTAACCAGAATTAATTTCAAACTCACCGACCAGTCAAATAATCTGATTGATTTACAAGAAGAGGTGTTAGCGATTAGTCTGTTTGTGAAATCATAAAGACTTGATCAAATATTCGGTTAAATCATTTCTTATTTTTGTTAACCCAGAACTGAAATCACTAGTGATGAAATCACTAGCAGCAGAGAGGGTGGATGACCACATCGTTGCGAGCAAAATCGTAAAATATCCGTTTTTGCAAAAATGGAGACTTTTTTTTTGGTTAAATGAGATTTTGTTGGAAGTCTTATTTTTTGTCTGAAAACGTAGTGTGTAGGCCATTTTTTGTTCGGAAACGTTATCTGGAAGCCTTATTTTTGCTTGAAATCGTGGTCTGTTCACCCTCTCTGCTGCTGCCTGTCACAGTTAGACAAGCCTTGGAAATCAAATGCGTAACGTGGGCTTCAAATGAGGAGCCGGATAGGCTTACCTATTTACATATGTCTGCTACATAGGTAAATATCTGAATATCTAGATGCTTGATGGGTGATGAAAAGTATGATAATTTGTTACGCTACTGAACTGTATTCATGCATAAAGCACATACTGATTCTTTTAGCTGTATTGTCACAGGAAAATATTCACAAAAAGTATTTTCTGTAAAAAATTAATGTAAAAAAAGAGGGGTTGGTGGCAGGGTTGGTTCCGTATAAATGCAACTAGTTGCATAAGGAAATAACTTTAGTACCTCAGTCAGAATGTTGCAGGCAGCATTTCAACAAAAATCATTAGTTATATTTGTATATGTATCTTTATTGTAATATTATTTATCATTTTTCTGCAATAAGTCATTGTCGGACGAAACTTTGCCAAAAAAAACCTGTCCAGTGAGACCTGAGTACCTTTCCCTCCTTGCCACCACACGGATAGCTAAAAACGGCGATGTGAAACCATTTTCTCCCGCTATTATCACCATAAGTGCCATTGCACGCCAGTAGCAGTTCTCTGATTGGATGTTAAGGTTGAGTGTGTGTTTGGTCTATTTACACTCACCCATGGTCATACACTCAGGTCGATTGGGCTTAATAGTTCCTCCGACCTGACGACCACATTAAATAGCACTCTTTGACTACATTAATGCCTGGAGAATGTGGCACCATTCCTTCTACCAGGACTAACCAAATATCCAGCATTGCTTGAATTTAGACAGTGCTAAATGCCTCTAGTTGACGCTAAGCACTACAATTCAATTTGCGTTCATTCGCTCCATTCTATGGAGTAAGCTAAAGGAAGATGGCCATTGAGTTATTCAACGGATTGAGACACCGTTGGTTTTGGGTGATGGACGTAGCTTTTATGGTTGAAAAGATTGACAAATGTAAATATCCAGGTAGCCTAGACTGTGTGAACAGTCTCAAAGTGGCGAGAGATCTACTTTACAGTATGCGTCTTGAGGTAAAGGAAAAGATGAAAGAGTTTATTCATCCACAATATATGAGAGTTGTAAGTCTATATGAGGCCATTGACGGTGTCATGAAAGTCCGATGTTATCTCGAAGATGTGTTGTTTTGGACAGAGTGGTAATTTACAAAGTGGGGAATTGACCAGATACAGAAATCCGAAGATATTTATCCCTGTATGTATGTATGTATGTATGTATGTATGTATGTATGTATGTATGTATGTATGTATGTATGTATGTATGTACGTATGTATGTATGTATGTGTTGTATCATTCTATATATATTGGGGGTATATCTCTACTCCTCACTGAGGGTAGCTCACAACATTGTTACCAATATACAGTACCATGACGTCAACACATCTCCACTTTCCCTTGTCGCTAGACAGTCCCAAATATTCCCCATGTTAAATTCCCATTGTCGCCAGACGTTACCATGGTGATTTAAAAGCCCTGTCGCCAGACGTTCCCACGAACCATTTGACTGGGATTTGCAATGTCGCTAGAGTATCCCAGTATACTACAACATCCTCTCCAGTGCTTATGATGTTAGGGGCAGATAAGTCAGAAGGTACGGACAGCTAGGTGGAGAATGTCCAATAATAATAATCACGTCTTGAAACAAAAATAAAATGCATTAGTCCCTACAAGTGTCCCTTCTTATGTATTTACTGACTGAAATATTCTACTTCTTTTTTCATCCGAAAGCAATAAATGTGCGGTTTAGAAAATAACAATAAATTTGACTTGGTTTTGAAAACAATTCTTCCGTTGTATGTTGTTAAAGATGAAGCTTGACGAATATTGTTTCATAAGTATATGCGTCTTAGTAATCATATAATAACTTTATGAAATGCCTGATTCGTACACATTAACTAAAATAGGTTATAATTATACTTACTCTTTCTTTTCTCTCTCTTTCGTCATTAAAGAACATTAATTCTGATATTAGACAAGTATATATAAATTCCGTTTCTTTCATATCAAAAGAGTGCGTAACCACTTATGCATATATTAGCAAATGGGTCACACAGTATCAGTCATTACATGAAACAAAGTAATCCAAAGAGTTGTCATTTGCACTAAACTATTGAACAGATTGTCCGTATGTAAAGAAATCACTGAATTTCAAATTGTAAGACCTTCCTTTATCCTGAAGAAATATAAATTAACAAGCTGTACTGTTTTCAGCCAATTAAAACGTTTACGTCTTTGGGCAAAACGTACAGATTAAAAAAAACAAATAAAACGGCGGGCATCCCATCATCACATTTGCACTGCATTTGTGCACTTTGTTTTGCTCTTCTTCCACTCCATTCGATTTTAAAATAAGTATATAATTATCACGTCACCGATATCGCAATGGATGTGTGGACCGTTAAAAGGGACACCTACCGCAGATGCGGTAAGGTTTGCACAGGAAATTGGGCAGAGAACACGAATATAGGTTTTGTCAATACACATTTAGGTTTCCAAAGATGCTCACCTGGCTATTTCCTTTACGCTGATGCCACTTCAAAAATTGGATGACAAAGTATAGATGCCATTAACAAAGAGGAAGGAAAAATATGGATGAGATAGAGGACGGATGTATGTGTCATTTACAAAATGAAATGCAAAAATATGAGAGTGGTCTTGGATATGAAAGCAAATAAAACATTGGTTGTCTTGAAATAAATGATAACAAAGATGATCATTCCTGATATTCTAAAGAAGAAAAGGAAAATATTAATGAACAATGGTGTAACTATTAAAAAGCAAACTTTCAACTCGAACCAAACAAATTTATAATATTTAAGGAACAAACAAAAACCACTGGTAACTTTATTATGTCGATCGGCAATAATATATATAACGTTGTCCTAATGAATACTACCGCAAAATCTGTTGATCCTACTGGATAATATTTGTCAATTTTAAGTTAACAGTCTTTGAAAATAACACATGGAAACTGAAGAGCTAAGAACTATGTATATATTTCAATTATAAAAATAACCATCTACGCAACATTCCATGAAGGACCAAGCAAATATACTAAGCTGATGTTGTTGCTTTGTTTTAAGACCATTCCGCATACATTATAACTAGCGGAGGATGAAATCCCGGAAAAAAATCAGACAAGACCAACTGACCCACAGGAAACTACGAACAAGCTTTCTCACATACCAACAAAGGCTGAGTCCGACATCCAAAGCCAAAGGTACTGAGACGAGATGGGAGTGATCGGTAATGACGAGCATTTGAAACGCTGGGCCCATCGTAAGAACTATTCTGCTGGAAACAATATCGCAATATTACATTTCATTCAGAAGTGACAATAACGATATTGTAAAAACGGCTATTTTGGGACCCAAATTCGATGTTAGTTCGACCCATTTTTATCAAAATAAGTATTTAAATATTTCATGTTTATATAACCATACATTCAACAGACGCAGCGATCACAACATTTACAACAGGGCAAGCATTTCCATTTAATTATATATATAATGTTGATTTTCTAAATTGCAGTTACATTGATACATTATTCCTCTAGTATCTGTTTTGGGTCGATTATAAAGTAGGTTTCAACCCGACTCCTGTTTTTTTTTTTTTTTTTTTTTTTTTATTTGTTTAAGAACATATCTCATAACGTCGACTTTTTCACTGATATTCTTCTTTATCAAATCTATAATTGATCTTCAATGGGTAATATGGTGATCGATATATCTGCTGAATCTCTAATTCCGCATCGCAATCCGAAAAGTTTCTTCGTGAACATCAAACGTAGAACCACACCTGACGCTTAAAATATTCGCTAAACAGTCAACTGGTGAAAGTTCGGAAATCAATTTTCTTATAAACTGTAAATATTGTGTGCGATTTCCTTTTAATTGTTTGGTCTAATCAGTGATATAAAAATATGAAAGACAAACATATTCAAAGTGGAATACGCTAGATTAAAGCAAAGTTTTAGCATGAAACTAAAAATGTATTTTTAAAAGAATGAGATCCAGCGAGTTTTTCAAAATCAAGACACCTATTGATTGGCTAACGAGATTCATGAAAGAAAGTTTCAACAAAAATAAAATCTAGCAAAGATGGGATGCACGAGTAAAAACGAAATTTTCAACATAAAAGTAAACATTTAAAGAATATTTTGATGCGACGAGTTCGAACTCAAACGAATTTGTATATAAATAATAAAGTCATAGAAAATCGAGTCAACACAACACAAAACTGTAAAAGTAAACAAATAACAAAATGTGATGGGCCAGTTGAGAAGAAAAAATAAGAATTAATAAATAAATAATCAATAATGCGATGACGGAAGTTAGAACCACTTTAATTTTTGTTGGTTGGCGGGAGAGGTAAAATAACATTTCCACACTAAACTTTAAAACATTAAAGAAATAAAATTAAGAGTTAGGATATGCGTGTTGGGGAAAAAAGTGCCAATACAAAACATGAAATGATAAAAACTGGGATGTTGCTAGTCTCAAACACGCGAGTTCCTGTTAATATTTTATAATTAAAAAATAACATTTAAACGTAAAAAAAAATGGAGAAACGAAACAATTGTTATAAATTGGCTGCGCGAAATAAACACAGTTTAACTAAAATCGGCAAGTATTCTTTAGTGAACATTATGGGGATAGTGGTCCAGGACTACAAGAAAGTTTTAACATAATACCTAAAAGTAAAATATATAACAAAAATTACGATGTCATTTATTTCGAATCCTGAAGTATTGTTTGGTGACCGGGATGTACGGAAAACGTAGGAATATATATATATATATATATATATATATATATATATATATATATATATATATTCTGCTGAGTATGTATAACCTGTCATTCTGTTCAATCGTCTCCAGAATTTAAAGCATTTGTATAAGGTCTTGATTGCAAGCAGGATATCGGCGATATGCACCTCAAAACAAATTTAAAATGTCAGATTATTTGGAGGAACTCTTACAAAATATGATATACACATTTTCAATATGATCTTATTATACTTAAAAAACACATATTGTGTTATGTGGCTTAAATTGGAGACTCTTATTCTCCATGGTTTTCAGAACGCTGTTTTTCCAGAAATTGAATTCCTAGAAAGTATTTAGTATCGGGCCATTTCACAATATCACCATCTTTCAATAAATCAAATTGTGAAGTATAAATTATAGCAACTATTATATATATATGAGATAATTAATATATTCAAAATCACGTCCTAGACTGCAATCGGTTATATCCTTTATTAACATGTTCCATTGGGGAGGTATATATGTATGTGTGTGTGTGTGTGTGTGTGTGTGTGTGTGTGTGTGTGTGTGTGTGAATCCATATATTGATTAATGGATTCAAAATCAGAGGTCATATTATGCATTAATTTTTCCCTATATTAACATGATAAATTGTGTATATTAACATGATAAATTGTGTATATTAACATGATAAATTGTGTATATTAACATGATAAATTTTGTATCATGCCAATCAACGTTGACACGTACATAAAGAATGCTATTACATATTGACTATTTACAATTTAAAGTTTGTTCGTCGATTCCCTAAGCAATCATGACACTGTGAGTGATCTTTCCAATCAATGGGCTGGGAAACGTCAGTTGAAACCAAACTAGACTGATATCAGGTCTGCTTAAATATTTGTAGAGCAACGTGTGAGGACTAAATATGGGTGAGTTCCCTTTTCGGAAACATGTTTGAGCTTTATAAATTATCTCCCTTGCACTTGACCAGGTTTCCGTTACACTTTTATTCATTAAAGCAATGCCTCCAGCAGGTGTATATAAGATTTAAATTGATCACAATTTCATTGATTATCATTATTTACGGTGCACAAAGAAGATCACTTGGAAAGAACATGTAACAATACATAAATCATATTAGGAGTTGATAATATCATGTATTGGTTACAATTCCCAGATTATATCTACCGTTTTCGACAATTAAGCCAGTGATACGTCAATATTTCATATTTCAATTCTAGTCCCGATTTTTCTTCAGATTCATCCGCATGGGCTAATTTATTTTGACCATTTTCTGGTGCTTAAAAACTGAGGTTCAACCATGACACCGATTATAAGCGGGTTTGCGAGTTATTGTTGCGAGAATTATTGTAAAATGGTGTATTCAGTGTGGATCACTTAGACCATTTACTATGTATCCAAATATATGTTAGAAAGTTACCATTTATAGTGTAATTATGGTGACCAATTTGTCTTTTGACTACTGTCATTTGAAACATATCTTCGCCAGGATGACAATACAATGTTTACATATGAACTACACTTTTTAAATATTATTCATTTTAATGATTTTAGTGATTAAAAATAATTATTGCCCGGACAATAACGAATGTCACAAACGTAAACGTTTCCTTTTTGAGGCATCAACACTCTAACAAAGACGGGACTATGCAATACTGGAGTTACTCATCCCTATATTTTGATGAATATAATACAGCAGTGTTAGCCTATGTCTAAAACTTGATTTATGATAATGTTAGTGACATTAAATATTTTTGAAAAATAAAAGATACCTTTTGTTGATACACCCCAACTCTCCCCAGCATGTTCGCTGGTTTGAGTTTTGAGTAACAACCTTGTTTTCCGAAAATGTTTGTTTTGGTGTAGTGTTTCCCTGTCCACCCATGTATGTTATGTTTTTGTATATTTTGTTTCCCATGTATGATTAGGAAACCATTTATTTTTTCAGGATTATTCTTTGCTTTTATTCCTCATTATTCTTAGATTTATTACCCAAAATATGTTCTACCAGTGACTTTTTTGAGTATTTCCCACACCTTGGTGCTCCGGTGTGTCATGACTTTCCTTTCAGTTTATCTTTTAATAAGGATTGTACACTCGTCTCTGAGGTTTGTCCATTTTGTATATGATATATTGTGTGTTGTTTTGTGTTCTTGTATTGGACAGCATGAAATCATATTTGTAATAGTTGTTTCCTTATTTTCCTAGTGTAGTTTTGTATTTAAAAAAGGTCCAAAATATATAGTCTGTCTTTTTTTCAACTAGATGCGATTTTTTATGCGTGATTGTGATGGTGTGGTTGCGTGATTTTTTTCGGGGGGGGGGGGATGGAAGATTATGGGTTAGAGGTGTAGTTGGGGTATTAAGTTTGTGTTTGTAAGGACCTTAGCTCTTTCTTGTTCCCGATGCTTTTGTTTGCTCTCTAGTGCACTGGATCGGAGAGTCCTTTTATACGATAGAAGAAAATATAATAGTTGTAGGTTGCCTTTGAAAACGTTTTGTAAAATATAGCCTGTCTTTAAAATTTAATATGTAGAGGACATCATTTGAAAACCCTGTACATTCAATTATTTCTCAGAAAAAGAGTTGTAATTTTGTTTGTTTTATCAAAGGATATCACTACCCACATCACATAAAAAGTTTCTAAACCAACTTTGATTGGCACATTGTGCCCAGTAACATGTATTATTTTATGTTTTGAACCTTGCAACAATAGAGTTTACAAATGCATAATTGAATGCGAGCTATCTAGAAGGACAAAGTGGCACACTCCCAGTAAGGTGTATCTATAGGTGAGGATTCGTTCGGCAATTACAGGCTGGCGATAGTTTTTTTGAGTAAAATGTTTTAAGTAATGATGTATAACACATTGAATCTGTGAAAAATGTTAACTGATCAGTAGGCGATTATGGGTCCGTACATTTTGTTAAATACGAGTCGGATGTGCATGCTGGATAGGTGAAAATATACGGCATGTCGGTCAATTACCATTTCAGCATATATGTAGAAAAATCAGAAATCCGAGGAAAATTAAAGCACAGGCACACGTGCTTCAAAACAATATTTCCACATTTGGCTTACAAAATCTGAGTAAACAAAAACAAAGAAAATAATATTTAAGAAGTAATGTTATGGGTTTGATTAAAATATATCGGGTACCTAGTTTTATTCCTGCATCTGATCAATTGATGTAGCTTTCAAAGGCCTAAAATGCGGAATAAAATTCACTGAAAACTACCATGTAGTTTCCATGCAAGTATCTTTACTATCTTACCATGCGTGATAATAGCATATAAATGTATACTAAGATATCATTATGTCATCTGCATACAGGAAATAGAGCCAGTACATTATACAAAATAGCACCACCTACAGTTGGCTGGCCTCCTTGGGATGGAGAGAACATCAATGTTATATGCGTTTCGATAATGTATCGTATCGAAACGCGGCACAGCGGTATTGTTCTACCCCTTTAATGTTTCGTTTTGCTTACTTGTGAGTGTACATTTGTTTCGGTGTTGTCGTAGTGTTGTAGTAAGGACTTTTTCCAGTTTCCTTCCAAAACAATACAAGCAGAATCTTTACAGTACACTCACCCCATGACCTTAAGGACATTAATCATTTTGGTTTAAGTCTAGTGAGAAGCAACTGTGTTTTTGCAAATTAATTAAATGATTATTTACGGAACTTACAATTAGTTTTAGATTTTGAAAATGATTATGTTATTAGATAAAAGATATTAGATTGTGTTTCTCTAATTAGCAAGAATATCTCAGATATAGATTTTAAAGAAATAGATATTTTATAATTGAACTCTGACAATCTTTGTCAACCTTTTCACTTAAACTACATTTATTTAACATTTGTATTTTGAGGAAGAGGTTGAAAGTGAGTGTGAATCTGATCGGATAGGTTATAATCATTTATATGTTCTTAAATCAACTTCTAGACAACTCATCAGTGAGATATTAAATGTTTAGTTTTAATGCAGGAAACACAGATTTATGTTCCAGAAACAATTCAAGCCAGTTAAAGAAATATGACATCAGTTGTCTCCAGTGAAGTCCGCTCTAGGCTTATATATTTACCAGAGGAGAACTGATTTTTATTGTCGAAACTCTATTCGACAATCTCGTTCTTCAAAAATCAAACTTGATCATTTTTGGCTCCCCACCATCAAAATTAAGAACCCACTTAGCCTGACATTGACCAACCTCCACATGTAACTCAACATACCTAGTTTACAAAATTGATAGGGAAAACACCAAATGTACACACTGTACTAGACAAAAATTGAAATGTTAGGATGTTAGGAAAAAATATAACTTGAAAGATTGACTCAGTTGCACAGGTGGCTTACACAATATCGGTATAGGGTGTCCACCAGCAACAACTGGACCCGATTTGATAAGGCTAGGGCGTGCAAGACGAACGACATCAACGTGCCAGTTCACAGATCTGATTCCTCCTTCTCCGCTGCCGAACTCCAACACCAACACATGACTAGAAGTGGAAACCATTTTTCACTAGTCACCATTTGGTGTCATTGCATCTCTAGCTCTGCATCTTCCGATTGGTTGATAGGATTGAGTACGTGGCTGTTCTATTCCCACTCACCTATTTCTTTCATTCATGTCGATAGCCCTTTACAGTGGTGCGACATGACGACCAAATTAAATAGCATACTATGTAATGCATAAACGCCCGTGGAGACGTGGCACCATTCCTTCCTCACGGGAAAAACTAAATCACTACCATATTAATTGGTAATGTAAAATAGTGAACAAAGGACCCTTCTTGGCCAGTTTCACTTAAAGGCAAAAATTCGATTCGATGCCTTTTTTAATTAAATAACCAGCCTTTGCTGGATAAAATAGTGCTAAAATACCCCTCGTGACCGAAGCACTTAAATTAATCACCCCCCCCCCACACACACACACACAGACACCTGGCTAGAGAGACAACATAGTCTGCGGCGATAGAGATAGACGCATGACATGGAATACTATACGCCAGCGAATGGAATCATCCCACCCCTAGCATTCAATGCGATTATGGGTGTCCGCTTAAAATTAGCCACTGGGTGGAGCCTTAGGGCAGCGGAAAGATCTACTCTTCTACTCGTATGGGACAAAGATGATAATTTTGATGGAGGGAATCTGAGTTTCAGCAGAACTAGGGGGAAAAAAGTAAGGCAATGGAGAAAGTCCCAGCCAGAAGTCACCTCACCCTCAACACCACGAGCACCTGATAAACTGGACACTCAACTTCACCTGAATAAAGGAAAAACTGAAACAGAGGGTCCTATGGATATCGGAGGTCATTTAACAAATCTTGTCAACCAGCTTCAACACATAGTTGAACCTACGTCAACAGTGGGGGCTACGTCAGCAGTGACAGTTGAAGCAACACCACCACCACCACCTACAAAGAAAACCGCTAAAACTCCAGCTAAGGGTAGAGGTAAGTAGCATTTAATTTGGAGAAAGATCTTGAAGTTTCATCATCTTCAGAAGAGGAATTTTGGCCCGCAAAAAAAAAAAACAGTTAGAATGCCGAAAAAGACACACGTGGAGCTCATGAATCAACTTTACAGTGAACTGAAACTCGAGAAATTGCTTGAAGACGAAAAAATGGGAACCAACTTCGTGAATGCTGTGACCTACATTGGGTTTCGTTCGCTGCAAAGATCACCTCCTAGAGCAGTGCAGTGGAATTTCGCCGAAACCATACTATCACAGTATTACTACGATATTTTTGAGAAGAGGCCACTCACCCACGTGTTTGATGCGGCGCGCAACCTGTCTTCTCTACATGGCATCTATTTTACGAGGGCATACAGAGAAGAAAAACAAATGCTGCCCGCATCGTAGCAGCTGAAGAAAAAAGAGGTAGCTTCACCAGAGCTGCTTACCAGCCCTTTTAAGGGCTCCAATACTGCCATTTATTTACTAAAGGGCTCTCATTTGGTGCGATAATCCTATTTGAACAAGCTCTTTTGAAACACTGACTTGATCATTTTTGAACACCGCTCAAAATTTACAATCTATACAATCTAACAGTGACAACACTTCCTATGTATATTAGAATAAAAATTTGTTAGGAACTTATATTATGTACACTTTTGTACTAGAATATTGGTATGCTAAGAGGGTTCTACAACTTTTATAGTCGATGCAATTGCACAGGTGGCATACACACTATTGGCACTTTTTATGTCCATTAGTATAACTGGACTGAATTTGGATTAAGTACGGCTAGGACGTTCCGTGGCGTAAACGACATCCATCTACTAAAACGGCTGGCTTTCTGGGACCTTTTCCACCTTTTTCACAACCGAACTCCAACAAAAATGACGATATGAGAACACTATTTCTCTCTCCTCACCTTTTGGTGCCATTGCACCCTAGTACAGTACTTATGATCGTTTGATTGGGTTGAGTGTATGTTGGGTCTATTCCCACTCACCCAGGTCTTACATTCATATCATTAGCCCCTTTTAGGGGTATGATATGACGACCAAATTTAATAGTGCACTCTGTGCGCATAAATGCCCGTGGGGATGTGTCACCATTCCTTCCCCACTGGAAAATTAACACACTGCCATATTAAATGGCAGTGAAAACTAGTGAACATGTGACCCTTTGCGGCCGGATGCACTTTAACTGAACTATCTATCTGGCTAGAGAGAGAACATGTTGCCTAATTTCGGATCCCACGCTACTTTAGCCGTCCACAGCCTATCGCTTACATTCCATCTTCAAGACTACCATCTCTACATTTCTGCTGAATTAAGGATTACCACCTCGCCATTTCAACTGAATTAATGACACCAGCTTACAGCCTTTCACCTAACAACAATACCTTTGCAGGTATTTTCAATTGACCTAGGGGTATTCCAAATTTTGTGCTGTATCACTTTTTACCTTTTACTTCTTAACGTTATAGTTCTAACTATCTATCCTTTGATACTTTAAACTCTAAACTTTAGGTGTAAATTAGGTTTTAGTCTGTAATATAAATACTCCATGTTTTACTTAATACTCCAATTTCCATTTAACTTTAATTCAAAATTCAACAAAAGAAAATGGATTCAAAGTCACTTAAAAACGCATTTAAATCAAGAAACCGCCTTAATTTGAATGGCAACGCATTGGAGAAAATGTAGAACAGCTTAACACCAAATTCGACAAAGAAGCCATGCTTAACTTGAAAATAGGTCAAATTGACATTAGCAAAAATCGACACAAAAAGAAGGTGCAAAAAATAAAAATCCATGTTATTTCAACGCCAGAACTCAATCTAATTAGAAAAGAAGCGGAGAAACTAAATCCGCTCTCTCTAATATAGTTTAATCTATACGATAAGATCATTAATGATGAAACACTGGACGCCACTTTGGAACAAAGAGATCTCAGTGTAAACGGTACACCAACCCCTTCAATATCGCCATGTATAACAAGCACAAGTCGCTAGCACTAATGCGAAAGATGTGCGCAGGCCGAATACAAAGGCTCCGGGACCATGAAAACAACTAACGGAGGTTGACTTAATCTATCCCTCTCAAAACATTAAAAAAAACCTCCCCCCAATTAACAAACAAAGAGACTACATGGAATGGAAAAGGTAAAGGTACAAAGCTATTAAACCCTAAGAAAATAGCGCACATAAAAATTTCAACTGTAACACAGACCCAGGACAAAATTAAAAAGCAAAATAACAATCCGGGTCAGGCTGAAACAACCTCCCTCCCCCAAACAGTAAATACTCAAAACCAAACTAGGAAAGCAAAACATAAGAAACCCAACTATCACAGACTGGACTTGACGCTGTATATTAAAAGCAAAACAGTTCAATTCAATAATTTATCTTCAAACATTATTACTAGGGCCCTCTTAAAAGTTAACTCGGGACAGAACAAGATAATTAGGCCAAACCAACACTAGATTATTATACATTGTAGCACCAGAGGTCAAGTAGCCAAATACTTAGAAATAGAGCAACTTTGTGGTATGCCGCTCAAAGTCGAACCACATAAACAAGTACAAGGTACTATAAACACTCCAAAAACTAAGCAAATAAATAACAAGGGCACTACCACCACCACTATCACAAAGCATGTACCGCAAACGATTACATACAAAGCAGTACTCAAATTAACAGGTAAACTTAGCGTGCTTAGCAACCAAGAGCTAGCAAAATTCTTAAGGAAGGAGCAAATCAAATTACTAAAACTATCGAATAGGAACTAAAAAAACAAATAAAAACATTACTGTTTAACCCCTACCAACGCTAATCAAATTAGGCACAACAGGCACAAGATACAGATTATAACCTTATGTAAACAAACCAAGCTTTGCCAAAAAATGCCAACACTGGGGTCACTATAAGGTCAACTGTAAGTATCAGGACAAATGCAAAAAAATGGGGGGGAAACACCACAAAGGGGAATGCAATAGAAAACCCCAAAATGCGTAAACTGTAGAGGCCGACACCTACCTCAATCCACTAACTGCCAATATACAGTTAGGGAAAGGCCAGAGTAGGGGTTATGAACTCCAAACATTTAAATTACAGAACAGCTAAAGTCACATTTGACATCTCTATTAAAAATAAAAACAAACAACTTCATTAGTACATATACAGGAACCCAAATGTAATTTAACACAGGATAAGCTCAATAACAACAATAACAATCTGTCAAATCATGCTGCAATATATACAGAATTGGGTATAGTCATTACTAGACTGGACAAATTGATTGGCGATTTAAATTTAATCGACCCAAAAGCACGAAATAATATTCAGTCGTCAATCAAGAATGTTTTAACCTAACCCAAATTGAGCACCAAATTCCAATAAACGTCCCTAATACAAATGGCTAATACACCAAAAGGGAACGTTATTATATGGCAATGGAATGCAAGAGGATTGTCAGGAAACATTAACAAACTCAAACTAAAATTTATTAATACTATACATAAACCTGACATCATCTGCAGTCAAGAAACTAAACCTTCTGCAAATTCGAAAACTTTGCCATCAATTCAAGGCTACTCCCAGGGCTATTTCCAAAATCAAAAGAAAGGTCAGGGGGCGATTTAGCCATATTTATAAATAACATCCTACCATATGCTAACATAATACCAATAACATCTAAGAAAATTAGCAACTCCTTAATAGAAAATCAATCTCTATTAATGAATACCGGAAATAGCAGAATTCAAATCTTCAATGTTTATGATCCTGGAGGGGACACTAAACTTACTCATAATTTAGCACTTAAAGAATGAACTAAATATATTGAATCCGGGCTGGCGATCATTTGCGGAGATTGCAATGCCCATCATGAGCTATGGGGGGGGGGAAGGGAGGTGACGGACAGGAGGAGTAAATGGGTGAAAAAAATGGTTTACTGAATCTACCCTTACTCTACTCAATAATAGTGCCAAAACCAGACTTAGTACGGTTGACGGCACCTTGTCCGCCATTGACCTCACCTTGTGCACATCCAGACTGGCACAGGTGGCGAAATGGGAGGTGTACCAATCTGACCCCATAGGAAGCGGCCACTTCCCAGAAGTTACCACCCTGCAGGTTGCCGTCCAGTGCGAATTCAATGTTAAAATACCCAGGTGGGATACCTTTCAAGAAATAATAAATAATGTTAACCCATCAGAATCTAATGATATTGACATTTATTATAACAATCTAATTAAGATCAAAACTCATGCCGCCACCAACACTATACCTAAAACCAGCTGTCAACAGAGGAAACTTAGTGTGCCATGGTGGAATAATGAAATTAAACAAACTCGACAAGCCAAACGTTTTAGAGCTTTAAATATATTTAGAAGAACTAATATTACTACTCACATTTTAGATATCATGATAACAAGCTCAAATACCTAATTGAGCAGTCTACAGAACAAACTTGCCAAAAATACTGCAGTACAGTTAATTTTAGAACAAACTCCAAACAAGTATGGGACAAAAAAAGAACCATTAGAAGGAAGCACACTAACAGCACCCCAAAAATAAATAATACCAGTAATCATAAAGAACAAGCTGACTCATTAGCATTACACATTAGAAACATGAGCAGCAATAACAACCATGCCACAGAATTTCAAAAACATATGACTAAAACTGAAATTAAATTCCGTCATATGTTTAAAGATCAAGGACCCAAAACTTCACAATTAAATGAATAAATCACTATCCATGAATGGGACCAGGCGCTAAAAACCAAACGTGAAACTTCACCAGGGGAAGATCAAAAAGGTTATTTAATATATAAAACCTTACCTATAACTTTAGCTAAATTAATTAAAAAAATGCTAAACATAATCTGGGACACAGGAAGGCTACCCAAAAAATGGAAAACAGCGATAGTAATCCCCATTTTAAAACCAAATAAAGATCGAAATGACATTCAATCATATAGACCCATATCACTTTCTAATAACATCTGCAAAATTATGGAAACAATTATTACCAATAGACTTAAACACCACTTGGAGAACAATAACTTTATATCTCCAAATCAATGTGGGTTTAGAAATAACAGATCCACTACGGATCAATTAATAAAACTAGAATCCGCCATTAAGATAGCATTCAACAACAAAAAAAGCGGATAGAAACTTAATTGCAGTATTTCTTGATCTGGAAAAAGCTTTCGATCTTGTATGGACCAAAGGCCTTATAGCCAAATCAAATCATTATGGCATTACAGGTCGAATATTCAATTTTATACAAAACTTTTTAACGGACTTCAAAATTATAACCAGGGTAGGTCAACTTACTCTGAAGAACACACCCTTGAAAATGGAACTCCACAAGGAAGTGTTCTCAGCCCCACCTTATTTAACCCTATGATAAATGACCTTGATTCAAATCTGGCAACACCCGAAATTGGATTATCTCAATTTGCTGATGATAGTGGACTATGGAGAGCAGGCAACCCCTCCAACCACCAACACATGGCTGAAATTCAAAACAGCCTTAACAATATCGGAAAATGGGCTGACAAGTGTCGATTCAAATTATCGCACTAAAAAACGGTAGCTGTACTGTGTACCCCTCACAGGAAATTAAAAGTATATCCCAAACTCAAAATACAAAATAAAGATATTACAGTCGTAAAAGTAGCCAAATTTCTGGGTATGTACTTCGATGAACACCTAACATGCGATTATCATATTGACGACTTAGTTAAAAGATGTAATCAAGACCTAAATCTGTTAAGAAGCCTCAAAGGAACGCAGTGGGGTGCTAATCAAAAAACGATTATGACTTTATACAGGGCATTAATAAGATCAAAACTAGACTATGGATGCCAGGTAAATACCAAGGCTTCCATCAGTCAACTCAACAAATTAAATTAAATACAGAGGAAAGCTCTACTCGTAGCTACTGGTGCACTACCATTCACGTCCACAGCCGAGTTGCAGGTCTTGACTGAAAAACCGCCATTATACCTAAGATGGTAGCAACTCGACTGTCGACTCATGATAAAATGCACCCCACCCTGGTGGCTATTAATAAATGTAACACCCCCTTTCGGAAAACCTTAAAAAATACATATTTTGGCAAAATAGTACATGAATTTAAACATCACATTCCAGTAGATATATTAAAAGTAGACACTAACAAAATATTAGCTAAAGAACCTTAGAGTAATGTGCCGATAAAAGTAAATATCTCCCTTACAGAGAAAGGTAACAAAGAAAATCAACAACAGTATTTAAAAACATTAGCAATGGAAACTATAACCAGTCCATACCATAACTATACACAAATTTACACGGATAGCTCGAAAATTACAAATCCTTTTAAAACAGATGCAGTCTGGGTCATACCAGAACACAATATCCAAATGAACAGTCGTCTTCCTGACCACTGTTCCATTTATACAGCTGATTTGTGAGCCATCCTTGGATCTTTAAAATGGATACAAGATAACAAACCAAACAAGACTTTGATTATTAGTGACTCGCTTAGCGTTCTTGCTTCCATTAAAAACAATAACACCATATCTAGAGAAAATTTCCTTATACAAATTAATTAAATCCTTAAATTACTCAACTCTCAAAATATAACAGTCGAGTTTTTGTGGATTCCATCCCACATAGACATAGGAAAAACAAAACTGGCTAACAGCTTTGGAAAATATATAGGACCTTTCCCACACAACATTAATTGTTTCAGTTGTAACTTACCTGAAGATTTACATCACATATTTAATCACTGTAATAAAACGCAAACGGAAAGGAACATATTCAGATCTAAACAATTAAACACTTCTGCACCAAGTACATACCCAGAAGTAATTCAATTAACCAGCAGTAACTCTCAAAAAACATTTCAAAACATAATCGAATTACTCAGAACAACAGGGCTCATTGATAAAATATAAGATTAAAATAATTACATCAAGAGCAAAGAACTCACTAGTCCTGGACTTTAACCTTATATTTTAAAATAATTACATCCTCGCGGAATGGGAGTGTACAGGATCAGAAGGGATTCCGTTACCCCTCAAGGAGAGCCCACCTACACTACGCTAGGTATAACGATCTCATGACGATACCTGTGCAACCAAACCTAGCAGGATGATGTAACATTCTAATAAAATTACCAGGAAAAAACAAAAATAAACATTGAAATATGCTAGAAATATCAACATATAGGACCATACAAAATTATCAAACAAGTGTCTAGGAATCCACCTCTCTTCTGTCTGCTCCTAAGTCTCTCCCTATATAAAGCCTCATTGACAGCATTAGTATACAACTAAACTATGATTAACATGTTCAGATAAGAACCCCAGGAATCCAGGATATCGTCATGGTCTAAAATGTGACCACTAAATCGTAACCCGTTTTATGGCCTCAAATACATATTATGCGGTAGTCTCAAAGTCCAAAGACTATCAGGCCCAGCGACACAATGTTGCAATACAAATGTATTTACTCTTAAGTCAGATCCTGAAATTAATATTACAATAAGGTAGTAAAAGACCATACTATCAGGCCCCGCAGCAGAAGGCTAAATTATAAACTATAAGAACTAAGGCATATAACATGATTTCGGTGGTCAATACCTGACCATCTAGCACGGCAGCAAACTGATGCACTAAATTTCTTACACAATAACCTTAGCTACTTTAAATTTTTACGTTGAATAACTACCAACGCGAAAATAGGCTGTCATATGGGGTTGTATATTCTACTTTAATAACAGCACAAAGTATTCCAAATTGTTATGGGAAAACACGGAATTGATAAGACGGGAGGAGGCAACATCAAGATGGAGAAACAACAAAAGCAAGACACCGAAGAAGGACACATGGACTCACCGGACGGAATGAGGGAACATCGGTTACACCCTGTAACCCTCCATCAAAAAGCTCTTGTAAGAGCTATTGCCATTTATACTTACAGAGTTTAATTTTGGGTCTGAAAATCTATTAGACAATCTCGTTCTTCAAACTTCAAACTTGATATTTTTTGGCTCTCCCCCATCAAAATTAACAACCCAATTAACCTGACATTGACCAACATCCACATGTCACTTGACATACCTAGTTTACAAAATTGATAGGGAAAACATCAAATGTACACTCTGTACTAGACAAAAATTGGAATGTTAGGATGTTAGGAAAAACCATAACTTGAAAGATTGACTCAATTGCACAGGTGGCTTACACAATATCGGTATAGGGTGTCCACTAGCAACACCTGGACTCTGTTTGATAAGGCTAGGGCGTGCAAGACGAACGACATCAACGTGCCAGTTCACAGATCCTTTTCCTCCTTCTCCGCTGCCGGACTCCAACACCATCACATGATTAGAAGTGGAGACCATTTTTCACTAGTCACCATTTGGTGCCATTGCACCTCTAGCTCTGCATCTTCCGATTGGTTGATAGGGTTGAGTGTGTGGCTGTACTCACCAAGGTCTTACATTCATGTCGATAGCCCCTTATGGGGGCGCGACATGAGGACCAAATTAAAAAGCATACTATGTATGCATAAACGCCCGTGGGGATGTGACACCATTCCTTCCTCACGGGAAAAACTAAATCACTACCATATTAACTGGCAGTGTAAAATAGTGAACAAAGGAACCTTCGTGGCCGGTTTCACTTAAAGGCGAAAATTCGATTCGATGGCTAGAGAGAGTTTGAATCTGAATTAAAGTAAACATGTAACCAAGCTGTTTGTTGGCTGGTTCTACCAGCTAATTACCCAAGGTAGCTGCCACTCACCCCAATCAACTACATCAGTTTGGTAGAGAATTCAAAAATGGAAAAGTTGTGTTAAATTATATTGTTAAATTTTATTGGATTTAGGAGAATTAGCAGGTAGACACTTGATCAGTCTATTAGAATTTAGAGTGATGAACAACAGCAAAACTGGGCTAATGTGTTGCCAGGCATTCTCGTGGCTTATCGGAAAACAAAGTGTACAAACTCTACTGGATTTTCTCCATATAAACTTGTTATTGGACATGAAGTGCGTCTTCCTTTAGATGTTACACTGGAGTCAAATGAAAATGTAAAATTATCACAGTCAGCAGCTGAATATTTACAAAAGTTGAAAAACAAACTTCATGTTTTGGACAAATATTGGAAGAAAACAGAAACAATACAAAGAATATTTTGACCGTAAAGCATCTGAGCCAAACGTTTATTTGAATCAACGTGTATGGTTACACAACCCAAAAGTACCTGTATGGAAATCTTCATAATTCCACAACAAATGGACTGGACCATTGTATATTAGTGATATTGGTCCTGACCACACGTATATGTTACGTGACGGCAGTACTCATAAGCTGCAGAGAGCCCTGGTTAATGCTAATCGCTTGAAAGTATAGTGATCCAGTACTACGAGAGCAGCACTCTCTGAACGAAAAGCCAGAAATTTTGATGACCTACTGTTTGCACCAGACGTGGAGATAGAGCCCTCCTGGAAAGAAAATCCAGTGAGACCTACAAAGAGCCCATCACATGGATCAGACCAGTTAGAACTCTTGAGGGACCCATCCCAAAAGAGTCAGTGCAAAACTGGGAAATAGTTGATAAACTATTAGTTTGTGCAAGACATCAAGGAAAAAAGGTCTACAAAGTCAAGTGGCAGGTCTATTCAAAAACAACATGGGAACCGAAAGAACATTTATCAGACATTTTGATTCGTGATTTTCGTGTCAACAGAAATCTAAAAAGAAAAGTGCGAAAAATTAACAAACGGTCATAAAATGGCGACATTCATATTGAAAATAAGGACTAGTTCAAGACTTCAAATAAAACAGTGTAAACTTAACTGTTCTGATGTAATATAATGTCGGACTTTTTCTCTGCAGACTATCTTCTGACTTTCCTACAACCTTGTTTTTCTGAACACCCCATAATATGACACTGGAAGATTTGTATACCTGCGATTGAAATGTTGACTGTTTTAATTCAGTCTCTTCTAAAGGCTGACTCCTTAAGTAAACTGTTGCAGTGTGTGCAAAAGGAACTCTAGAAAGTCATTAATATGTAACCTTTTAGGTTTGTAGTGAGATTGTGTGTATGATATATGACTTATTTTGTAATAAAATTTCTTAAGAAATTTGGGGACCAAATTATATATATATATATAAATATATATATATATATATATATATATATATATATATATATATATATATATATATATATATATATATATATATATATATATATAATGAAGACTATTAAATTGAATATGAAATATATTGTATAGTAATACAAAATTCGTGCATACAGTTATGCTGGCAGTCCGTTTCGAGGATATAGCGGCCGATACACGACTGAAAGAATGAACGTTTCCAGCTTTATGCAGAATGTACGGATATAAAAGAGAGCCACAAATGCCCCAATGAACCCACAAAGCATGACTACACTGCATTGTGTCGCAAGAAAAACACAACGTAAAGAAAATCACTCGTTTTTATTATTTGTATAGCAAAAGGTATACCTATGCGGACAAACATAATTTTGAAGTTAACTGCTTAGTTTAGTTCACCAAAATTTTATTTTATTGTATATATGGCTTCAAGGGGAGGGGTGGTCAGATAAGTTGCATAACATGTGAAGAAACAAATATCATACTTTAGTCGCTGGAACCACTTCATGCCATTGTGGTAGTGCTGCGTACATCAGGTATAACTTTATTTGCGTGTAACTATCTCGAAAATATGATTTAGAAAACTATATCGATGCATATGTATCATTTGATCGACTGTCAATATAAAAAGCACATACGACAGCATGTCGATTAGCATTTAAAATCATGTAGTATAGATAGGCCACTCATTATAGTATTAACAATTAGTCGCAGTCTCAATGAAATGTGGACACGATTGCCAGATCAACAAGAAACGGCTTGACAATATGTAGAACAAACTAATCACACAGCAGCTATTGTCATACTGACTGACCGATTTTGTATAATAGTAAATGCGTCGCGTCTTTGACAATCGAGTCAAAACTACTTACGATGCCGTTCACGGTGGTTTTGTCACCTAAACTAAAAAAGCTGTGAAACACAATGACATATTTCAACGACGAACCTTTGACTGCTAATAACAACTCTTCCGATGACAAATATATGCTATCAGCGACACACACATATGTTTCTAGAATATACTGGTGAAGATATGAAAGACACGGGCGTCGATAAATTATTTGATGGTCAGGTTAGTGTCGGTAACACAAATGGTTCCTCTATGACAAATCAAAGAGGCAATTTGATTTGGGTGCTATTCCACATTAATTTATTGCGTTATTAATGTACTAAACTAACGAGCTTGAAAGTTATCCAGCATAGATCATTCTACCGGTCTGGAGAATATTGCATTCGTAGACGCAGAAACGTATGCAATCAACTTGATAAATATATTATTAACACTTCTATTATTTCATGTAACTATAACATATTATGTTGATTACTAAATCAAATTCAGTTGCATACTCTAATCGAATCCGCACCATATAATGTGTGTGTCTAAAATTTATGAATATTTCGTTTTGTCCCCGATAATGTTCTCAACAGTAAAGTTCTAAAGTAAAAGCACATATCATAATATACAAGACACCAATCAAATCTGCACCATATAATGTGTGTGTCTAATTTATGTATAATTCCATTCGTCTTCGATAACATTGTCAACCATACCTAGTCATGGTCTCGATCTTAAGTAAAAACATATCATAATCGGTCAATCTTGTGTAATGTTATGGGCCGGGTAGGATTGAGGCTGACGGCTGAGTACAAATGCTACACCAAAACCATCGCGGACTTCACACCTATGCATAATTCAATATTCGAAACTAGTGAATCAATATTAGACAAGTGAGAAATGACAGTTGCTCCACTTTCAGTTGAAGATGAAAGTGCAGATTACTGGAAACCATACAAATAAGATAAGGACTGTTTGCTAAACATTCACATATATACATACACATATTGCTACACCAAAACCATAGCGGACTTCACACCAATGCTTCATTCAATATTCCATACTAGTGAATCAATACTGCATAAGTGACAGATTAAAATGAAAGTGCAGATTACGGGAATCCATACAAATAAGATAAGGATTGTTTGCTAAACATTCACATATATACATACATATATACGTGTGTGTGACGTACGTACGTATGTATGTATGTATATATGTATGTATGTATGTATGTATGTATGTATGTATGTATGTATGTATGTATGTATGTATGTATGTATGTATGTATGTATGTATGTATGTAGGTATGTATAAGCCAGATAATTCGTGTACTATTTGGCTGAACACAGAAATAAAATATTAAATATTATGAGACGTTTAGTCAATTATATATTTGATAATTTCAAGGTAAGTACTATATTTGACAACGAAAGATGTACTTTCATCAAGATTTCGTGCATTTGATTTCCAGCCGAACTATGTTCACCTAGCATAAGATTTTGTTATAAGATGCACACCAATCTGTCGCTATTCATTATTAAGAGGCGCAAAGGAAATGCATCGCAATACCTGTTTTCAATGTAGACAAACTTTAATTTTAAAGAATGAAGGAATGTGTATCTAATTAATACAAGTCAAATAATGAATTTAATTGTATTTCTTTATCCATATTCACATTAGGTCTGATGGGAACTGACGTTGTGCTCCGAGTCATAAAACACTTCAAGATATGTCCGAACATATATGTGCCTTGGAATCAAGTTCGAACAAAATACCATTTCTTTATTTTGGCCAAAATATTAATATATTTATCTTCTTTAGAGGAAAAACAATTATTTACATAAAGTCATATATGAGCTGAAATGACCTGAAATGATGATACTGACTGAATTTGAACAAAAATTACTTCAAAAGCGGCACATGTTATTGAAAAATGAGAGTATAACTTGGAGCAATACACAATGTGTATTGTGGGCTGCAAACTACTCATATTGCTACCTGCGTTTTCTTTCTTTGCTCTTTCTTCCTGAAATGAGTATGGCCGTGTAATTCTCAAAACCGTGAAGTAAACCTTGCTTATTTGCTCTTAACAAAAGAATCATATAATCATGTTCAAATTGGCAAATACAAATACAGAAGACGTCACAGCTTGATCAGATTATTACTCAATAGCTGATAAGGGTTGAACATTATTAAAATTACAGAATGTCGACTTTCCTGTTGGTCATTTTCTTATATTCTGAGTAAATCAAGATAAAGGAGCTGCAAAGCTTTCCACCATACATTGCCCAAATTATTTACATACAAATGCACAATTATAGCACAAATTCAAGCAAGCAATCAGGTTAGCATATTTTCAAAACTTGTCCTATATAAAACTGTACAACGTGATGCTGATTCATACAGCGAATAAAATAGCGACAAACAATTAATAAATTATGGATTTCCACAGTTCCAACTTGGTTTATGTTTCGTTTCGTTTCGTTCTCAGTTCCTATGCCTAGCAACGTAGTCATGTAATACATCCGTAGAAAGAGCGCATTATCAATATCTAACACATATGTAATGTAATGGCCCTGACAGCATACAAGCTGACGGTATATAAAATTGAGCGAATAGTCATATAGTTTTTTAACTGGTATTGAGATATTAACTGAAAGTAGTATGTAAATTATACAACTTGGGAAAGTTGTTACTTGTTTAGATATAACGGTATGTGATACATGCTGATGACAGAAAAATAGATGCTCTAAAAAAGGACTTATTGTCTCTTTAAATAAATTGTGTTGAAAAAATATAAATAATATTACGTACTTACTCTGAGACGTTCCTGTAGGATTAAAACGTTTCCCATTATATATTTGATAACTATGAGCTATAGCTGACAACACAATATATACTTTTATTTTGATCTTATGCAATTAATGTCCTGCCACAAATTATATTTTCAACCCAGACATAATACTGTATTAATAGTTGCAGAACTGGCAGTTGTTGTATATCATTCATGATGCGCAGAGAAAATGCTTTGAAAGACCTGTTTTCAATGATGACACAATTGTACAGCTTTAATAAATGGAAGTCTCTACACTTTTGATGAATATAATGAAGAAATCACTTTAGTTTTTTTATGTATTAACGTTACGTTATATGAGAAATGAATTAGTGGTTTGACGATTGAAACGCTTCAAGATATCTCCGAAAATATATGTACTGGAAAACACGTTTCTTTGCTTTCACCACATAATTTCTTATTGTGACCTGTAATTGTTTTGCATATATTATGTACTAAATATAATAATTTTAAAAGATCCCTCAGAGATATACCAATAAAAGTACATATCATGGTTATTGATATAGTGAATTTGAAGAGAAATAACTAATAATAAAAGAACGCGCTTAGTGAATCAAATACTAACTTGGCGCAGTACAGAATGTTTACATTTGACTGATATATACGCCTATTGCTAGGCTCCATTTCTGATTTATGTCTTCATGTAAGTATGATATAAATGTGATATGAAAACCAATAAACTTAACTTCTTTTATTTAATCTAAATAAAACTGACAAATTAACAGGTGCATATTGGCAAAAACAAATACAGTATGTCATTAATCTGATAATTACACTTTCATCACTTCTATCATCTCGTATAAGTGAACTGTGTGCTGCCGATTAATCGACAAATTTAATTGCAGACTAGCTAGAAATGAAAAGTGCGCTTATCACAGTTTATATTCTGTTGATGCTTTTTTTCGTTTCGTCCAAAATACAAATTTCAAGCGAGACTAGTTATGGAACACATGTAGAGAAAGAAAACCGTATACAAATATATCAAGGGTTTGTAATGATGTGGTCCTGATAGTATACAAGTTGACGAGATGGAGAGAGGAGAGTACAATGCTTTATAACAATAATCCTTGTCTTCACATTTATATTTCAATAGTCGAAACCAGTGTCAGATTATATTAGCAATCCTGTTTATCACATAAATTATATTTCAATAACCGATACCACTGTCAGCTTATAATAGCAATCCTGTTCTTCACATAAAGGTATAATTCAATAGCTCATACAAGTTTCACTTTATAACACTAATCCTGGTCATCATGTAAACGTATAATTGAATAGCCAGTATTAGTGTCATTTTATAATACTAGTCCTGATCTTCACATAAACGTATAATTCAATAGCGGATACCAGTGGCAGCTTATAATAGCAATCCTGTTCTTCACATACATGTAAAATTCAGTGGCTGATACAAGTGTCACTTTATAACCATAATCCTGGTCGTGACATAAACGGATAATTCAATAGCCGATACTTTTATCTTAAGATTAATGAAAATTGGCTAACGAAGTATTGAAATTTCACCTGAATAATAATGTACATTTTAATCGTATAACACATATGCAGACGTAAGTACTGTTGGGACCCAATGAATACAATTTAACAGTAAGTTTCCATCTGCATAACAGAACAAGCTTGTGTAAATATTAATTTCTCGGTAACTTCTATGACTGCAAAGAAACTGACAATAAAGAAACGCGTTTTGCAACCATTGGAAGCTTTTATATATATATATATATGGTTCAACCAATAATGCCGATACACTGATCGTTACATCAGAATTAGTAAGATAACTTGAACAATATTCTGGACATTCATTGATTCGCAAATTAAATATCAAGTAACGTCTCCCTTTTTCTTGCATCAAATTCAGAACTGCAGTAAAACATTTACCAGGTGGTGTTTGGCACAAACATATTATTATCTCATTATATGTTTGCATAGTATTATCATGAAGTGTGATCTGAGACGTGATATTGGCATATGATCCAAAATAATAAAAGCGGCACTGGAATTTATTTGAAACTTGTGTTGCTCGTTGAAAAATGGTGTATTACATTCGTGGAACAGTTTGTGATAATTATACAGACAAAACAATCACAAAGCAAATATAGAAGATGCATTACCGTATAGTTGGTACTAAAGGGGAAATATTTTACTTACTATTTCTCTCTTGTATCTGTTGAACTGAAATAATAAAATAAATGTAATAGAAATGGGAATATTGTGTAAGAAGAGTTTGTGTCTAATATTGCAAAATATTATTTTCAAATTTCTATATTTTAAGTAAAGATCCAAATAACTGAAATCAGAATGAGTTCGATGTATATTGCGTCATATAGCCTGTTGATTGGCTCTTGACACGTAACGTCGCATCTAATAGAGAATGCGCTTGAATTTACAAACCACTTGTTTTATCCACAAACATTGAATTAGATATTGAATATACCCCGATAAACTGTATGACATCCTAAACTTGTTATTAATTTATGATTTGTATTACACATGAATGTCGTAATGTATCAGGTCCCCCTATGATTAAGTTAGGCATGAATGTTGTGTAGTGTATTATATACATCATCTAGATGTTATATATCCGAATATAGTACTATAATGTGTACACTCTGCTATATCTTTAACAGGCGCCATATTATCATATAATGGCTATAAATTTAAACAAGTTATTAATTTAAAAAGCTAAATTCTGTCTTCGTAAAAAGATATCAGCATGCAATTCTCAGTGAAAACAATTATAAAGTTCCGGCCTGTGTGGGCACAGTGGAAACATACACTTGGCTTCCATGTATAATATCCGCTCAATTGGTTTTGATCCGTTGAGAGTGGTACACCAAACTACACAATGTCTGAGTATTGTGTGCTGACAAACTTGTGTATATGCTGTTTCTGCTAATAAATACTCATAAACGATTACATAAATCCAGGTAATTCGGTACATGATGTGCATACAAAATCAGGGTCGGCGATCGGTTGATTCTTGTAATCAAGTATTCATGGTACGCACTAAATATTTGAATGCTTATGCAACAACAGTTAACATAGACATAGATCTGCCGGAAAATTAAATTAAGATCAATACTGTTCACTTCAATTATATAAAATGGGACGAACATGATACTTGCTCTGCTGGAGAATATGCGTGCATAACATATACATTCTGGAACACTTATATATCAACAAGTTTAATTCAATTTGGGTCAATTTTAAGTAACAAAGTATCAAGCACTTTTCCTTACGCATTTGATTTTCAAATAGGATTTGGGTTAAATATAAAGTTACACCTTCATACACGTGATCGGTGTCAACATCCGAATCAGGTTCAAAGCTTTATTTCCTATTTTTAATTTTGAAACTAGTCAGGTACTCAGAACAGGGCTGTGAATGCAATTATCTCGGGCATGCACCGTGTTAACCTTAACCAAACAATCTGAGACAAGCTGAATTAACTCCCTTTCTTTATAAGTGTTGCGACACCGTCATAAACCACTATTGATCATAGTTGGATTTATAAATTATATGTATGCATGTCTTCAGTTAATAGATTGTTTATAAATTTTTGTATTTTCAGAATGTTTTTAAACACACTTATTAAGACGTGTATATAATAGGACAAATATGAATGAAATATAAATATAATTTGTTAGAATGGAGTAAGATCTTGTTTAGATATTAAAACAAGATAAATTAAATGTGCAAATTTGTATCGTCTTAAATTCTGTAAATGTTAGCAAATGATGACACAGATTAGAATCCGAATATAAAATGAAACCAAGTTTGTTTCATAGCTAGAATCTTCGCGTGTGAATTTACACCAACTAGCCATTATAGAATATATGAAAATTAGGACGACCGTGATATACGATATACACAATGTTCATTTTTTACAATCACATTTACGGGCCCCGAGTTGCCGATAGGTCTAAAGCATTTTCCGTTAAGGAACACTGCTGTCTCACCTCTGTCTGCGTGGGCTCGAGTCTAAGATTCGGCTAGTGTAGTTATGTGAGAAAGATTTGCCAGTAGTTTCTCTCGGGTCGGTGGTAATACTGGCCGCAATGTATAGCTTATTGTGTGCTGACAAATGGCGTTAAACCCTAAAACAAACAAATTCAATCATATTTTTCGAAAAAATGTAATGATTTCACTTAAGGTCGCAGATATAGTTGACACAAGTTCTATTTGTTTGTCTATCTGGCTGAATCTCAAGCATTGATACACTTCATGGTATCTTAAGTTAAAAAGAAATAATGGCACTAAACTTGCATCTCTGATAACGCTGATTACATGTCACACATTCAGCAACATATATTAAACCTAATTACAGATTTCCAATCAATCAATTTGTGTTGAGATTAAACAAGTTTTTTTCATTATACATATGTACAGTATGAAAGTAACAAATTGATACTGTTCAAATAAACGTAATATCAAATCATAACATAGCATCACATATTAAAATAATAAATTCAAAAGACCAGCAATAATCCTTTGAAATTAAAAGTAAAAGTTACACGTTCAACTCAGTTAACGCTACATTCTCAAATGTTACATAAATCCCTTTTGATGACAAACACAAAGTTGTCTGATTAACATAGTTGTCATGAATTGTATTACAGAAATGCGACACATACCTAAGACTACAGTTTTGTTCATGTGCTACAACACGCCATTAAAGTGCCAACCCACCAAATGTCACGAGTAATATTACCTCAGCAACGGCATCAGCATGCTGAATACGGAGGGCCTGTATCTCCTTCTCTGCCTGATTCAGCTTCGCACCTATTGTAATGGACTAAAATTGATATGGGCGAAGATTAATATTGTTTTGAAGCTATTGTTTTGTGTCAGACTACAGAGCAATGTTGTCAAGGTATTACTAGTTAGACAATGTGAACTATGCTGATATACAGAAATATGCATTAGTTCAAGTATAGCTTGAACATAAAACCAAATACTGTTTGAAAATTACAATTTATGATAACTAATAATTTAATTAACTGATGTATGCTCCAATAAACATTTTACCATGTACATAATAAATAATTTTTAAAGCATGTATCTATTAAAACAAAAACACGGATGTTGGCTATTGCATGTATTTATGTGTCTGTTCAAACTATGTATGTCATTTAATGCTGTCAGAGTCTAATAATAGTGAATTTGTTATAACCCGGGATTTTTACATAATTGGTATGATTAAGTTCATAAACTAAATGTTACAAAGATGTACAAAATCTTGGATAATATTCTTTAGTCTTTAGTTTCCTGTGTTAAAGGTTACTGACATATCAATACATTGATCAATGGTCATTTCTAGTAGCAGTTACTCAACAGAATGCTACATGCTTATCGTATTTGTATTTTAACATTCATGTTCCTGCCAATCAATCCTAGATAAATATGGTTGCATGATGAACATATCTAGGGTGAATAAAATAAAACAAGTATACCAAAAGTTCAAGGAAATTATAATTTGGGAAAACTGGAACATTTAAAATAATAACATACGTTCGCTTTAGCTTCCTCATATTGTTTTCTTGTACTGGAGAGTTCTCCCTCGAGATCCTTCACTCTTGCTTCCATTTTCTGAGACTAAAAACAACAGGTAAGTGCAATATAATAGATTAGTAAATCCATTCAAAATAATCGATTCAGTCATTTTCTATTAATTACTTTCATTAGCAACCGTCCATGTTTGCGATAACATTTTAGAAGTTTGATAACAGCAACTGTATATTAATTGATGTATAAAGTATCATGCATAACATCGTTGTTATACACAATACCTACTTCTACAAATTTAGCTTACATGGATGATTTCCAGTAACACCGTCCATTTGTGAGATAACATTTTAGAAGTCCTTCTGTATTGTTAAGTAACTAATGATAGCAGTACATTGAGAATATATGACAAACTACAAATCAAGGAGCTTGTACACCTATCATATATATATATATATATATATATATATATATATATATATATATATATATATATATATATATATATATATACATACAGACTCTAATGTCAGCTCCAACTGCAAAACACATAAACCATGATATGCCAATTCGTCATGCAATGGCATATCAAGATATTTGCTTTTTGTTATACTGATCACAGCTAACAAACTGCTTGGACAAAGATTATTAATCGCGTTATTTGATGGCAGATATCTATCGTTTCAGTTGGCATATGGATTGGGTTGACACAAGCTTATGTATGGTCACCTAATAACAAAAATGTATAGATGTTTAAATTAAAGGACTGTACGTTGTCGTATTCGTCCACATAGCAAATATTCCTGTTTTAAATCTGCTTAATGCCTGAAAGGCGCCAGGTGTTATCATTGTTAACACAGCTATTCTAGTTGTTGACGTTGATGTTGGACGTCTTAATGTCCTTCTTCCATAGATCTTTCTAACGCACACGTGGGCGTTCAGTCAGCCATGCACCTTGTATTGAATGTCATTGGTAATGTTGGATGGGTCCATACTCTTGACGTGTCATTACCAGCAAAAGCCCCTCTCGCCGGGAATTTAGAACATGCTGTTGAAGTTGGCGCGTTACATAAACTGTGTGGAAATTGTCTCGCATAGGTGATCCATGCTTGGGTGTTGTAGACCAATGTGGTAAGCATGAATGCCTGGTAAACGCGGAGTTTGGTTTTTTACGTGAGGTTGTCGATGTTCCATACCTTCTATTTCAGTCTGGCCATCGCTTCGAATGCCTTGGCAATCCTGCAGTTCACCCCCGAATATATGGAAAGCGAGCAGGAGATGTTGCATCCGGGGTTTGTGAAGGTCCTAATAACTTCCAAGATATCCATAACGAAAAGATGGAGTCTGGGTCCTGCATCATAACGACTGATTTTCCAAAAGGTTGGTCAGTTCCATCTCCTTAAAGGCGTAGGAAACGAGGCATACCATTTGATGCAGTCATTCGTCCGTCTGTGATATCAAGGCTGCATCGTCGCCGATTAGTAATTCATGGATGACGACCTCAGTGGCTTTAGTCTTAACACGGAGACAGGCGATGTGGAACTACTTTCCGTCAGCCCTGGTGTGGATGCACACTCCCTCGCTGAAATAATTGAAGGTGTACTGTAGAATCATGGACTGTTTATATCAAATAGTTTTGGAGCAAGGTCGCAGACCTGCTTCGTTCCGCTGATAACTTGGAAGGCCGCTAATGTTCTCGTAGAAAGACGTGACGACGAGAACAGTGGTGGGAGTAAAAGTATTTTCTAAAAACACCTGAAGTGTCCACTCCGACTGGCCAGGTAAAACGCCTTCACTTGGTCTATGGAGGCAATGTAGCGGTGCATCTGCTGCACGCGACACATCTCATGCAACTGGTGTAGTGACAAGATCTTGTATGCAGTTAACCTGCCCGCTATGAAGCCACAGTCGGACTCAGATTAAACGCGTTATACTAAAGTCTACAAGGGCCCAAGGCAGTGGTGGTTAAAATGTTGCAGAATCACGGAGATGTCATCACTTCGAGTCGATGGTATATTCAAGTGTTGCTTTGGTGTGAGTTTATTGCAGTTTGCTGATGAACTGCTGTTCTTTATCAGGGAACCATTCACAGCCGGTGTAGTTGCGTGGGAGATATGTTTTCATAGCCTTGTGCAGCTTACTGGAAGTCATTAGCACCATCTGTGCGTCTCCTTGCAACCTGGTGAATCTCCTTGCATTTGAAGAATGTGCTGGTCACACATATACTGTGGGAGTTACACATTTTAAGCAATCACTGATATTTTCCGTTGATCTTAGCCCCACATTTTGGAACCGAGACAGACGGACCAGGCCTCGTTTTCAGCTCCACATCCAGGATTGAAATTTTCTAGTAAGCAGATGTCTTCAATGTTGGGGTTACCGGATATTACCGATTCCAGAGCCTCATATAAGGTATCTTTCATCTCGTGGGTGGAGCAGAAGATTTGGGCCTATATGTTAACGATTTTGGGATCGCCTGAGGATGTCAAAGATTCTCTCAGTTCCTGATGACGGAGGTTTAATGAAGGAATCAAGTGTATTCATTACAGGCAACCGACACCATGCAACCTTGGTTTATCCGAGGGTTTATCTTGCCAACGGAAGGTGTAGTTTTCTACCCTGATGTTTCCTTTGTCGGCCAGTAGGGCACACCTGGAGGAAGGTAAGGTCGAAGTTAAGTCGAACGGTCGAACGAGTTCTATGTCAATGACGGCAGCCTTCTGTGCGATCTGCTGCATTTAAGCGGTTTATTTATTACATGTTTCAGATGTTCCAACTTGCGAAAGAACGATCTTGACGCTTACTGTTTTTTTTAAAACTTTTGCCAGTTGCAAAGCTTGTAGAACAATTGCCGAGATGGTTATCAAAGCTACACACATCCATTAAAGCAGGCAGTCCATGGTGAGCAGCACTTTAATGAGTGGGGACTTTCCAGATTAAGGCGGGCGGTCGATGTCCAGTGAGACATGGCGATTTCTTCATCCGTCGAAAGCAGCCCCTGGCACCAATCTCTTCTTCAATCGAGCTTTGATTTAGAACCGGTAAACTGCTATTGTTCATGTTATGAAGACGCCCCTATGTAGAAGCTGGAGTGTCCATGGTACTGGAGCTACGACGCCTGACAGCGTAGTATGAATAATTAAATGTGGCCCATTAAGAATATCGGCCCTCAACTCGCAGATGGTTGACTCAAGGAAACGACGAATGCCGAAACAGCTTGGCAGCAACGGACTCGCAGGAGTTTCCTGAATGACGCTCAGGTCAATGTCAGACTGCCTTATGGACTCCGTCTGCTGGTTTTATGTCGGGGTTTACTCCCATAGACTTTCCCGTGAGTGGGCATAGCCTCTAAGAAGCGGATGTTTGGAACTGGAGTATCCCTTCTATTAGATGAACTACCAAACAAGGTTTACGTGCCTCATCTACTCAATGTGATGGTTTAAAGGCACTTTGGTAATTAAGAAATCAGAAAAGATATACTAATAATACAATACTACCACTATATGTGGTATATAGTGTTACCAGTATTGATGCTATGTATTTACCATTGCGGATAGGTAATTGTTGAGTAGAATTCATGCCATGTGTTGAGTGTCTTTGGGTTTTTAAGACAATATTCCAATCGCAGGAAATATTACTCACTCTCTTGATAACAATACAGATCCGGTAAGCGCAGTGTATATTATGGCTAGTCAAATCGACACGTACTAGGAACATTTTATTGTTTCGTTCGGTTTTAGTATAGTTTACGTCTTACTGTCTTTGAAGAAGATACATGCCTTATTAACGAATTTTTAATACATAAGTAGAACCATGAAGCGATATCATTAAATGAGAAGGTAAATCATAAAGATAAGTTGATGTTACCTTCGTCATGTTTGCAACGTTGCATGATACAGAACAAGGGCTATGCGAATGAAATGAAAGCATCCTAAAGAAAAAGGAGCATGTCAATTAAAGGTTCACTTCATAAATGGTGACTAAATTTAGGTGCATAACTACAGGTTCTGCAGACACGCATCTAAATAAGCTGACTATCCTATTACGAATTACTAAATATTTGTTTTGACTGACAGTTGATATAATTAATTCTTACCCATTCTTTTATCTGCCTTTCTTCCTGAAAGAATAATAAAATTAACATTATAAACTTTGGACATAATGCCATTGTCTGTATGCAACAACTCTTAGTCTTTTAAAATAGATGACATTTGACCTAAGATGCTGAAAAGGCTGCCATATGAATATTTTCCGTCCTGTCATGTTTCGCTCTTTCTTTATCCAGAAGAAATACTAAGGAGCTGCTACCGTTGAAATGGTGTGATCTTAGTATATATTATTAAGCCCAAGACAAGTAACAAACATTTATGTATAACGAATGCATTTTTTAAGCTTACAAAAATTATTACCTATTAATTTGATATATTACTGTTTGATAAAATGCCACTGTTTGCTGGTTGTGATCTTAATATATATTATTAATTCCCATACAAGTAACAAACATATATATTTGTAATGAAGTTATGTCTTAAGCTTACAAAAATGATTACCAAATAATTTCATATATTCCTGTTTGATAAAGTGCCACTATTTACTGGGTGTGATTTTAGTAGACATTATTAAGCCCCATACAAGTAACACACATATAAATTTAAAAGGAATTTATTCCTTAAGTTTCAAAAAACGATTACCAATGTATTTCATACATTCATGTTTGATTATCTCCCACTGTTAACTAAATTGACTCTACTTTCCGTCGTGTGGATCCAGGCCACCAATCACGTGGTTATAAGTCATTTTTTAAAGCTAACATAATACCAAGTCACATGGAGACATACATGTAATGTCTGATAAATAAGGATCAATTACGAAAAATGCGATTTGTTTTAATCACTTAGAAGTATCTCGCAGTCTTATCGGTGCCTGCACGAAATAAAAAGTCACACCTCAGATCAAACTTATTGTTGTATGACAGTTCATCATCACTGGAAACATATAAAAATAAATATGAAAACTACATGAGCCCTATTAACATAATCCTACAAGTATATCGAAGTAACATTTGATTTCACGATAATTGCCGTGTATATAGATCTTTATTGGGCTTGTTTCCTATAAAGATGAAAAATCACCTGACAACAGTAAACATCGCCTTGTTCCGGCATCGAGATAAAAGTAACAACAAATACAAACATATATTATCCATTTCAGATAATATGGATTGGGATCCTTTCCTATAAAATGTTCAAATGCTTGTACTCATTCAACACTGATCTGGTCAAAAATGGGTCGCTTTCTTCAAAGTGATTGATATAAGTCACAAGTGCAATAAGCTGATTGAGTAGATGTCCACAAAATAATTAAGGACATCATTCCGTCTTGACGTGTCGACTTGATCATCATTAAGATAACGTCTACGAATCGAAATGGTGAGCCTAAGTAATACACCATCTAACTGTAGATGATCTAATGCAAATATAAGTCGTGATAAAATATCAACTATATTTCACGCATACGTCGGCTTTACAGAAACAGGAAGTTTAACAATCGTACGTCAATTGTACGTCATGGGTGATTTGTACAGTTTTTACTGAAAGCAATATGATTAATACTTACTCTTTCTTTTCTCTCTCTTTCCTCCTGAAATAATATAATAAATTTAATATCTGACAAGGTTAAGTAAATATCGCTGTTATAATAAATTTAATATCTGACAAGGTTAAGTAAATATCGCTGTTATAATAAATTTATTATCTGACAAGGTTAAGTAAATATCGCTGCTTCGCTTTTAAAGAGGCGGTAGACACGTAAGCCTATATTCGCTATCGGTATACAATGTATGTCATTTCTTTAACAGAGTATTTATCGGTATACAATGTATGTCATTTCTTTAACAGAGTATTTAACGGTATACAATGTATGTCATTTCTTTAACAGAGTATTTATCGGTATACAATGTATGTCATTTCTTTAACAGAGTATTTATCGGTATACAATGTATGTCATTTCTTTAACAGAGTATTTAACGGTATACAATGTATGTCATTTCTTTAACAGAGTATTTAACGGTATACAATGTATGTCATTTCTTTAACAGAGTATTTAACGGTATACAATGTATGTCATTTCTTTAACAGAGTATTTATCGGTATACAATGTATGTCATTTCTTTAACAGAGTATTTAACGGTATACAATGTATGTCATTTCTTTAGCAGAGTATTTAACGGTATATAATGTATGTCATTTCTTTAACAGAGTATTTAACGGTATACAATGTATGTAATTTCTTTAACAGAGTATTTAACGGTATACAATGTATGTCACTTCTTTAACAGATTATTTAACGGTATACAATGTATGTCATTTCTTTAACAGAGTATTTATCGGTATACAATGTATGTCATTTCTTTAACAGAGTATTTAACGGTATACAATGTATGTCATTTCTTTAACAGAGTATTTAACGGTATACAATGTATGTCATTTCTTTAACAGAGTATTTAACGGTATACAATGTATGTCATTTCTTTAACAGAGTATTTAACGGTATACAATGTATGTCATTTCTTTAAGAGAGTATTTAACGGTATACAATGTATGTCACTTCTTTAACAGATTATTTAACGGTATACAATGTATGTCACTTCTTTAACAGAGTATTTATCGGTATACAATGTATGTCATTTCTTTAACAGAGTATTTAACGGTATACAATGTATGTCATTTCTTTAACAGAGTATTTAACGGTATACAATGTATGTCATTTCTTTAACAGAGTATTTAACGGTATACAATGTATGTCATTTCTTTAACAGAGTATTTAACGGTATACGATGTATGTCATTTCTTTAACAGAGTATTTAACGGTATACAATGTATGTCATTTCTTTAACAGAGTATAACACGGTATACAATGTATGTCATTTCTTTAACAGAGTATTTATCGGTATACAATGTATGTCATTTCTTTAATAGAGTATTCCAAAATAGATGCTATTTTACGTAACCCTCATGTACGTGTCGTTACCCATTTATGTTACTGAATTTTATATTTTCTGTATCTTTTCGACGTTGACAATAGAGAATAAATAGGTGCAAATGTATTTATATATTGGAGTTTAGACAGTGATGTGAGTAAATATGACAAAAGGGAACTCTGAAGAAAAAACACTTATGAAGACATGTTTATGTATCCGACTATTGATTATTAAAAATATTATACTTATTCAAGTGATTTGAGCTGAACGAGACCTTAATAACAGTTCCATTGACATTCAAGAGTTTAATTATTAGTCATTTTTTTTCTATCCACATCATGAACATAGTCATGGGAATTCGTTTTTCTTCAACATTCGCTATGTGGTGAAACCGTTTCCTACATGCATTGGTAGTTTAGAATCATTGACATGTCAATGGCTGCTGATTGTTTTTCTTTAGAAAGATTCCTTAAAATATATGACTAGTAGTAATACAGTACTTCATTTGATAGCGGATATGGTGGCCTTTTGTGTGATTTCAACTTAGACCTCCATCAGTAGATGTTCGAATTCATGTCGTAGGGTAAAACATTTCCCTTAATTGATCATAACATGATCGTGATATTTATCTCCATTATTGTCATAATGGATAAGATAATTTTTGTTACCGATATTATATAATATAGGCATACAGGTTGTCTTAAGTCATAATGGATAAGATAGTTTTTGTTACCGATAGTATATAATAAAGGCATATAGGTTGTCTTAAGTTATAATGGATAAGATAATTTTTGTTACCGATATTATATAATATAGGCATATAGGTTGTCTTAAGTCATAATGGATAAGATAAATTTTTGTTACCGATATTATATAATATAGGCATATAGGTTGTCTTAAGATAGCTTGAATTGCGTGCTATTTTGTATTTCTGTTTTTAGTTTTAAAATAAAACAAAATCATTCTGCGTCAAAACATAGAACCCCACCATGACGAAGGACCATACGTCATTTGTTTTTTTTTTCAGAGCACCACGGAGACGTGTAATATGACCTGCAAAGATGAATACCATAATCATGTGAATTCCGTGCCAATAACAAAACAATCACAGAGAAGTTCCCTTTCCAGAATGAATAATCAACTCATTACTAGGAAGCTAAAAACTTCGACTTTCTTTAGTGTTTATACTAGGTACTGGTGGCGACCTATAAGTGTGTAAAAATGTAGCGGTCGAAATAACTAAGGTTAAAAAATATTAGTTTGAAAATTAAGAACAAATAATAAGATTAAGAAGTCTACATAGATGAAAAACGAATATATGACACAAATTAAAAAAATGCAATCGCAGGTAGATACATAGAAATTACATTCTTGTTTACGCTTTACGAATATATTAATGATGAAGATCTATGTAACGTGAGCAATCATATGTTAGTAGTGTTAAGATTTAGCAGAAAAGGCTTTATTCAATTATTAATATGTTTTAAGATAATATCAGAGACACGATTTAGAGCCATCGGTTTGTGGTTGAAGCTCATCGTTTCATTATTCAAATGGGATACATCGTTACTCATCTCAAGATTGAATGATTTATTAATCGATGAAAACATTAATATATTGTAAAATAACATTAAATATCAATTTTGTTTTTGATTTTGTTTTCTTTCGCTGGATTGTAACATTTTTTTTTGTGGCATGACTTTTCCATTCTACACAATGAATAAATAACCGAACGACGATTATGTCGTTTCTTTTCTCATCTCGCGATTTTAAGAGGCATATTAAATTTAGCACCAGAAAGGTCTTCATTCATAAAGTGTATGCACTCTCCAATGCTCAAGATATGCATATACAATTTATAAAATGTCCTTGGTTATGCAATATCTTCAATAATGAAAACTAGTGATTATTATAACAAGCTAATAAATGTTAATGATATATTCAATCACCTCCGGCTGGCCTTAAGCTTAATTGTCTCGAGAAAACTTTAAGCAGCAAGCATGTTTGTCACACATTGGTTGTTATCATCCTTGTCAATTTTTATGGTGATACATATAAAAAGAATACAATGACAGAGCGACATCTGTCCACGTGTATGTTGTACTTGTTATAATATATCATGCCATATCTTCAAAGGAGTTAGGCCATATCACTACCATGTACTTGGATACGTCAAGTTGTATGATCCCGTTAGTTTTCTCTATGTCAGGTTCTGTCATTAGCTAACAAGTACTCTTTCCATTATGTATCTTATTTACAAGTGATTCATCAAGTCGTATTTCTAGCTCAACTCGCTGCATGATTATTCTCTCCATTTAACTGTACGCAACCACAAATAGATCACATTATACTGTTTCGATGGTGATGATACACATTGGATATACAACAGCTCCTCCAAAGGTTTGTTTAGTTCATATCCACGATCCGTTGCACATTCTTCTGGAACTGGTGGTGATGGAGCACGTTATTCAGGAAAATCTGCCTCCTTATCCGGAGCATTACAGGATCGGGCATCAAGTCAATGGTATATTCATCAAATGCTCAATCATTTGGGAATCTCTTTATTTGTTACGCATATTTGTCATCATTCGTTCACTTATTATCGCATTGTGAATACGCAGTGATGTCGGGAATCACAACATATATCAATCAGGAAAGATTGTCGACAACGACGATGAAAGAACTATATTATTATCTTCACGTGCGGCGAAGACGTTACAGACGGAACGTTTAATAACGGTAAAAATATTAGCTATTACATGAGATGATCACAAATATAACACCGTAAAATGCTGAATCGATCTTAATTCACGCCGTTTTCGTCAGTATGAAAAGATTTTACAGAGCATTTATCTCTAAAAGGATTTTATATGATCTAAGAAAAAGCATCCGGTGATTACGTACGATTTTGCTGGTGCAAATCCGTATTTGAATTAAAATGATTGTGGTGATATTTTTAAAAATTTGTTTTAAATCTCTGATTTAAAAGCTGAAGATCATTTCAAACACTTTGTGTATTTATCATGCTAGCATAGCATACAAACACATTGTATTCGAGATTTACTACAGATTAATTACGATTGATTGATGACACTCCAATTCACAAATCCACGAAAGACTGTTTGTATGTCTAATATTAGGATACCAATTGTCACAATCGAACTGAGAAAGAGAAACACCTCACGAAGATATGTACTTGCTTCCCCACAAAACTTGTTTGGAAGTTCGAAGAAACATTCAGACGTTAGCAGCTGCCAAGACGTATGCAGTCTACATTGAGATCATATTGCTAAACAATGGATGCTCGTTACCACTGCTTTCAACGGAGCCAATTTCAGAGTCAAGTTCCATATTCACGTAATGCTGCACACATTGTTGGATTTACTGCTCGGCGCACAATGATTCGATTCGTGACATTTGCATCATCCTTCATCTGAACACAATATGTGATATATATATATATATATATATATATATATATATATATATATATATATATATATATATATATATATATATATATATATATTGATAAGGAACCGATGATAAGTATACTTTGATACTGGAAAGAGGATCCTCGGCACAGTACATGCATTGAACAGGTGCTAACAAAACTCCAGAGGATGACGTTTACCATTACCTGGCATGCAGTGTCGATGCATAAGATTAAACATTAAGCTCAAATGCTTGAGTTAGAATTCACCTTGATCCGATTTTTTAAAAAATTATCTAAAGCAAAACGTTAATAAAATATATCACTATATATAAGTAAAGTGTGTGTGTGCCAACATGTTAATCGAGATAGTAATAAACAGTCAAGATTGGAATAAAGTGAATGAAGAAAACAGTGAAATATACCTCAACATTAAACTTAAGATGGGCAAATGGTGACAGCATACAGGTTCATAATGACCACCATATTGTCTTCCTCTGCTCTTCTTGATATACATTTATAACATAATGTAATATTCACAAATGAGTAATTCCAAACTAACCGACTCATGATGGTCTTGCATATTAATAAATTGCCTTTATTATACATAAGGGTTATATCAGAAGAAAAAAGGCAGTGAACTATTTTGGCTGCTTTTGGTTTTCGTGTATTGTGCTTGCGCCTATATGCGTATTGTTATTGGGTATTGCATTTGTTGATGTTTTATATGTGTGGTGCACTCTTAACAACGTGTATTCTTACAGAAAAAATTGAAACATTAAACCAAACACAAACTTCTTTTTAAAACTCACATTAGCTATTTACATATATAAACGCACAACCCATTAGTACAGATTAATATATATAAATATGAGACCTTGCATAAAATCATGGGGGTATTTGTCTATGTTATAAGCCTGGTAATAATGAATGAAGTTAAGCACGACCTGTAACGGTGAAAGGTAGGACATAGAAACATTAATATTCTCTCTCCAATTCCGTTGGTGATATGAACTATCCAGGCTAGATAGTGTCAGAATGAATAGCTACGGAGACAAATACCATATTATTTTAAACCCATCTTGAAATACTAAGAATCGCCATTAAGTCAATAAGCATACTATTACGCCCACTTCGGACCAAAACAATAATAAACGAGATAAAAAAAAATCAAATATAAACAAGGATTAATAATGATATTTGATTGGTACGTGGTATAAATATTGTAATGATGAAATCAGAGAAAAATATGTTCCATCCCTTAGACATTTTTAGACAACAATATTAATAAATAATAAAAGCTGTTGTTATCGGCAGAGTAAGTTTTTTTAAAAAAATAAATTGTTTTATTTAGTACATGCATGCAACATGGCAATCAAATAATAATTTTATGTAATGATCCATGCATACGTATTCACCGAAATAAGAACATAAGGACCTTTATGCAATACATTTGTTCTATGTTTTGGCTGAAATTAGCCTGGTAATAACCTTATACAATGAAATATTGGTAGTTGTTTTCTGAAACCAGAGACATTAGTACTTACTTTTTCCTTCTTCTCTCTTTCTTCCTGAAAATAATGTAATATATGTGTTAAAGGTCGTGACGTACTCTATGTTCATTTGATCACAAAGAGATTGTGTCTGCGCATGACCATAGTGTAAACTGCAAATGCAGTGTATGACATAATATGTATCTACAATAGCAATAGATTTTACCAATCTAATATAGTGATTGAATCGTAATTAGTCTAAGAGTTCAACTTTCTGTCATGTGTTGTTTGTGTTGTTGTTTTGTTGTTTTCGCTATACCGTACTTATCATTGTCTAGATAAAAGTACATACTATGTCAAATAAACGCTTAAGATTGAAAGAATGTTTTCAAATTATTCACCTGATTACTTCCTTTACCAACAAATGTCCTTCACATAGTTTTATTCCAGTAATATAACTAAAACAAGTTATTATTTTGTCATTCAATTATATAGCTGGTCATAAGATTAACCAACATGCATCATAGAAGACACGGTTCGTTTAAGTACACTGTTTATTGGGGGTGGGTTTTGTTTAAATATAATGAGGAATATGAATATAGCATGAACTTACAAACCTATCAAAGCAATTACTGTACTTTGTCTAAACTTATATTTTATACATAACTGAAAGTGAGGAGTATGTGAAATGAAACTTTTACAAAAATGATTCATACTTAGTTTGTCAGATTTGAATATTTGTATATGTAATTAGTACTTACTTGCAGTGCCTTTTCCCGTTCGGCCTGAAAGATCATATGAAAGGCAATAGTACAAGTAGTTATACCACCTTTGCTTAGCTAGCAAACGTGAACATCATAGATAGCCGCAAACGTGGTAGTAGCTGCTCTTTCAGTAAGCATATTGAATTGCAAGTGTGGAATGCTATTCACTCCAGTGTTCACAACATAGTATAAGAGTGGAATAATATGAAACGCGAGAATATAATGGATAAAACTGGGTGTTGGACACTCTGGTATGATAAAGCTGTCATAATATGGGACTTTGATAGTCTCTTGAAATTATATATTAGTTTATAATATGGGACTTTGGTAGTACGTGGGTTTCTTGAAATTATATATTAGTGTATATATATATATATATATATATATATATATATATATATATATATATATATATGTATATATATATATATATATATATATATATATATATATATATATATATATATGTATATATATATATATAATTTTACATTAAATTATATGCAAACACACATCAAAAACGACAATTTTAAGGATAAAGATTTCTTCAAAATTGTCTTTCTTTTAGATCTCACAAAGTCCGTAAATCAAACATTACATGAATATGTATTGCTTTATGTTAACATAAATTAATATCCCCTATCCATTTGAGGCATAATTTCTTGGATTTATTTATCCCAGTCACCTTTTCTTAAAACTTGATAGTGATAGTGAACTTCTTTGAAAATTATTATAGAGCGTAATCAACATATTTATTACATGTTTGTATCAGCTCAGCTAGAAAGTGCCTTTAATTTCTCCAGTGCATATTGACAAATTATAGTCGTCGATATGGTCCTTGCTTTCCAATGGAGTATTTTAAAGCTTAAAATTACATGGGTACATATCTGTATGTATACACAGATTAATCATTCAAGGGAATCAACTCTGATTTATATATGTGACAAGTGCAACGTCACAACATAGTGTACTTTTCGTCTGTGAATAACAAAGCGCAAATCGAAAATACATTGACGACAATGATACTGACTCCTCATTCAAGTTAAATGTCAACATAGCAGCTATGTCCGTGAAATAAATGATCACTGCAATCCACATTTCCTACGTCTTCGAAGGAAATTATTCACAGTAGGAAAGAAAGAAAGACATTGGTATCTCAGGCCTGTTATCAACATATAAAGTGTAATATTATTATGGTGTCCCAACTAAAATAAACTATCAATGAAAAATCCACTACATACCCATTAACATAAATATATTTACTGGTGCAGATCAGCTGATGTATGACAAAATGATCTGAAAACCATTCAAGTGAATACATTTCAAGCAGAAGGAGTGCTGCCTTTAAATTACATCTAAATTCAGTATAATTCATAATAGCAGCATTCTGTTTTGCCTCTACAACACTTATAAATAGTTCTGTCAATGTGACTGACATCAAAGGTCAGTATTATTTTAATAGTTTTAAACCACTCTTATTATTGTTCGTTTCCACAGATTAATTTCAGTCTCTACTACAAATCTTTTCCAAAATTGTGATTTTGGTGCTTATTGTTGTTTTGGACAATTGTCCAACCTTTAACGGACAATTGTTATAGTGCCTGCAATCACGTATGCATTGCGCATTAGTTATAATAGTTTGCGTGTCAGCCATTTATTGTGTCATGTATTGTTTGTTAGGACATGTGTCTGGCTTATTTCGAAATTTTAGCCCTACTTAAAGTCTCAATCAATCATTTAAATATTACAATTCTCACTGCGATAGTTTGTTAACCTCTTTATGTAACTTTTTGTACAAGTGTAAAACCCCATATGTCAACTTTAAAGAAAGACAAAGAGTTATCTAAACACATTGATGTTGTAGTGTGTATATAAAAACATGTATCTAAAGACCTTGTTAGATAATCATAATACTAGACCTATCTTTGAATAATACGCGAAGGACATATACAAATCAGGTCATCGTGCCTGACTGGCATTGCTACAAACTTGGATATTTTATTCCTAGTAATCTTTCTTTCAAACTGGTATGTATGCTTATGGCCTCGATATATTGTATGAGTATAAGCTATGAGAAACATACACGCATACAAAGGTTGCATGGGTTTGGTAATGCATAAAGTCGGTCAGACAGGTTAAGATGATCACATTCTTATATCTGATCTAAGCATGTTTAACTTGGCAAATTTGGTTAAATCTTCAAGATATAATATCCTCCTTCCTGCTTTATTAGGATTTCAGTCCATCATTAGTATTGCTGCACAAGCACACATATGTATTCAAAATAAATATCTTGAATTCCTAACATTTTACCCTTATTTATTAGGCTTGTCATAAGCGATATATAGACACACGGTTCTACCTGCACTTAATACATTAATTCATCATAATCCTGCCCTTTAATTACAAAATACCCCTGAAAGGGAGATTAACAGTCATGCCATCTAATTTTATGCATCAAACATATACAACTGCCCATATTTGATGTCATCTAAGGGCTCAAAATCAATCAATGGAAATATTCCTTTCCCAGATCTAATAATCGATAAACTTCAGACAGTATTGTCATCATGACCTTGAAAACACAGTGAAAGCCGAACGATGTCATAATGAGCCACTCCGTGAAACATACAATTTGAGAAACTTTATTTAAAAAAAAAAAACATTTGCAAAACTTCCTTCGTGGAAGGACCATACTATGTCGTAATAATGCTTAATATTGGGCACCATCAAATTCAGATTAACAACCATTCGTGTCATGCTTAAAAAACACATGTGTTAAACATGGATTAACGGAGAAATAGATGTCAAGGCAAACATTTTATACTTCGCCGAACACATTTTAATAGGAGTACTTTTAACTAATTTGAGGAAGCTTTCGCTCATCGCTGTTCTTGACGATTACAAAGTCGCCTACATTTTGCATGATACACGCCTTGAAAGCAACTCTGTTTAAATATACTTTACATATCAAGTATTGATGAGTGCAGGACATATATGTGTTACCTTGCCAAACCTACCTGTTTGTAACGCAATGAATAAGCTACATTAATGTCGATATGCCGGTTATTGTTTAAACTGGACCGAAATAAGAAATCATTGCAACATAAATCACATTACGACATATGGTAGTGTAAAATTCCAATCTAACAAAGCAGACATGTTTCATTCAATGTATAACATCTGGTAAAAGAGGTTATGCAATTATTAGTAAAACACTTAATTTTACATGTAGAATACTTTTGGAATGTATAATATATGATAGTAATGCCACTGTGTTACGCTATTAAGCGTGCACATGTTGGCTGATTGTAAACCATACCACGACAAATTGTGCCCATACCACGTTATGTTAATTTATCGACAGTTAGCGAGTATTAACATAAGTCGGTTTCGTTCTTAATAAAATAATGGGTGTCTCTGACTGCAGATGATGCTTCGGAAGAATTCTAGTTTTCAAAAATAAACAGACAACTAATAATAATTATTCATGGATGTTGACGACTAAAAGAACTTGCATCGATTAAGTATGGCTTTGCATAAATTATCCATCTTTATTTATCAATAATTATAATTGTTTCAGAGCTGGGTATCCACCAACGTAGACATGGAGGTAACATTGTGTAACATTAAATGTTGTTGGTTAATTTTAAATGAGAGATGACATGATAATGTATGGTGGGTGGTACAATGAACACGTATTATAATATCAGTGTTGGTAATGGCTGGCAGATATTAGAAATGAGTAAGTAAAATTATCAAACTGCATATATTCTACTTCCTTACTAACTATAGTATGTCCATTTTAGATTGATCTGTACTCACCCTTTTCAATTTTTCTCTTTCATCCTGAAAGAATACAATAAACATGATATTAGAAATGGTAAACATGTCTTAATATATTCAGTTTTAAGTTGGGTTTTATGGAATATGGATACGAATGCACATATTAGCAAATATAAACAATGTATGCCTTTACTTCAGAATAAATGTCAATACTACCACATATTACATATAATATACAGCAAGAAGTTTCATGCATGTTCTCACATGAAGTTTTCCGTGTTTTATATTTAAGTTGCTCTGTGTGTAATGGGTGCTTGTGTGTTCATATATTGCATGTCAGAGAGTGGTGGCACTTCAGGTTGAACGACTTGATTTGTTCTTCTCAAGACTTCGTATCTACCATGGGTCACCACCTGCTCCTAGTTACTCACCTGTGACAACAAGAAGCTGTTAGCATGCGATGTTGTCCATGCTCTGCCAACGCTTTGAGCGGAAGGCCTTAAATTCATTGTGAATAAAGCATGTATATATTAGTATGTTAATACAGGCACACTTCAGATTGCACGGAAAAAACATCAAACGGATTCGAGGGTCTCACAGACAAAGGCAGTAACACGTCTTGGAGCGTGAATGTGACGAGACACTTAAGACGTAATCATCATCTAGCGTTTTCATATTTATCTCAAGTCGTCTCCATCATTTCTTCCTACTTGATTTAGATATGCCAGGGCGAGATAATTAGAATGATGAAATGCAGTCCTCGCCCTCACTTTAATCAAAGCCAAGCACATGTTATAGTTACAAACCAATCCGCACAAATCGATGTACGGTGGTGACCGAGATGATTGACAACTAAGCTCATGATTTAATCTCTGAAAGCTAACAAGAGCATCATGTTGATCAGAACCTATCCTATTACAATAAGTATCATTGATGAGGTGAAATATAAGTTATAGGAAAAACTTGATTCTCTGTTCAGCGATTTCAATTCTTGTGGGCTTTAACTATAAAGGGTGGGGACTATGTAATAACCCAAAATAACTAAATGCAACTTTTTACTAATCATTGTGTGTTTCTCGTGATGTACACAAATGTAAACCAAACAACAAAATTAGTACTGAATTAGATATAACTAGATTTAAATATAACTAGATTGGAAAATGGCGTATATGCGTGTTATTGCAAAGCTACCAATGAGTGTACTATCAGAACATTTCATGTTTGTTGAAAGGATCATTGGAAACCTAGTCAATCTACATAAATCTTTACATAACAACCACTTTTTATAAATTGTGTCCTTAACATAACATGCCACATTTGTATTTCCTGGCAAGCAATAATAATGTATTTTGATACAATGTATTGAGGCATTTTGTAACTATAAGCTAACGTAAATTATTTTTAAAATTCACCAGTGCAGTTACTATCATTTGATCCTAAGTATACAAAACTCAAAGCAGATAACTGCATGAGGCGTAGAAGAGGATCATCGCATTTTAGTGACAGTTTATTAAATGTATATTATATTGTATTATGTACATCTTGTTGCACATTTACAGAACTTTGTGTATTACCTTATGTGCAATTATTTAATCAGAGTAAAATATCATTTTCTATGTAATTTATACTTACTCGTAACGTCTTTTCTCGTTCTTCCTGAAACAATATGATAAACATAATATTAGAAACGACAAAATAAATGAATTTTAGTTGTCTTCAAAAGAGGGCACATATGCATGATCATATTTGTAGGCATGCAAAGCGTCTGCTCTGAATTGGCAATTTATGCTCTTTGAATCATGATGTGCTGCGGTGATTGTCTCTTGTCTAAATTCCTGTATTTAATATTTTTATATATATTTGTATTCCCGATATGGATACTACATAACAATTTATAACTGTTGTGTCTGATGAAATGATACTGAATATTTAGTTAAAGTTTGTCTCCGATAGAAGAGAAACATAGGGAAAAGCAAAGGGGAATTAACGAATTGATCTTTATACCCTGTCATCAGCAACGAATTAGCACGTTGTCCATTTATTTCCTTCCGAACAATACTAGCTTTGAACATTAGCCGTTTACTGCACCGCAGCACATATTGTAAACACTGGTGGTCTGCTTAATGGATAATAAATGGTTATTATAGTTCCAATAATGTGTGCTGGGGTTTGAGATGAAGAAGGAATTTACATGATGGGATGCGTTACATACACAATATATTACTGCGTAGAACGGATATGAACATCAAGGAACAAGAAAACACCGAAAGAGTTGTTAATTATTTGGATAGATTATTGAGTTATGTGAAAGAAGATGAAATCTTATTCATTTGTCAAATATTGAGTTAGCATTATTTACAATTAGTTTAATGTGGTTTTTTTGTCATGACGCCCACATACAATAAGAATATGTATTGATATTTATCTTCAACTGTACAATATATTCCTTTCGAATTTTAAACATTGAATACTGACCAGTCACCTAAACTTAAAGGAAATTAAAGTTAATTCATTATCCGATTTCCCGATTTAAACCAGGAATGTTGACAGTAATGGTAACGCAACCAGGCCTTAGAAAGGCATTTTGCACCCATTTCATAGAAATATATCACAAACAACGTGCTGCAAGCGTTGTAAAATATAAACCCACAAACGAGGGATTGTATTTTGTTTTAAAATAACCTTTATATTTGTCTACTTATAAATATTAAACATCCATAATATTATTAATATTAATAGATACGCCATGTTAAAATAGCATATTACATCAACAATCTTGACTCATTGCAACTGAAATGTCAATGTAATAAGCTATGTAAGGTCTTTCCCACAAAAGGGACCGTACATACGAATATGTTTCTGAGCGCATGACATTAACATCGGAGAGATTTGCCATTATGACAAACTAATGATACGATAAAGCTATATGATGGTCAAGACACTAATACGAATACATCATCACACATTGTGGTAATCAAACTTAGACTATAAGTCGTCTATCATCATTATAGTACCACTATCAGACCAAAGTATGCATCCCATATAATGTAACTAGGCATATAGTCGTCTATCATCATTACAGTACCGCTATCAGACCAAAGTATGCATCCCATATAAATGCAACTAGGCATATAGTCGTCTATCATCATTACAGTACCGCTATCAGACCAAAGTATGCATCCCATATAATGTAACTAGGCATATAGTCGTCTATCATCATTATAGTACCGCTATCAGATCAAATTATGCATCCCATATAATGTAACTAGGCATATAGTCGTCTTTCATCATTATAGTACCGCTATCAGACCAAAGTATGCATCCCATATAATGTAACTAGGCATATAGTCGTCTATCATCATTATTGTACCGCTATCAGACCAAATTATGCATCCCATATTAACGTAACTACGCATATAGTCGTCGATCGTCATTACAGTACCACTATCAGACCAAAGTATGCATCCCATATAAATGCAACTAGCCATATAGTCGTCGATCGTCATTACAGTACCGCTATCAGACCAAAGTATGCATCCCATATAAATGCAACTAGGCATATAGTCGTCTATCATCATTATAGTACCGCTATCAGATCAAATTATGCATCCCATATAATGTAACTAGGCATATAGTCGTCTTTCATCATTATAGTACCGCTATCAGACCAAAGTATGCATCCCATATAATGTAACTAGGCATATAGTCGTCTATCATCATTACAGTACCGCTATCAGACCAAAGTATGCATCCCATATTAATGTAACTAGGCATATAGTCGTCTATCATCATTATAGTACCGCTATCAGACCAAATTATGCATCCCATATAATGTAACTAGGCATTTAGTCGTCTATCATCATTATAGTACCGCTATCAGACCAAAGTATGCATCCCATATTAATGTAACTAGGGATATAGTCGTCTATCATCATTATAGTACCGCTTTCAGACCAAAGTATGCATCCCATATTAATGTAACTAGGCATATAGTCGTCTATCATCATCATAGTACCGCTATCAGATCAAAGTATGCATCCCATATTAAGGTAACTAGGCATATAGCCGTCTATCATCATTATAGTACCGCTATCAAACCAAAGTATGCATCCCATATTAATGTAACTAGGCATATAGTCGTCTATCATCATTATAGTACCGCTATCAGATCAAAGTATGCATCCCATATAATGTAACTAGGCATATAGTCGTCTGTCATCATTATAGTACCGCTATCAGACCAAATTATGCATCCCATATTAATGTAACTAGGCATATAGTCGTCTATCATCATCATAGTACCGCTATCAGATCAAAGTATGCATCCCATATTAAGGTAACTAGGCATATAGCCGTCTATCATCATTATAGTACCGCTATCAAACCAAAGTATGCATCCCATATTAATGTAACTAGGCATATAGTCGTCTATCATCATTATAGTACCGCTATCAGATCAAAGTATGCATCCCATATAATGTAACTAGGCATATAGTCGTCTATCATCATTATAGTACCGCTATCAGACCAAATTATGCATCCCATATTAATGTAACTAGGCATATAGTCGTCTGTCATCATTATAGTACCGCTATCAGACCAAATTATGCATCCCATATTAATGTAACTAGGCGTATAGTCGTCTGTCATCATTATAGTACCGCTATCAGACCAAAATTTGCATCCCATATTAATGTAACTAGGCATATAGTCGGGTATAATCATGGTGGAACTATCAGACACAAACGTATACACTCTGCTATCGAAATAAAAAAGCATATAGTCAGGTTTAATCATGGTTGAAATTTGAGACCCAAAGGTGTACACCCTATAGAGAAGGAGTCGTATATCGTAATTTCCTTTTAGTTGCTTTTATTGGCTAGATGTCACCTTGTCTTAATTTTAGTACCTGCCAAACATTGTACAACGTCAACATAATGAACAAGTATCGCATGAAAGTGTATTGTGACGATAGTTTAGAACATTCGCAATCAGTTTGAATATAGTTTTGGTATACACATTTAATAAATCAGATTTCATTTAACTTCAGTAAATACATACACAGTACTGCCATACACTTTAGCTAGGTACGCCATTCGTTCTTTCCCACCTCACAGTGAAGTGTAAAAATGAGGAGGAATGTCCTGACATTACTCGTTGCTTGACAGTGATTATGTTCAACCATACGTTCCTGTATAATACCTATGATTCAATTAACAATCCAATACTCACTCGTTAATGTTGTATTTCTTTTATTTCCTGGCAACGACAGTCAAACAGAATGTATATGCTAGTATATACACAGTACATACGCATAATTTAAACCAACCGAGTGAATTATATGTTGATATTAGCTTTACAGAATCCAACAACAGTATGATCCTCTTTTGTCTATGCTATCTTACCTTATCTTTTAATTTAAATATCGTTGAGTACAAAATCTACGTCAGACTAGCAATGCTGCACAATAACACAAAACAACAAATATGTGGCATGAATATATATTTTATAAAGAAAGTATTAATGTGTAAGCGAAATCCTTTCATGAAAGTGCTCATCATTATGAAAACAATTGTGCTAAACGGTATTGCTCTTTCACATATATTGTCCGAAAATCAATTATTTGAGTACATTTCATAGTAGAATTAATTTAGTGGTCTGAAAACCGCGAATCCGCTTGAAATCACAATGGAGTATCTGAAGTTGTACAAATGTTAGTAGTGGAATGTTCAATTGCCTGAATGGTGACACATGTATGTCTAAACTGTCTGTACTGGTTATATTTAAATCTAGTTATATATATTTCAGTACTCGAAAATAGGGTTTCGCCTATTATGTACCTCTATTCCAAGTATCGATTTGACTTTTGATAACGCATTTATTAGTTTAGTTGATGAAGATAATTATTTTGAAAGTAGGTTTGCTAACATAATGCCAGAGAATCGAATCAACCATTATATATTTATTTATTGCAGGTTCACACATTGGTTCATGATATAAAAATCAAAATAAGCATGTCTAATTATAATGTGTTTTTCTTAGCTCGGTGCAATCCGACAGTAAATTGGAAGAATTTGACACGCATAATTAATTAACATAAATGTTACACAAATACCACATTAGAAATGTGTTTTTTACCGTATGAACCAAACGAAATATCTCAATACATGTAATTATGCAAATATGTTATATATTCTATATATATATCTATGTTTCTCTCCATCTATCCATGTATATATATATTATAATTTACAGAAAACGAAATAACTAAACACATGAGTAAGAGAACTCATTGAAAAAAGATATATAATTAACATAGATCAGGAGAGAAAAATAAAACAATTGGAACTTTTTACATTAGACATGAACTATTTCAACTAATTATGATATTGGTTATCACTTAGTATACTTGTGAATAATTGGTATGTCATTATTTAATGAAGATGTATAATATCAGATATCGTTTTCAAGATCATTCGTAACTGTACATTGTGGCTATACGTTTGGCCACCACACCCATGAATGTGTGTCATGATTGATCAACCATGTAATCACATATGTTAACTCTCTTGCCCGAAATAATATGACATAATCGCATTGTCTTTATATTAAGGCCAGTGCGAGTGTAGAATGTATACTGCATTTATACGCATGCAATTGCTATCTAAGTTAGCCCTAATCTACGGGCGACCATGCAATAAATTGCATTAATTGCTGTATACCTGAAGCGTCTGAATCAGTCCAACGTGACCTGTCCCTCATAACTTGGAGGCTACCTGGGAAGCACAGTATGTTAAATTGCTAATGTATCATAATAATGGTTCACGAAATCAACTTAAACATACCATAACACCTATAGAGAATAAAGCGACTATATGTATATAGCGGGGTTGGGATTACAAACCACTTCCATGATTTAAGACGTGGGCGATATATACTTAGAGGAGCAAAAACGTGCCACTGGGAGCTATGTATTTATCACTTGTTTACATGTTTTTGTTTTCTTTTAATGAGTAGTATTGCTTGTAAAAAGTTTAAAGCATTAAAGCAAAATAACGAAGTATTTCAGTCATTTATTGGATTATTTCAGCATTTGATATGTAAGTAAAATAAAATTACAGCAATAGTCATCAATATTTCTTCCAAATGTTTGCATCATTAGTACATAGAGCATATGCTTCTAGGCCACTTTTTTGGGTTCGCTCCAGTGTTGTGGAAATGGGGGCTCTGGGTTTTCTTATCAATTTCGATGATGGGGCCTCTGCACCACTGTTTCGCTTGCCATGTGTGTATGTTTATCTGGTTATACTTAATGATGGCCTCCCCGATATGATGTTGCCTCTTGCTTCCTAAGGAAATGTGAGACAGTTTGATAACTTTGTGTTTCCGTCATTCGTGAGCCTCTTCTAGCCATAACCGACGTGTGTTTCGCATCCTTTGATATCCAAGTAAATGTACGTGGTCTGCGTGAGCACATACTGTACATTAGCAATGTCCGAAGTATCCTGCCTGTAAGTATCATCTAACAGTAACTGATAATATTCGATATTTAGACAATTTTGCCATGATCTTAATGTGATTTTTAATTGTTTAATAATAATAATAAAAATGAGGACTTTGTAAAGCGCCTGATCTTCTAAGCTATTTACACCATCAATAATGATATGACTACACTACAGAACAACAAATGACAAAAACAATGAAACTGGAAAACATAAAAATATGCTGAAAACATATAAGATACAAAACATGATTAGGTCGATAAGTTTGTCCCTGCAGTGAAAACAGGTGAGTCTTAAGAGCACTTTTAAAAGGGACCACTGTGTCTTTCTGTCTAATTCCAATGGGCAATTCGTTCCACGTCGCAGGGCCCTGGTGTGCAAACCAACGTTGTTGATATGACTTTGTTTTCACCTTGGGAACAATGAGTATACAATTATCAGAAGAAGAGCGTAAGAATCTAGCTGGTGTATACACATGGGTGAGGCTGGATAGGTATGTTGGACTGGAGTCTGTCATTGAAACATAGCATATAGAAGAACTCTTGTGTTTAATTCGCTATCGAATTGAAAGCCAATGTAGGGTACATAGCAGTGGTGAGGTGTGCTCTGATCGAGGTACTCTAAAGATGATCCGTGCAGCTGTGTTTTGAACTTTTTTGAAGTTTCTGGAGTAAATATTGTGACGAACCGGATAGAATTGAGTTACAATAGTCCAGTCTTGAAAGTACTAATGAACACACAAGTGTTTTATACGCATCAACTGAAAGATATTTACGAATGGATATGCGTCTCAATTCAAGATATGCAGCCTTGCATATGATCATGACATGTTGGTGCAATGTGAGAGTAATGTCTAGGGTAACACATAGGTTCTGTTCTGACTGTGAAAATTTAATGTTGGTGTTGCTGATATTTATTGTCTGAGGTAAAGGATGTGAATGAGAAAGTCTTTGTGTTGTGATCAGAATAGGCTCAGTTTTATCATCATTCATCTGCTGCTTGTTACATGTGATGGATGATTTCACATCAGAAATGCACTTCTCTACTCCATGAATGGTAGCATTAACTTCAGTTGGGTGGCTAAAATTGTATATTTGGGTGTGATCAGCATACAGCTGGTGCGACACTGGGTGATGATCTATGACACTTGAGAGCGGTTGAGTATACAGAATGAAGATAACAGGTCCAAGAACAGATCCCTGTGGAACACCGCAACATACGTTAACTGGGCTGGAGTGTATTTCATTTGCAGATATAATTTGTGTCCTGTTGACTAAGTAGGACTTGAACCACTGTAAGGCTATATTCTGAATGCCAAATGCATGCTGGAGACGGTGAAGTAATATATCATTTTCTATTGTGTCAAATGCTGCAAACAAATCCAGCAGAGTGAGGACTGTAGTCCTTCCACTATCCAAAGCAGAGAGAATGTCACTACATACTTTCAGAAGAGTAGTTTCCGTACTGTGACAAGGGCGATAATCATACTGTACATTGCTAAAAAGACTGTTTGAATTTAATTTAGATAAACATTTTCAATAAAGGAGGCTGGAATTAGTAGGCATTGCAGTTAGGCTATTAAATGTTAAAACAACATATTTCTGTTCAATCTTAAATCAGTATCATTCACGTAACGCAAATCAGACCGGTATATGTGGCATTGTCCACGCAAAATCTGACACAGTCTGTACGATAATCAGCTTGAAAATTTTCGGTGTTATGTATCGATTCACATATATCTGCATCTTATGTCAAAGTAATGTCAAAAGTCATGTAACCAAAACCGACTTGATATCGCAATTTGGGATCATGTACATGAATTGATATAAATCAGTGCGTGGTAGTTCGTGCGGGCGAGAAGAAAATTTTGAATTTAATTATGTCCATAGCTCCCCTACATAAAATCTAATGAATGTTTCGTTATTCGCCATTAAATATAGCTGAATTATTACAATTGTATCTGGTCATCTAAGTTAGTTGTGTATAGCCCTGGGTAAAACAAATTATATCAGTATTTGTATGCCTAGCTCGGGACAATATTCATTGCCGAATTTGATTGTGTATCCACCATTACCTCATAACAACAAATACATTTGTAATACATCCATCGAGGTCATCTACGTTCATCGCTTTATTAATATCAGTGATGAGATCAATAATATCATCACCGTCTTCATTTATCGTCGTTCCATTTGCATTAAAGTATATTACCACTTCGTTGCATCGCTTATCATCCACTGACGGAGTTACTAATTACAACGTGTCCCTTTTTAACCTAAAGAATAATAAATGAAGCAACAGTTACGTTATATCCTTTCATTTCGACATATTATTATCACTCTGATGTAATTTGGTAGCGCTCCAAGTTGTTTAACCGGATGAACTAACAACTATTACAACAAAACATAACAGTTCAGCACATACAGATACGTCTGAAAAATGTGTTAAAAAGAAATTGGTCCAGAGAATTAAAAAGAGGAGGTGATATTGTAGCAAAATTAGGAAAATTACCGGGAACTCTGTTGTCTAAGTACCTAGGCAAAAACCACCGTCTGGGACATAATTATTGTGGTCCTGGAAACCGACTTGATATCTGACTTGAAAATCAAGATCAACCATATTACAGAGAGTATCCAGTAAATGATATTTAAAAAGCGTGTCATACCCATGATGAAGCTAATAAAAGCAAAAACTTGCAAAATAGATATATTTCAGATTCACTAGTTCAAATATAATTCGTTAAGTTCCAGAGTAATAAAAAATCGTTCAAAGAGTCATTAGTAAATTGGTTGGTGAGATATACGATGAACTGTAAGCTTTATCAGAAGACGGTAATCAATCATCCGATTATTTAATAAACATCCAAACCGTTTGGTATAGCCCAAGATGATGCTGAAGAGGCAGCGGAGCGATTAGTAAACGTGCTGAAGCAACACATTGTATCTGTGTTGTTTGTACAAATTGGATATCACGACAGGCAATATGACAAATTTATGTACCACGAACTAAGACAGAAATCATATTGTGATGTCGGTTTTACTAATGAAGATAATGAGACTGATATGTTATTTACACCACATTATACTATCGAAAGTAAAAGATGACATTGTATTTATAAATACGCATTGACTGTTGCTGATGCTGCAAGGATATATAAAGAAGCAGAGTAAATATTAACAAAGTCAGCAGCTGTTGTTACTTCTGCTTTTGAAACAATTTATCAACACGTTGATCTAAGATGGTCACAACTACTACAAGTTCTTTCTTGCAAAGAGTTTCAGGGTAGAGTAGTATCATTAATGAATATAGATGACGATGACATACTGCAATACACCGTAATCAAGCAATTGGTGTACGATTTAATCAAACTCTTGCTGAACGGTTATTTTTATATCAGTATGCAAAGGAAATAATTCCGAAAAATGTAAGATCTCTAGAATGGGTTACAAGATTCCCATGTGTGGTAGTTGCATGAAAACAAAATGTAAATACTCGAAAAAAAACGAATACAAACAAACATACACCTCAACAACGACATGAGTTTTCAAAACAACTAGTATTAAGTAGTATAACTGTAATATATATATATATATATATATATATATATATATATATATATATATATATATATATATATGTATATATATATATATATATATATATATAGAGAGAGAGAGAGAGAGAGAGAGAGAGAGAGAGAGAGAGAGAGAGAGAGAGAGAGAGAGAGAGAGGTAGGTAGGTAGTTAGGTAAGTAGATAGATAGATAGATAGATAGATAGATAGATAGATAGATAGATAGATAGATAGATAGATAGATAGATAGATAGATAGATAAATAGATAGATAGATAGATAAATAGATAGATAGATAGATAGATAGATAGATAGATAGATAGATAGATAGATAGATAGATAGATAGATAGATATGAAATGGATAAACTTGAAGAAAGCAAACAAACGAGCGACATATCCTATTTGGAGTATTACGGTAAATACCATATCTAATGAGGTAAGATCTATTGTTAGAATCGAAATATAAAGATTAGTTTCAACTGCTCATCAACATGGATTTACACGTGAGCAATTACAAGTAATACCAGATGATACACAATTACCACCGCGATCTACGTATATTACATTCAAGACATGTCAGCATCACATTTTCTCGTGCAGTACCAAGTGTACTATCATGAATATGTACGGTCAGTTGTTATGGAGCGTTATTTGAATACTACCACAGCATTTTTGTGTTACTTCTAGCATAATGATGATTATGTTCTTGTTTTCATGCTATATTAAATGCAGCACTTTTTTATAACTAATTTTATTCATGAACAGTTTCTGTACCGTCGATGACACTCTTCGGTAACTTAAATATTCGTCTGAGTCGTGATACAGTAAGATGAACAAAATTTTACCATTCCATACGATTATCACTGATCCAAACAATTGTATCAGAAATAGTCAACCCCTGAGATTATTGTATGGTTATTGGGTATCGTAACATCCACGGATATTTGTCCACACCCAGTACATCCTCAACAGCAATGATATCAACTGCGACAATATCATTTAATACGAGATGTTGTTTTCTCAGTCTGACCTGATACATCAACGTCGATACTCTGTCCTTGTGTATTAGCTAGTCTATACCACAACAGTACACTTAGACTTAAACGTGTCCTTGTGTAACTGAATCAATTCATGCAGAAGTGTATCACGAACTATCTTTAAACTTGCCACTATCAAATCGTTAAATGGTTATGTCCAAATTTATTCCAAAATCCATTTATGACGTTTCTAAAATTATTTCGCGCATTATTTTGCACTATATTTTATTCGGTTGTAATCTGATAAATTTCTTAACCACTCTTAATTATGGATCCAATGCTTTATGATCACCAGTTTTTTTATTCGAAATAATCTGCAAAAGTGTTTAGCCATACATGAAGAGATACAAATCCAACAAATGGTGGTGGTTGACCATGATTGCCGTACATCATCAATGATGACCAATCAAGATTTTTTGTTTAATATACCTAACGAAACGGTGTTTATTTCATTCCAATTATTTTTAGGGTATGAATTTCTTGCCCAGCCGATCAGGAATCCGTGTATCTCCCCTGCATGGAAAAAAGCTGAGATAAGTACACGATTTTACATCTCGTTCTGTCATTTCGCTAGCAAGTTTGTGGGTTGATGTTAACACAGTTAAATCAGAACTCTGTCTAAATAATTCCAAAAAATCGAGTTGATTTACGGCAAATACAAACAGATAGTGCACATGATATGTTTGATATTTTGATTAAACAACTCAGGTGGATTAGTGGTTAGAGCTTCATCCGCAGAAAAGTCAGGTCGTTTGTTAATCCAAGGCCGAGTCATACTAAAGACTTACAAAAACGTTACTAACAGCTGCCTTGCTTGATGCTTAGCAATAAGAGGTTAGTGTTAAGCCTCCTGTCGTTTGGCAACTTAAGGTTTCACATAAGGGTTGTGTGCCGTCCTATATACGTTATATCAGAGCATCCTAAAGTGTGTTTTCGCAAATCAGGGGTTCAGATGGGGATCACATATAAGCATTTTTGTAATTTAAAGATACACATTGGTTATATAATTAATTATGAAAATATATGATATATTACTTATACAATTACAAATTTCAGACATAAAGATATATCAATTTCTGACAAACATAATCTGATAAAAATATCTATGAATTTGAATACTTGCAAGGGCTTAAATCAGGATATATATATATATATATATATATATATATATATATATATATATATATATATATATATATATATATGTATATACTATCAGGGAAAATGTAGAAAGCAATGTAACTGTTAGCCTCATTAGCATCATTTGATCATATAGAGTCATAAAAACTCTTATCTCTTTCTAATTCAGTTGAAAAGTCTAGATTAAAACCATTTCGTTAAAATAAACCAAAACAAATATTAATGCACGTGTGTGTAATCAACTTAATGGATTATAGAAAGAGAAAGTAGAGAACTTTCGGAAATGTAAAAGTGAAAGTAGTAATGTAAAATACAAGAGCATTGTTTTCTTTTTGCATGTAATGATTTCGTGTAGTAATTAAAATGTAGACGATCCGAACTTAGTTTGAGCATTTTACAGGCTTGCTAACTAAGTTTTAAATTTATTCTCATCAATAATGAATTATGACATCGGAGATAGACCGGATTAATGGTTTATTATACACTCAAATATCTGAAACGTTCTTGATGGGTGAATTTATATAGATTATACACCTGATGAGCCTGATATAATATTTCAGTCTGATAACTTCCATAAATTACACCACATGCACGACTGTCTACGATTACCGTCGTTATATTTACTATTTCTGGTTGTTGACATCTTCCAATGTTGTAATTAATAAAACTAAAATAAATTCTGAAAGATTCTCTCTGTGCAAGTCGCATCGATGAAAAACTATTACGCTTTATTAAACCGTCCCTGAAAGCATGAGACCTTTTCCGTACCAATGGTTAGACCCTGTCATTTTCCTGTCGCTTATTTTAGTGTCAATATCTATGTTGTTCCGACAGACCTGATGCAGCAGCCTTTGTGACAGCATGGGCTGCGGCAACCATTAATACTGGTATATTTCCGCGAGCAGTGCAAATATACCACCTGATTTAGTTATATCGGAAATATAGAGTAATTCTTATTGCAGTCGTGTCCTGTTGTTTAGCATCGTTCAATTTATAAATCTAACGTTCTGTCAAAGAAGGTTTATTTTGACGACCTATAATTTGACTGTTTACAGCGCTATTTTGTTTCGTTCTCAACGACCTTCAACTAACATTGTTTTACTGCTGAGTATAACAGGCGAGCTTGAAAATGAATCTCAATGACATTTTGTGTAAATAAATAAAGATTTTCCAATGAAAAATGAGAAATCGGACATAAATCTGTGGAATCTACGTGTAATATTTTTAAACCAGTATTTATAGTATGATCACGTTTCATAAATCGCGTTACACGATGATATTGCACGTGATAAATGATTTAGTTCAAACTTTAACAATATATATTCATATGGGATTTGATATCCGTTTTGTAATCAAATGTGGCGAGTTTACTCGGTCAGTATCTATTAGCACAATATATATATATATATATATATATATATATATATATATATATATATATATATATATATATATATATATCACGTGTTTACTGTTATGCTAGCTGCCATGTAAATAGACCAATAATATTACTTTGAACACTATCTGTTGTTACTATCAACCATGCTATAAAAGATTTAGAGAGTAATTTTTGTTCTTCAGCAACAGTACGAGTCATAACCGGTATCCACATTAATAGTTTTGTTACCAGCATCAAGACCACCATGACCGTACAGCGTAATCGCCAGATGCTTTTCTAATAAGTACAACAGTATGTTTTGTTCCCAAATTGTACTGTTTTCAAGTAGACTGTAGCTTAGACAATTACACAAACTGTTCATGTCATCTTCACCCGATCCTATATGAATCTTATCATCTATACTAGGTATAAGATTTGATATGTCTAATAACGACATATACAAAGATAAATATCGCCAATAGGTGTTAATATGCTACCACAGTTTGGTATCCACTAAAGGGCTTTTCACATTCACGTTGAATAGGTTCTACATGAATTGATGAATCAGTGATATCAGTACACAATCAATCAAGTTAAACAAGTGTTACAATGATAGAAAGAAAGAGACATGCATACGTAGAAGAATGCATCAGCCTTTAAAAAACAGTTTACTGAATGATGGATACACGGTTATTTTGTTCGAATTGTGATTAAAACAAGTGAGTGTTTTGACCGAGTTAATGATATGAGCAGAAACAAAAGGGATTTATACTTACCATCCGCATACAAAGTCATTCACAATTAGATTAATTACTAGCAGGCATATAATAGTGAGAATTGAATGGAGGTTGGAAGCTTATACATGAGATACGGCTTAGTTTCCGGTACCAGTAGTGTCAGAAAAGAACTGATCTAACTGTTGATCTTAACGTAAACGAGGTAGTGTTGTCATTGCCCACTGCGAATTTGAATTACGAAAAGTGATATGATGACGAATTTGTTTAAGTCCATCATGTTATCAGATATCAACCTGAAGCTATACGTTCATTTTACTCTGGTTAGAGCTACACATGCACTGGAATCTAAAACGTTTTTTATGTCTGACTTCTTGAATTGCATAAGTCTATATAGGTTTCATCAATAGTGAAAAAGTTAAAGATTATAATTCTGATTTATTCTGTATATATATATATATATATATATATATATATATATATATATATATATATATATATAGATAGATAGATAGATAGATAGATAGATAGATAGATAGATAGATAGATAGATAGATAGATAGATATATAAAAATCTACACCATGCCAGGCATTGCGGAACAGTGTCACGTGGCTGTTGTAGCTGATGTTGTTATTTGATGTTTTGTGTTTGATGGTTTAACGCCATTTTTCAGCGCAATATAGGCTAGACATAGCGGCCATTATTATTAGTGGAGGAAAAACCCGGAAAACCCTCTGAAAAACCACCGACCCACGAGAAGCTACTGGAAAGCTTTCTCACATAACTACATTAGCCGAATATTAGACTCGAACCAACGCAGACAGAGTTGAGATGGCAGTAATCCGTCACGGATCACTCGGCCACTCGGGGCCCCTTTGTTATTTGATATCGCATTGTAATCAAAACATGTGTATTATAAGGTGTGTACATGACAGCTAGACATGGATTAATCGCATCATCATTTGTATCAATTTCATCCAGTCACACATGTGTTTGCCGTTACATTTAAACGTTATTATATCTTGTCGCAAATATTAATGAGTTGCATTAAAGATGATAACAAAATGAATGTTGTATCCACATCACTCCTATTTCTACCAGGTAAACTCTTCCTGTTTGAATACATTAATGACAGCACGACATAGGCGGCAGTTTGAACAAAAGATAATCGTGCACTTTTCGAATGCAAATATACTTATCCAGGCCTCTTTTTAAGTTAATAGCTTAACCCAATATAGCCAAAACGTATCCCAAACTTAAAACAAAAAAAAAAATTGTGTACAATAACTGACGTTAAGAAATAAACACGTATGTTATATATGTATAAAACAAACCAATACTTTCATATACTTTTCCTGCTAACTGTGATTTCAGGAAATCCATAATTGGGTAAAGAGTGGAACTGTCATACCTTGCATCTATAGTTGAATATACTGTATATGTTTTGATAACAGCTTGAATACCTATATGTAGATTAGCTCTTTAACCGTGGTACCTTATCTAAGGTCTTTATTATTATTATTATTATTATTATTATTATTATTATTATTATTATTATTATTATTACTTTGAAGGACAAAAGTGGAAACACGTCATTGCTATAAGTTAAATATATTATAAATACATCATGTGTAGTTATGTAATGTATTTTAATATGTTTCCGTTGCTTACGATGAAGTCGATGCAAAATAATTATGGTACAGTTCAGAACTCTTCATCGAATTATGAGAATATACATGCAGGAAGGCAACTACCAATGGATAGCAAATTCTGGTTTATCCTTGTTTTAAACCTATTGTACCTTGGTTTCTTCAAAGGAACGAACCACGGATTTATACTTATACAAAACGAGTGTAATACTTACGGGGCTTATTTCCGTAGATTGCAGCATCTTTCCCACCAATGATATCAATTCATCTGGCTTAATTTCAACTGGATAGAAGACTTTTCTCTCAAGACGAGTAGTTGGTGTTTTATCAGTCTTTGATATCACTGCAGAAACGAACTGTTCAAGATCAGGGCCTTTCTTTATTATATCGATGACTGTTCCGTGATCCACTAAATTCTGCGCCTTGTCCTTTGCATTCGAGCACGCCTTAAAGTCATCCTGCATATCTCCTAGGAAACCTGCGTTTTGCTGTCTAAGGTCGCCGTAAATATTTTGTATTCTTGCTTTAACCTTTGCCACTTCCTGATCAAGCACGTTATGCAACTGACAATGCTGGTCTTCAAGTGCTTTCAATTCTTCCCTCTCCGCATCATTAATGGACTTATCAATCTCGGCCCCCCTTTGCTTAGATGCATCGATACGTCTCATCTTGTCTAAGCATTCATTCAGTTTGGTTTCTATGGTCTTTTTCACTTCAGCTGCGACATCATCTACAAGTCTTGTGACATGAATTTCGTGACTAACTACTTTGCAAATGACACAAGCAAGTACGTTACAGTCTCTGCAGAAGAGCCTAATTTCGTCAGCTAGATGTTGATCACAAAATATACGTTGCCTAATTTGGCCTTTTCTTTTAGAATCTAGTGTTCCCATATCACATATTTTGTGATGCCTAGTCCCTTTTGATTTCTCGTGGGCATTACAACATGGCTGGCACAAATTCTCTTCACAATCCATACATCTACTGCATGCTGCAGTTTTAGGACCACACAAGTCACAGTACAATTTGTCACCGGTGTCATTTTCATCGATGTAAAATGTATTCTGAAAGCCTGATACTCCACTCTTTGGCAATTCTATGCTTGCTCTGCAGACGGGGCAATCGAACCGACCGTTGTGAAGATTAACGCGCGTATAATCATCCAGACACTTGTAACAAAAACTATGGTGACATGATGTTAGCTTAGGATTCTTAAAAGTATCCATACAAATACTGCATTTATGTCGTCCCGACGCCATTTTCGTGTTCGTACTTTCGCTTCCTTCCACCGATAGAAACAGAGCTGTAACTGTTTTACTTTAGTACTGTATCAACCGATTTCTTTGATGGATTGTTCGGCAGTTTAGACAATATACTGCAACATAATACGTTTTGTATTGTGTTTGCAGTACAAATCTCACCTTTTCCTAGTACTAGCTAAGAATCGTTGACTTTTGATACAACAGTTCGACACACGTGACATAGATACCACAGTAGGTGAGTAATGTAAGATAAAAGTAACTGAACGACGGGACATCAACGTTTAAGGTGAAGTGATAAACGAATTATCTCCGTTTAAGTTTATGAATGAAATGTATAGTCGTGTTATTTGTGATTTAGGATGCACACAATAATCATGTCATCAAGGAAAATACCGTCTTCGTCTTTCTGATAGTAACAACAATTAATTATGAGTAGAAATGACAGCCTTTACACATGAACGCACCGCTCTTAATCAATAACACAGCTGATTTAACGAACGGACCCCTGATGCATTTGTCACAGAGGGCGGGCATACATGATGTGGTCAGGGATTAAAACTTTGTTCAGCATGGTTGTTACCGCACCTTTAGTATCTGATATAGAAGGCTCTTGCCTACTCATAACTAATCTGGGTATCTGAGTGATACAAGGAGCTCTCCATTACAGCTGACCGAAATCATACCCGTTAGTGGGGTTATGAGTATCAGTCTTGGACAATACGAATATGTGAGAATTTGTGTGTGTGTTTAATTTTTAAGATAGCTTTCACAATGTGTCAGTCATACAGCTAATTTGCTTGAAGTGTGACAGTTTATAGCGATGTTTAGCAGTGTGACATGGTGTCCCGTATCTTTAGCATGATATCCCACCTACGCACATTATCTTGACACCAGTCCTAGCACTAAGGCCTTAATGCCGCACGCCAAGCAATGCAGCAGTTAGTACGATATTTGTGTCATTGGTATGACTTGGCCTATGAATATGAGATAGAGATTGCCAGTAGTTTATGGGAATTAGTTGTTTTAACAATTACTTATTACACTAACAGCCAGCCTATCGCTGTGGCGTACTAAGAGTTAATGTCGCCTACGACGAAGATACAGGTACAAAATCCGTTTTGTTGGACTGAAACCTGATGTAGTGCACCTATATATAAATCGATTTCCTTTTTGAAAATTTCTACATTATGCCACGACTGTAGTACGCAGCATTCGTCGCAAAATGTACAAATTGCTTTCTAACACATAACAAAAAGAGATGTTATAAGCTACAAGTATACCAAAGTACAATCTCTGATTAAATTTATATATTATTTAAGTGTAGAAAAATGTGAACAAAATTAATGTTATCAATTTAATATATATATATATATATATATATATATATATATATATATATATATATATATATATATATTGAATGAACAATGTAAATTGATTTTATGAAGTTATAAAGTGAAATTAAGCATTCATAATGTGTTCGCCATACATAAATATCTACTGTCTACACCAATTCTAATAATGAAATAATCCTAAATTTTGGAATTAATATTTGTACATAAAAAAGTATTTTCTAGATAAGGAAATCAAACATTAACTATAAACTCTGGTTTTACTCCTTTTGATTCGTGGGCATTTTGTGCAATGACTTTTACCAGAATGCTACAAATACATTTACATTATACAGCCTTAATTTATGTAACTTTGAATAACAAGACTGTCATGTTGAGAGGGATATTTATTTAGGATAAGAATAACAGATCTGACAATAAAAATATTGGCATCATATACCGCCTGACAATAAATATTATATAACACATATGCAAAAATCTTAGAAATATTATCGACATTGACGCTGAAATGGTGCCTGTCTATGATTGTAACCTAGCTTTAATATTGTTAAGTCTTATCGCTCCGATATATGAAAGGTGGCAATTGATAGTGATATCAGGCACCGTTGCTTTATGCAGCAGATATGTAGCATGATGCCCCACCCAATCAAATGTACTTGAAACCATGCCGACCAGTCATGACACTAACGTCCTAATGCTGAGCGCCGATAAGTATAGGTATAGATTGTAATAAAATTTGCATACATCTTTAGTAGGACCCATCCAAGGTTCAAACGTACGACCTCCTGCATCCAATACGGAATCGCTAACCACCACAACACATGTGACAATTATCTATAATAGTATTCAGTGACTTAATTGTAAACTGTGTCAGTTACGCTCTCTCTCTCTCTCTCTCTCTCTCTCTCTCTCTCTCTCTCTCTCTCTCTCTCTCTCTCTCTCTCTCTTTCTCTCTCTCTCTCTCTGTATATATATATATATATATATATATATATATATATATATATATATATATATATATATATATATATATATATATCCGGTCTAAAGTGTCATAGATCATCACACAGTGTCTTAACAATTCAATGCTTCTGACACCCAAATATGCATAGCTACCCACCCAACTGAAGTTGATGTTACCATCCCATGAGTGGAGAGTTGCATTACAGATGTAAAATCATGGATTACATGTAACAAGCTGCCGTTGAATGATAATACAACTCAGGACATTCTGATCACAACACAAAACCTTTCTCTGCATCACATACTTTACCTCAAAGAATAAATGCCAGCAACACCAACATTAAATTCACACTTTCGGTACGAAACGTACATCTATTTGGATCATCCTTAGAGTACCACGAGAAGAGCATACCTTCCTATTGAGCTGTAACCTCCACTGCTATATATTCAATTCAGGATGAAACACATGTTTACTCTGTGATATGCTTCACGGACGTATTCCCGTCGTACATTCCTATCTGTGCTCATCCATGAGTACATACCAGCAATATACTTATTCTTCTTTTCTGACAATCGTATACTCATCGTTCCCAATGCAAATTAAGTCATAAGCAGAACGTTGTTTTGCATACCAAGACCCATGAATGTGGAACGAATTGCCCATTGAAATTAGACACAAAAATACAGTGATCCCTTACAAGTCCTCATTTATTTTTTAGTTTATTATTATTATTATTAGTAGTAGTAGTAGTAGTATTAGTAGTAGTAGTAGTAGTAGTAATAGTAGTAGTAGTATTACTATTCTTCTTCTTCTTCTTCTTCTTCTTATTATTATTATTATTATTAGTAGTAGTAGTAGTAGTAGTAGTAGTAGTAGTAGTAGTAGTATACAGAGTGTCTCCCGGTTCACTCTGTCAAATGCCTTCTCATAATTCGAACGTGAATTCAGCCCTACTGTAGGGAGAAGAGATCTGGACAATCACCAAGTCCAAAGAGTTCAGACCTTCGTCAACAGCTGCCTAAGAAGAATTATCTAGATCCGCTGGTCAGACACCATCAACAACAACAGCCTGTAGCAGAGCACCACCCAGCTTCTGGCAGAGGATGAAATAAAAAAGAGATAGGCTGGGAAGGAGAAGACAAACCCTACGTATGCCGCCAGCCAACATTACCAGACAGGCGTTAAGTATGAAACCTCAAGGCAAGAGAAGGGGACGACGAACAAACACCTGGCGACGCGACCTTAAGGCTGACGTCACTAAGATGGGTTACACCAGGAGTCAGTTTGAGGGGATGGCACAAGACTGATTCCTCTGTGGATCTTTTGAGGGCGGCCTATAGTCCTGAAGGGGTAACGGGCAAAACGCATCAAAATATTCGAGTAGAATGACTATGTTTATTATTTAAGTGGAATTATATTCATGCGTTATCAGTTTTAACGACATTGTTGGAATTCAAGACAAATGACAGTGTTCAGTTTTGAACTTGGATGACAGTATTTAGTATTGAAATACAATGACAGCAGTAAGAATTGAAAAAAAAATAATGACAGTGTTCAGTATTCAAGTGGAATGACATTGTTGAGTAGTCAACTGTAAAGATAGTGTTGCTTTATGAAATGTAATAGGAGTTGATCATTTAAATTGAATGACAATATGTATTATTCAAGTGAAATTAATATGGTATCATATGTAATGATATCGTTTCAATTCAAGAAGAATGACAGTGTTCAATTTTGAACTGGGATAACATATTTTAGTATTGAAATAAAATGACAGCATTTAATTTTAAACTGGAATACCTGTGTTGAGTATTCAAGTGGAATGACATAATGGCATATTCAACATGAATGCTATTTTTCAGGTGATGTTGCAGCATTGAGTGTTCATGTGGAATGACAGTTTTGAGTATCCATGTTAAATGATAGTGTTGACTATTTTGTCGCTTAAGTGCTTACTTAAGCATAGTTTATGCATTCAATAGGTGACCTACTTATTAACATTCTTGCAAATAATGAGCATTGATATGCATGAAATGTATTAATACAGCACTTGCCAATTATTTAAAACAGGCTCAGCTGTCACGTGCAGCGTTCTTTGTTTCAATTTTTCTATTTTGGAGCTGATAGCGACACCACGCATAATATGGTTGGACAAAAACCGCCGCCATCCCCACCTCAACGCCTACAGTGTTCCATGTACACGGGAATATCTGCTGCTGCATGTTGCTTACCATAAAGAAGCAGCAATTAAAGGGTTATCCATAACATTAGGTCTCACTGGATAGTTCCGTATTTTGACACCTCCCTAATATTTAAGGTAGAAGGTATGAGCCTCATTATCAAAATCTTAGCATTTTGCAGTTCACACATAAGCTAAATCTGTAATGTTGTTTAGATTTACTTTCAGTTAGGTCATGGTGAATGACATCTAAGAAAATATAATAACTTAAATCATACAGCCGAACAAATAAGTAATCGCCTGCATTAATTACTTGCAAAAACATGCCCCAGTCAACAATACAGAGTATCAATAAAAGAGTGTTTCCCATGGTATAGCAGTGCTAGGTACCAGTTTCGCAATGCTAAAGAAACATCGCCGGAACGTAAAGAAGCTTTTGCGTTCCACCAGGCTCACTATTCATAAACAAATCAATAAAGCCGCTAAGAAGAATGTCACAAACATAGTCAATTTAGCGAAATTATCCCACTACATTAAAAAGATCACGGATAGTTCCAGCTGCAAAACGCTCTTTGAGATAATTAACAAACTAATGTCAAAGAACAAATGTATAACACTTCCAACTACCATCTTTCCAATTAGACCTTCCTGACCTATTTGTCTTTTTTTTCCGAGATAAAGTACAAAATATTATAGATTCGCTTGGCAATACAATTTCAATATACTCGTCACCATACAGTTATGATACAGAATTTCAGCGACAACCTCTAGGAGCATTTGAACCTATCTCGTATTTACGACGGACAATCGTGATGAAGAGTACATAAAACTCATGTGAACCTGATCCAATTCCAACATCACTGCTGCTTGAGTGCTTAGACCGCATATCGACTTCACTAACTGATGTTATTAATATCTCTTTCGCATCCGGGGAATTCCCATAATTGTTAAAAGCCATCGTAACTACTCTGCTAAAGAAGTCAACACTCTACCATCCTTACTACAAAGAAAGTTTCAAACGGATGATATAAAAAAATCTTAGAAAAATTTGCTCAAACCCAACTTTTACCTCACTGGAATTGAAACAGTCTCTTTAGCAATGTAGAATATGCAGATCGCCCTTACCATAGTAATAAAACTACCTTCTGAAAGTGGTTAATGACATTCTCTCTGCTTTGGATAGTGGTCATGATTACAGTCTTCACCCTCCTTGATTTGTCTACAACATTTGACAAAACAGACCATGATATTTTACTTCAAGTCCTCTTTAATCAACAGCACACACATTGTATCTGCAAATGGAATCAACTCCAATCATTATACATATTATTTATAATGCAAAATATATTTAGCTTGATCAAACATCGTGCATTTTACATCATCAAACAGTATACATGTTACATCATTAAACATTATAAATATAACATCACCAAACATGATATATATATATATATATACATATATATATATATATATATATATATATATATATATATATATATATATATATATATATATATATATATATTATATCATTAAACAGTATACAAGCTACCAGTATATCATCAAACATCATACATTTACGTTGACAAACAGTATATATGTAAAATCATCAAACAATATAGATTACATCATCAAACAGTATACACGTTACATCAAACAATATACATATTACATTATCAAACAATATGTAGATTACATCATCAAACAGTTGACATGTTACCTTATCAAACATTATGCATACTACATAATTAAAAAGTGTATAGTACATCATCAAACATTATGCATGTTATATCAAACTTTACATATGTTGTATTATGAAGCAGTAACCATGATACACCATAAACAATATACAAGTTACAACATCAAACATCATACATGTTGCATCATTAAACATTATATACCTTAAATCATGGAACATTATGTGTATTAATGATCAAGCATTATGTGTATTATATCATGATACAGTATGTGCATTACATCATCAAACATTACACATTTTCATCATCAAACATAATACATGTTGCATCATCAACCATTATACATATTGCATCACAATGCCACATACATATTGCATCATTAATATTGTATTTTTACATTATATAATGAACCATTAGATGTATTACTACAAAATCAAACATTATGTGTATTATATGATAAAACATTATGTGTAATACAGCATCAAACATTAAACATATTACATTATAATACAATATACATATTACATCATCAACTTGATACGAATTACATAACGGAACATAATATATATATATATATATATATATATATATATATATATATATATATATATATATATATATATTACAAGATCAAACATTATGTGTATTACATCATCAATTAAAAATGCGTCATCAGTAGTAAGTTGGACCTAATATATTAGATCCTGTTTTGAAAGACCACCCCTTCTGACAAAACTATTGGTCTCTCAAGACAGGCGGTCTATCAAGACAAGCTTTACTGTATATTGGTTTATGTCTAATTTGTGTGCATATTAAAAAAGAGGTGCATTCATTTTCAGGGTTTGGTTTACAACCAGAGCCGGACATAACGTTAAGATTTAATAATGTTATAATTCCACTGTTCACGTTTGCTTTTCGCGATATGCAAGCAGCTCTGACATTATTTTAATCCATTCTCTTGAAAAAAATTTATATATACAATGATACTTCAATGTTTTGTTATCAGAGTAGACCTTAATTTTCATTATAAAAAAAAAAATATTTGAACTTTTTGTGCCGTGTCAGCTGCACGAGTAGCAAGCCATACTGAATGCTGCATTGACATGTTGATGTCACACATGGATGCCATTGTAGACACCAGGTTTAATGTGTAAGTAACTCAATTATATGAATCAACATCATAAATTCCATCATTTGTCCAATGGGAGACCTATAAAATGGTCTTTCAAACATGTTGAAGATACATAAAATCAAAGTAAAGAAGATCTAAAGAGGATATGAACAGTACTGTAATATGAGCAAGCTTACATTGGACACATTAATTTGCTCATACTATTAAATTATGATTTAAAGTTTGTACCTTTTACGCTGCTTATTTGTGTTTAGTTCACTCCTTTTATATGCTAAACAGTGAATTACTTGATTTTGTAATTAAAATAATATTGATATTTCACTGTAGTCAAAAAATTGTTTTTATTTCAGTAACTAATATTTTTGGGTCAGAACATTCTTACCTCCGTTTCATGTTCTGTCAGTGGACTAATGTGTTGTATGTACAAGTCATTGTCATCTCTGTGGAGTCAGCAACCAACATTAAATTAGAAAATCCGAGTATTGATGAAACTATATTAGAACTATTACTCTCAGATGTGACAAGTGATGATTGAAATCTTTAGGAAATAGATTTCAACTGACACAGCCGAAACATTTTTTCAATGCGACAGACTGAAGTAAGTGACTTCTGAAAATGTAGATGTTTTCTTGGAAGAACAGGCAAATATCAACACAAAGAAAAATAACTGAACGTGACTTAAAATGTTTCATGGCTTTTCTTATGAATGAGGGGCGACAGAGATTCCCAAAGCATATCGGACCATCAGATCCAAAATAAACACATTTATCATTTCATCTTATATGTCAGGAAAAAATGGTAATAAATGTGAATCATCACATTATGATATCAAATAAAGTCTTATGGTGTTTCCATAATAAATGACAGTGAATTAAACAAGAGTAGATATGTTCTAAAAATGAAGTTAAAGGAACTAAAAAATCTTTGGCACCAGGGCTGAGGGCACCAGACCCAATATCTGACCAGGACCTACACAAGATGTATGAGGTTAAGACTTTGGCTGCTGACAATCTGACTGCTCTTATACATTCAATGTGGCTCATCTGTACCATGTACTTGGAATGAGGACAGGAACGGAATCACAATCTGTAATGAGGTGACATCTTCCTGCAAGTAGATGACATCAGTCAGGAGTATGTTGTGTATATGTAGAACAATAACCTGAGTGAATTAAAGAAATATAATGAATGTTACTAATCCCTACACATATGTTGAATAATGCTAAAATAATTAAACAGAAGATCCATGAATAAGTGCATGAAGTAAAATGAATTAACATCACGCATTCTCAGGAATTTGCTTACTGTATTAAGCAAGCAAGTTTGGAAACCTTTACCTCCTAGAAAACAAAATAACATTTTATTTTCTTCTGTGACTCTGATGTAAAAAGAGTCGTGTGAAAACTCATTGTCAGTGCTGCACATTAAACACTATGCTAGTTATTCAGTTCCTGTCATACTTTAAATCAAATAGCAAATTATCGTACAAAAACTCAAGTTAGCAAGCATACGTTTCAGTTCATTGTCCTTGAAAACGTTAAACGAGTTGAAGAGATCTGAAAAGGCAATGATACAACACCCTTGAATCAGGGTTTTAATTTGTCAAAAGACATATGATTGCACATGTGTACATGTGAATACAATCTAATGAAGTCATTCATTCATGTTTTGTAGACTAGCAAAGACATGAGTATTTGCCATAGTTGACATTCCCCATAAATACCATGTAGGTCTATACAAACGTTATAGGAACAAGAGTCCGGCATATATGAATTTCCCTGTGAGTCCCTTTTGTATCTCAATAAATGTGACAGTTCCCAAAAATGGAGAGTGCTGGTTTAAAAGTCACTAATGGGGATCAACAAGTTATATGGGATCATGTAGAAAATTGTGGCTGATACAGGTCTCTCTTACTGACAAGCATATGCCTCCTTACATTAAAATCCTAAATACTTATTTATCATATGCAAATGTCATCACATTTATGTAGATGCTATCTCATGAAGTAGTCCTGTTCAATTCAAAGTATCATAGATAACCTTTACTAATCTGAAATTCTCATCTGCACCTTAGAATAGTATGGAGACAGTTTTAACAAGTTAAAACAATACAGTAATAATGCAATGTACGTGTAACATAGCAAATACTTTGGTCAATCTGTACCAGTACGTACAGACTAATGTACAACTACTGTAAGCTACGAACACCTGCGTGTACATAGCCCTTAACTGTTTACAATTTACACTTTATATGTATAGTGTTCCGAAACACCTCATCAAGAAGCTGAATGATGAAGTAAATCTAGCGAATTTAGAGTTCAAATATCAGGACAGCAAACCATTAACTCATTAAGAAACTACAGAATCTGAAACCCCGCCAAAAGTAAAATATTTCAAACATTTTATCTAATGTACATTTATTATCATATGTCTTCCAATCTGCCATACGTGAAACAGGCCCATCTATGGGGGTCTGTACAGTAATGGACTGTAATGGAGAATAATGGACTGCAACATCTAGAGGTATATATATGTCAATCGTAAAGACGCTTTCTTGTCCGATGGAATAAAATTCGGTACAATTGTTACTTACATAGATGGATATAATCCCCAATACGCACATTTAATGGCGTCTATGCTGGCTTATGCTTCTTTCAAATTGCTATCGATGATAAATTGATTTCCTGAATCCGCGGTTAGAGTCGCCACTGATTCATTTTACATAGATGTAAAACATAGCAAAGCATTGGTTGAATTTACAAATTTATTCGAGTGTTGGAGATAATGGAGAATAAAAAAGAAAATATTGCGTGATTATTCTAAATCAGCAGATGTTACAATTGAAAACAATTACATACAAAATAATCATATTTCAGAACAATCAAAAGCCATTTCATTATCGGATAGATATAAAACCAGTTTCTTAAACGGTTGTGTTGGGTCAGGAAAGACGACTCGTGTGATCGAACTATTTCGAGGGAAATCAAACATGATTGTACTAACACCAACACTTACACTTGCAAGAGAGATGAAACAGCGAGGAGTTAATGCAAGCACATATCATTTTTTCTTTCCACGGAAAGGTGACGCATGGACTCCTGATCGAATGGGCGAGAAATATATTCCTGAAACTATTTTTTGGGACGAGATATGCACAGTATCGTTAGAGATATTGAAAATGTTTCTTGATTAGCTATTGTTAAAGAATACAGGTGTGATAATGTGTGGCGATTATGGTCAACTACCACCATTTGTCGGTTTGTCCCCGCATGATTGGCAGAAGAATTTTGTAGATTATTATGAAGAAATTAATACTGATTATAGATCACTTGATAAAGACTTAATTGAATTTAAGAAAGTAATCCGATTACAACCGGATAAAATCCAATGTGAAATAGCGCGTGAAAAAAATTCAGAAACCCCATTAAATGATTTTTGGGAAGTGTGGAGACCAAAGGATTTGATAGTGGCAAGTAGAAAGATAGTCAGAGATACACTTCAGATGAAGTTATTTAAAACGCACAAAGAAAAATTCTCAACAATTTCAGTTTCATTGTGTTATAGGCATACGGATACACGAAAACAGAATATTGAAATTGATATTCCAGGACAAACTGAAAAGCAGATTCTCGTGTTAAATGATATTATGTCGGTTGATATCGGTGTTGTCGAAGATGCATTGTGCGCTGATAAATCTCCATGGATGCTAGGATCAGCAATGACGATACATTCTTCGCAGGGATTGACTATATACGATACAGTTGTTTGGATCGTAGATGATGGCATCGAGTGATCGAATTTAGTTTGCCTTGCAGTGTCTATAGTACGAAGAATACATCAACTTCGAAGAGTTGTTTTAGCTGCTAATGACACCACAATCAGTGATATTGTCAGCGATGACATAATCAGAAAAAAAAACTCGCTGGTTATAAACAACAGGATACAAAAAACTAACAGAGAATTTGATATTGATGCTGAATTTATAATTATGCTGAAACAACAACAGAATAATTACTGCGCGAGTTGTAATTCTTTAATGTATTGGTGTTGGTCGGATAAAGATTCTCGCCAACTTACCGCAGACACAAAAGATAATAGTCTTGGTCATACCAGAGATAATGTGATGTTGACTTCTCTTGAGTGTAACATACGCAGAGGTGCTAGTAAAGACCACGCGGTGGTAATTGAGTAACCTCGGATATCACTTATAATTGTTCACGTGTAAATCGTGCACTTTAATTTAATCTATAGATTGCTGGTCTACCCGTGGATCTTGTTGTGTTATTTTATGTGTGGTGACACTCCAAATAGGACCAATAGCTCTTTTTTTACCGCCTTCTAGTTATCCTGGTTTATATAAATATCTCAGTGACATTGCAGAGTAGTCATTGTTTTGAAAAATCATTTTGTAGTTGTTGTACATGCATATACCTTTTTTGATTTCACATCTGAGACATGTATGTGTTGCAGATTGCAGCTTTTATAAGCAACACCATGAGCAATACACGCCTTATCAATATATTTTATTGGATATTTGCCGGGTCGGGGATGATCTTGATCATCGAGTCGGATATCGAGTCTGGTTCAAAGACCACAATAACTATACACTGAAACGCGTTTTGTCCTGGATATTTTGCCCATGGAGTCCCTGGAAGTTTTGTCAATTTTGATGCAATATCACATCCTCCCTTTTTTAAAATCGTTATAAACATATCTAATTTTTTTTACCACATTGTACACACTTAGCAGCAAGTGCTGATTTGTTATTGCTTGTTTTAATTGTTGTCAAGTCGTTTGTCCTAGTACGCTTTTTACATTTCACGCAATAAAGATCCATAATTTATTTATAATAACATGAATGTAATTGATTGTTTTTACAAAAACACGAGAACCTTTTAAGCATCTTGCAGCGCTACCAAATTATATTCAAATGATTATAATTGGACCATCTGTAAGTAGCATGACGCAGTTTTTGCTTAATTTGAAAACGAAAAAGATGAAATGGGATAAACTATATTTGGTAGCTCCGAGTGTAGATGATCAGCGATGTTACGAAGTGTTTAAAGATTGTAACGAGAAAGCAAATTCGGAAATCGATGAGGATATTATTTAATTTATAACCGGTATCGAAGAAGCACCGAGTATTGATGGTATTGATGGAAATATAAACAATTTAGTCGTATATAACACTAACATCTTAATGCTGAATATCAAGCGAGGCAGACATTCATACAATTTGTGTAAGTCATTGGTATGGCTCGGCCAGGGATCGAACCCACGACATCCCGCTTTAGCGGCGGACGCTCTAACTACTAGGACAGTGGAGCAGTGACAATTGTGTTCTGCCTGCTCAAGTTACTGCATTGTATGGACAGCTAACGTGGACATCAAAGACAAGTGCAGCAGGTGTGAATGCGGCATTTCATGAAAGCACACTATGCTAGTTTTAGGTTTTAATGCAATTGAAATGATTCAGCCATTAATCATGAACAAAACAATTCTGTTAACATCTAGTTATATATTTGTTTTGGAAATAAATGAATACCTAAACTGAGTCTCTTAAATGAAGACAAGAATAAAATGGTAGCCTGCATATAAATCTAATAAAACAAGTTCCATTAATTGACTCCATTACAGTAATTTCTCTTACATTATATTATTTTCATTTCATTTATTGTTGTTATGTCAGTCTCATAATTTTATCTTATTCATTTGTTAATACGATTATTTCAAATGTTGCGTACACGTACCTTGTTTTCGATTATTGTGTTTCTTTGAGAGGTCCCTCGTTGAAAGCACATGTCGGATTTAAATGAGATCGACCGTTTCATCCATTCTGATGATTATTTCAACTCATCACTATGCACAAAAATGTACATCACCGAGTACAAAAATACTGACAACTTGTGACAATAATCCTGATTTTCAGGAACAAAAACTGACTTTTAAAATTTCAATGCATGCGTAAACTATTTACAGCATATACAACCATCAATAAAGAATGACAGTCACACAGTGCCTTACATACTTACTTAATGTCGAAGATGCATGTGTTGCACACTTGTACCTTCTGGTCAGGCACCATGTTGCAATCGGATGCCCATTCAGAAAGTGCACGAGTGCAACACACTCAGACACAGGCTTTTCTACACAGTTGTTTTTCTTTCCAATCATCTTTTCCAATGTAGCAACTTTCATTGATGATCTCATTTCTGAGATTTTCTTACTGAACTGTTTTCATTCAAGCCTTATACTTTGCGATTTTAATGTTTGGAAAACGTGTGCAAAATAAATCACAAGCAAAACTAGTAACTGAAATAAAAAGGTTTATTTCTAAAAGAAATTTAATAAATCGAATTCAATTGAATTACATTAAGATTCTCTGTATTATTTATATACGTCGCAAATTCAGCCTGAGCTGTGTATTTCATGGGCGCCTCCCTGCCAAATCACATAACACAATTTTCAAAACGTCAAGTTTTCTCCATTTCTATATGATTTTACAAATCTGCACAAGACGGCACAGATGTCCTTCCACCTTTTTCATTCTTCTTTTCCTGGAGAAAATTCTGAATATTCCGCTTTTATATTTAGCATGATTATTAGAAGCCGAACATTACGAAGACGAGCGACAGTGGTAACGCTTTGCTAAATCAATGTGGCTAATAATGACAGGTATGTTAGTCTCGATTTCGAACGAACCAGTCGTATTGTAGAACTGTATTGCTATATAAATGCGATACATTCTATCAAAATAGAGCGAGTGCACTTTCTATACTTGAAATTCCAAAGAAATAATTATTATTTTTAAGTGAAAACGTATTTTTATTAATATTATAAATATCACACATTTCCTCATTATTCTATATAGTCTTTTCTGTCGTTGTAATCTTTTATTATGCAGAAATATCAATACAAACACAAACACCAAACATACAAAGTCACCAAGCATACAAAAATGCTAAATTAATTTCACCTCAAGCCAGTACCAGGCGAACCCACATTAGGTTACGATTGAAATAACCTCAGCAGACAGTCGTAACACTGTCCATTACCGCCAATTACTCTCCATTACCGGCCATTACTGTGCTAGGGAGACCGCATTAATTAAACTTGTAAGGTCTCACATAATAGTTTCGTATTTTGTCACCTTTCCTTATAATTTAAGGTAAAAGGCGTGAGCGTAATTATCAAAATCCTAACATAAGCAAAATGTGTAATGTCGTTTAGAATTACTTTGAGTTAGGCCTGGAAATGGGTTGATTTGTTGGTGACTACCTGTCACAGCTAGTCTAGTATTCGAAATCAAATGCATCAGGCTTACTTATCATGCATAAGGCACATACTGATTCATTTAACTGTCTTGTCACAAGAAAATATTCAAAATAGCTATTTCATGTAAACAATAAATATAAAGAAGAGGGGTTGGTGGTAATGTTGGTCCAGAAAAAAACCCACTAGTTGCATAAGGAATTACCTTTAATACCACAATCGGTATCTTACAAGAATCCTTTCCAGCACTGGGGCATCATGCCAGAGACATGCAACACCATGTGTTTCCAAGTTACATTATCCTGGAACTCAACGTGGTAATGCAGTATGTCAAGCGAGGTAGCTGGTATATATTTTGTATGTCTTTGATATGATTGTACCATGGTTCGAACCCGCGACCACCCGCAACTGAGGCGAACCCTCAAATCACTTGGCCACCGGAGCGGTGGGCCATGTTTTGGATGCTTCTGAGATCCAAATAGAACCTATATATTAAAGAACTGAAGGACACGTGCATATATGCCATGCCCCAAAATGATGATTTCCACCTAGATCTTAAGTTGAAAAGAGTTGAGATTCATATCTTCTAACCATATATTGGTTGAATGGCACACGACAATATCTGGCATATTTCAGTTATACGGTCTGAGCAAGGGTAAAGCAGCCGCGAATACATCTATACATGCAGCATAGTAGGGGACTTTACCATGGCTCGTTAAGCATAGAAAATATCAAGAATCCCACCATGTATAAGCATCTTTAAGATCCAAAACATTCAAGTTATATATATATATATATATATATATATATATATATATATATATATATATATATATATATATATATATATATGTCAGTACCATTAGACACATGCTTTTCAAAAATGTTTCTGATGATCGGCTTTTACCTGCCTTTTCTTATATACCATACTTTTCCGGTACAAAACGTAAGACCATATATGTAGGAAAGAGGAAACCAATCGTGTGAGTTTAGATATATCACATCTAATAATATTTAATGTTGGAAGAGACTTTGAATATGAGATTGGTGTTTTGTGGCATGGGTGATTTAATAATAATAATAATAATAATAATAATAATAGTAATAATAATAATAATAATAATAATAATGAGGACTTTGTATAGCGCCTAATCTTTAAAAGCTCTAAGCGCTTTACACCATCAATAATGATATGACTACACTACAGAACAACAAATGACAAAAATCATGAAATTGGAAAACATAGCAAAAACATGCTGAAAATATATAAGATACAAAACATGATTAGGTTGCTACGTTTGTCCCTGAAGTCGAAACAGGTGAGTCTTGAGAGCACTTTTAAAGGAGACCACTGTGTCTTTGTGTCTAATTTCAATGGGCAATTCTTTCCACGTCGCCGGACCCTGGTATGCAAACGAACGTTCTCCATATGACTTTGTTTTCACCTTGGGAACAATGAGTATACGATTATCAGAAGAAGAGCGTAAGGATCTGGCTGGTATATACACGTGGGTGATGCTGGATAGGTATGTTGGACTGGAGTCTGTCATTGAAATATAGCACAGAGAACAAATTCTGTGTTTGATTCTGTATCGAATTGATAGCCAGTGTAGGGTATAGAGCAGTGGTGAGGTGTGCTCTGATCGAGGTACTCTAAAGATGATCCGTGCAGCTGTGTATTGAACTTTTTGAAGTTTCTGGAGTAATTATTGTGACGAACCAGACATAATTGAGTTACAATAGTCCAGTCTTGAAAGTACTAAAGAGCACACAAGTGTTTTCTTGGCATCAACATTAAGATATTTACGAATGGAACATATGCGTCTCAATTCAAGATATGATTCCCTGCATATGTTCATGACATGTTGGTGCAATGTGAGAGTACTGTCTAGAGTAACACCTATATTTCGTACTGACTGTGAGAATTTAATGTTGGTGTTGCTGATATTTATTGTCTGAGGTAAAGGATGTGGATGAGAAAGTCATTGTGTTGTCATCAGAATGGCCTCAGTTTTATCATCATTCATCTGCAGCTTGTTACATGTCGTCCATGATTTCACATCCGAAATGCACTTCTCTACTCCATGGATGGTAATATCAACTTCAGTTGGGTGGCTAGAATTGTATATTTGGGTGTCATCAGAGCGTACAGTTGGTGCGACACTGGGTGATGGTCTATGACACTTGAGAGCGGCTGAGTGTACAGACTGAAGAAAACAGGTCCAAGAACAGATCCCTGTGAAACACCATAACATACGTCAACTGGGCTGGAGTGTATTCCATTTGCAGATATAACTTGTGTCCTGTTGACTAAGTAGGACTTGAAACACTGTAAGGCTATATTCTGAATGCCAAATACATGCAAGAGACGGTGAAGTAATATATCATGGTGTATTGTGTCAAATGCTGCAGATAAATCCAGGAGAGTGAGGACTGTAATCTTTCCACTATCCAAAGCAGAGAGAATGTCACTAAATACTTTCAGAAGAGTAGTTTCCGTATTGTAGCAAGGGCGATATGCAGACTGTACATTGCTAAAAAGACTGTTTCAATTCAAATGAGATACAAGTTGAGTTAGAACAACCTTTTCTAAGATTTTTGTTATGAAAGGGAGATTAGAAACTGAGAGGTAGTTCTTTAAATCGTTATGGTCAAGTGTTGTTTTCATCAGCAGGGGCTTTACGATGGCAGTTTTGAAAAATGATGGGAATTCCCCTGATGAGAGAGAGATATTAATAACATCAGTTAGTGAAGACAATATTGGTTCTAAGCACTCAAGCAGCAGTGATGTCGGAATTGGATCAAGTTCACAAGACTTTGCTGCACTTTTCATCACGACTGTCCTTACTAAGTCTATAGAAACAGGTTCAAATGCTCCAAACGGTTGTCGCTGAAAATCTGCATCATACCTGTATGGTGACGAATCAGTTGAAATTGTGCTGTCAAGCGAATCTCTAATGGTTTGAACTTTGTAATTGAAGAAATTTGCAAATTGGTCTGGTAGGTCTAGTGGAGAGAAGGTCGTTGGAAGTGGTGTACATTTGTTCCTTGACATTAGTTTGTTAGTTATCTGGAAGAGCTCTTTGCTGGTGGAACTCTCCGTGATCTTAGAACTGTAGTGGGATGATTTGGCTAAATGGACTATGTTTGTGACGTTCTTCTTAGCGGTTTCGTAGATTTGTTTATGAATAGTGAGCCTGGTGGAAAGCCAAAGACTCTCTGCTTTTCGGCGATGTCTTTAGCAGTGCGAAGCTGGTCCCTAACACTGCTATACCAAGAAGAACACTTTTTTTATTGATACTCTGCATTTGGTGGCTGGGGCATGTTTTTCAAGCAATGAACGCAGGCAGTTATCAAGTTGTTCCGCTGTTGGATGTAAGAAAGTTGTTAAGTTTTCTTTAATGTCATGCATGAAATTGATTTTATTTTTCATACGGGGGTTTCTCTTAGTAGCAAATAGAGGTGGAGGGTTAGGGACTGATACGTCGAGATGTCATAAAATGCAGAGGTGATTCCATGCAAGTTCGTGGGATACAAGAGTTTATTTCAGAATATTATCATCCGGTCTATAAAGAAACCGGTCTAAAATGTGACCAAGTTTATAGGTAGGTTGGTTAACTGAGATCCAACTGTCACTGTTAACTGTTGCTCGAGCAAGTAGAATTATTACTTTATAGCATGTAATCGGAGCTAGAATGTGTGTGTGTGTCTTTAACTCTGATTAGAGCGTGCAAAGAGAAAGTTATATGATGAATGTTCTGAAAAAAACTATTCAGAGGAGATCGAATTTTATTAGTCATACAATTCAAAATTTAACGAATCAGCTGGAGCAATGACGATTCTTCTTTTTCGCACATGTAAAATTGGAAAGATGGTGTGGTCAATCATAAATTGATTTGCAATTTTAAAATATCACTCAATATTGACATGTAATATGCTCACTTTCTATACATTCTATATAGCGGTCAAATATCTAGCACATTTACATACATGAACGATACCAGCTGGGCCTAGGTTTATCTCATACACGAGTGTCCTAATTCAGTATGATCTTCGAGCTTATAGATAACAGTAGTTGCCATGTACTAACATACCAGATTGTCCGATGTTTAACGTAGTGATATTTATGTACTTATCCACCACCATCCCCCATTAATCGAATCACATAATAAGCATGTTGCGATTCATATACTAATAAAATAACTACTCTCTAAATCACGATAAGTAGTTCATGTTGTATTTATTATGATTTCGACATACTTAGCACGTTTACATCAATCCATCACACAAATCCACGCGTATCTTTTCCATACATGCCATCCGCCTACGGATAACTCTTGGCTTGACATTTTACTGCAATATTAATATTATAAATGTACTTGGTTATGTATTAGTAACTATAAGCTTACATACTTACGTATTGGTAAATATACATATACATGGTTACGTATTAATAAATACAATGTTTATACGTATTTACTTTATAAATCTAGCACTAACACTCTTTAGATGGCGTAAAAACGATATTATCCGATTTTTCAAACCCACACAGCTCGTTTCCATCAGCTAGATCAGTTATAATCGTGTAAGGAATGGCTAGATGATGAACTCTCTAGCTTGAAGTTTGTATTGTGTACAGCGCAACATCTATATCCCAAGATCTTTAAGTAGAGTGAAAGAAATATTGATGTCTACATTCATTGGCTAAATCTATGTTCTCAGAATTAAATGTTTATACTGGAAACCACACTCCGAATGTACTATAAAGTTGATGTAGCCTATATACAATAATTAACAAGCCCGTCAAGATTTGCCTTTGACCCTTTGCCTTTGACCCAACCTGACAAGAAATTGAAATGACGTGCCTGCTCGCAGATACCGATATCACGTTTACTGTTAGTATGTTCCCTAATCCTGTCACTACTGTGGTCGAGATATTTTGTTATATATTACCGTCTTTGATAATCTTAACGTACAACAGTTTCAACGAACAATAATCATAAGATCGACTTTTATAGCTTTCACTGTCAGATCCATTTGTCAAAATGCAGTGGGTGTTCTTGACTTTTTATATATCCGTTGGTAAAAGCAAAATAAATTAAGTTATATGAAAATTAATAACATAAACGTAACATCGTATTGTCTTTACAACTATTAAGTGACATTCAAAACACACGAAAATTTAGTAACTTCATTGTTAATGGTGGAAAAGTAAGTTATTTTGTAAAGGAAAAAACACACACACACACACAGATATATATATATATATATATATATATATATATATATATATATATATATATATATATATATATATATATATATATATATATACAATTTCACAAATAAGTGTTATTTAATAAGATTAGAACTATGACAACTTATGTAATGTTGTTTCTTTCATTCTTTATATGCCCCTTTCATTCTTTCGTATAAATGAGTTTAGACCCCTTTAAAATGAATTTGCGATAATTTTACAAGACTTGCCGTCACGAGCTGGTACTCTAATTCCGACCTAAAATACTCATATCAGTATTGTAAACGCTTTTATCTGTCACAATATAATCAGTCAATATATAGGATACTGACACAGCAATTATCTTATGACCTAATTGAAATGGTTTAGTACAAACAAGGTTTAATTGCCTATACGAAGATGGTGGGAACGAGAGAGAGAGAGAGAGAGAGAGAGAGAGAGAGAGAGAGAGAGAGAGAGAGAGAGAGAGAGAGAGAGAGAGAGAGATGATGATCATGATGATCATGATGATCATGATTATAAATGTTAAAAGCAATTTAAATAAATTAATGACAGTTTTCCATTCAGTTTAATTTTGCCATTGTGCATATTTCGCTTATGCTGCTATTTTATAATGTTACTATTGTAAAAATCCGTATCCTGATCATATTAACTTACGTCGACAACTAAAATAACTTTCAACTAGCAATTACACAAGCAAGTTGATGCTGATTGTGTGATCAATATTTATTTAGACAACCTTATCATGCAATTATTTAAACGTTTCAATTTTAGTCATAGTTAGTTGATTATTTGGGGCCTTGTACCTGTTTGCATAATAACGTGACCATAAATGAGATAATAAGAAATGTAAACAATCACTGCGTATTCACATTTTGTGCTGTTACCTGGACGGGAAATACATGGCTGTAATCAATGTAACAAACTTACACAAACTCTTTTTACCTGGATATGAGATTCTTCTTCTTGATTGGATTTGATTTGTTTATATATATATTAACAATATCTACAATAGACAAGAGAGTGATCTGTTTATCATATGCAAAATTGTACTTCTTCCTTTGTATTGATCATGAGATTTATTCCGTATGTCTACCCATTCATACGTGTAACCATCCGTATGTCTACCCATACATACGTCTATCCATCCATCTACCCATCCGTATGTCTATCCATCCATACCCATTCATATGTCTACCCATCCGTACGTCTACCCATGCTGCCTTTCCCTACATTAATCCTTTACGTCTGACCTATTTCGTTACAGCTGGCTGCAACACTTGAAAAGACCGGTTGGTTCCTTTTTGAAAAGCTCCCAGTAACATATCACAACAAGTAATGAGCATGATACAAATGCATGGTGCCTGAAGTTAAATTGAATTGCTTAGAAATTAAATTGTTTTCTTTATATTAGATTACTTTCTTCTAAATGATGAGTGTGTTAAATGATGAGTGTGTTAAATGATGAGTGTGTTAGGTAACTGAATACTATATACTCACGTTTGCAGGAGTTAACATATCCTCTCTAGTAATTTGCTTATTTTAAATATAGGTGTCAACCATAAAATCATTTCGATATATAATCGCTTTCAGTCTTTCCATTTATACCCATTAATTGACGCCTTGAGGTAATCAGAGTTCTTGGTATCTGTCCGGTGGTCTAGCTGATGTAAAAACTAATGCGATTATAGGATTTATCGGGATTACAGGGCAAGCAAAACGTTCAAACAAGAGAAGGTCGAGTCATAATTATATATATGAAATTCCTTGAATGAATGCAATAACTGTAGTGAGTGGGGGCATACTAGCGACAATGGGACTTTCATGTTAAAATAGTGCAGAGGAACTCTGGCGACGAGAGGAAATTTAACATGGGCAGATCTGTCTAGCGACAAGGGGAATTTAACATAAGATGAATGTATAACAACATTGTATTGGACGTGGATAGCGACAAGATAAATTGGAGAGGTGTGAAGTTATGGTACCAGACACTGGGGAAACAATGGTAACAATGTTTCAAGGGGTTGACTTCAATCAGACAGTGTTGCACGGGGCTGAACTAAATACGTGTAACTATAGGGACAAACACAAAAGAGACATTGACATATAAACATGGTTAGAGACATACACAAAACATATAAATTTATGGAACTAAATCGATCAATGAAGAAACTATACAACTGCCTATAAATATTTTAGGAAAGAGAGAATATGCATCGTTTCGAGTCAGTTGTCAGGCCTTTAAAAGAGCCTTTTTTTTTTCTAAATAATTTTTGTATGTGAGCACCATTAAGTTAAGATAGAGGGAATCACGCGGATATTCTTTCCTTCCTCAAACCTCGTATGACACTTAAAGCGTAAGATAAAGAGCCGATTCAACAGCCTTGCCTCTCCATATAGAGCTTTCGTTTACCAAAAGCAATATCGGTGATTGTTTAAAAAGAAATCCAAGAAACAAAAAAGCTAAAAACAATTAAGTGTTGTTTAAACCATTAATAGGAGTCTGACGTTTTATCTATAAAGTACGGCAAAATCTCAGAAAACATGTAATCAGATTCATATTTTCAGAGATTTTGCCGTACTTTAATGATGAAACGTCAGACTCCTGTGAGTTGACAATAACAAAACCAGGAACTTCATTGCAGTTAAGAGAGATAACTCTGCTTGAACTAGACAGGGCTAAGAGTTTTCTGGTCAAAAACAGACCCAGTTTCACCCAGGTGTCCCACATTTTGAAATAAAAAATAAAATAAAAAATAGAAAATATGATTTAGATATTAATTAACTTAATCTCACATGTTGCCAAGAGGCTTAACTTTGTTTTAAGCCTAACATAAAGTACAACTCTTACATAATGCACCAATAACAGCTAGTGTTGTTGCTTATTTCTGAATGTTTTAAGCACCGTCGACATGGGGTTGTACAATTTGTTGAGTTATACCTGAAGTCGCACCACAATTCCAGTTCAGTACGAATGTAGTTTTATTCTACTTTTAGAACATTGTTTCCTCTCTCATTTTGGTGATAGAAGAGTTATATTGATGCATTTTGGGTAGGGATTTAAAAGTAATTGTTTCTTATTGAGAATATGATCTCAGATATTGATTGTCTGTTTGTATTTTGGCGACAGTGCACAGTGTTTCATTAGGCCTTATCTGATGATTCGGAAGTGAAATTTGTGTTCTGTTTACATTCTGCTCTGTTTAACGTGCAGCCTCTCAAAAATATGTCGGTGAATCATTGACAAGATGTTCACCGTGAAGTCATTTGTATAGGTATTTTAGATTAACCTATGACGTGTATTGATTGTCACACAGTGGATAGGTCAGTACTGAGAAATATAGTAGCATTAATTGCGATGTATGTCCACTTGGGTAACTATAATCACATATACTGAACATCAGCCATGTAATACAGATCAATATAAGTCTTCAATTACTTTCATACCCTAGCCCCATCCCAAGAGCAATGGTCAAATCCCTAGAAGGGTTGATAAATTTACACCTACATAATAATCTCTGACCTCAATGTCTAATTTTGTTAGTATAGGAGCTGATGAGGGTTCAAGGAGTGAGCAAACTTGCATTATCAAAATAGTTGCTAGCTTGTGCAAACACGTCGTCATTTCTAGTAATTTCTTACCAGCATCTGCATGCTTGCGCATCTTGCAAGTTTATGAAAAACGCAAGATTCCATATATTTCCAGGCCAAATTTGTTATAGATATTTTGTTCATTGCACATACCGTTATATGTATATAAACTGTTAATATCTGTTAAACAGTTTCACATAGCAAAAATATAATAAATGAGTTATGCTAAAGATGACCGCCGTTAATTTATCAATGCAGATTATTTTATTTTCGAGCAATTACCTTTTCTTAAATTTAATATTACCTAATATATACATTTTAATGAGGTAAATATCAATACTTATAATAATAATAATAATAATAATAATAATAATAATAATAATAATAATAATTTTATTTCCTACAATTATACATTTTCCATAAATATAAGTGCTCAACTAATGATACTTTTTTTAAAAAAGAAAGGGTGTTAAAACCATTAAATTTCCTAATTTTGATTTCAGGCTTTAATTTCCGAATTTTGATTTCAGGCGTTTATTTAGAATTTAAGAGGGACTGATTATGTAAGTGTTTTCCGTCTAAAACCTGGACTGACTGGGTATTGTTTTAAAATCATGTGACCCTCAGAGCACCTTAGAAACTAGCACACATATTTACGTAAGGAGACAACCAATACAATCCGATTATTGTGTTAGAAAAGGAAGCGTAACACTTCGCGCGTTTCTAGCTTTCGGAGATCAAGTAAATACGACCAATAAACATTAAACATCCAGGACAGTATACAACATCGTCATTCCGTAAGAAATTCCTGCATAACAGTCAATCTCAAGGTTAGTGAAGTTGTACAAAATTCAGTAAAATTGATCAAAATGAATGTGCATCGATATCGTCCAAAACAATGTGCTTTTCACGAGGGACCGTCTCAAGATGTATACATTACAGTAATACACGAAAACAACGAATATGTACACGTTTTGTAAACATGACACTATTGAATATAAATAAGGTATAAATGTACGCATATTGTAAACAGTACAGCAATGAATGGAAATAATTTACACATATTGTAAACATTATAAGTTATACATTTACAGGTATTTTAATTATTACAGTAATACATGGAAATCCCAGGATATTATTGTTAAGGGTATTTCATTTTGTCAGACATTTCGCCGTACTTTATTGATTAAACGTCAAACTCCTGTCATGGAAATAAGGTACATGTATACTTATTGTAATCATTCATAAGCAGGTATACATGTACACTTACTGTAAGCATTCATAACAAGGTATACATGTACAATTATTGTAAACATTCAATACAAGGTATACAGATACATGTGTTGTAAACATTTATAAAAATGCATACATGTACACTTATTGTAATCATTCAAAACGATGTATACAGGTACAATTACTGTAAACATTCATAACAAGGTATACATGTATGGTCATATTATAAACAATCATAAGAAGGTATACATGTACATTTATGATAAACATTCGTAACAAGAACTGCTCCAGTGACTTAGTTGTTTTAGTGCCCGCTGTGAAAGCGGTAGGCCATGGGTTTGATCCCCGGTCGAGTCATACCAAAGACTTACAAAAATGGTACTAATGGCTGTCTTGCTTGGTGCTCAGTATGAAGAGTTTAGTGTTAGGACTGGTCGGTCTGGTGTCAGGATAATGCGACTGGGTTGGACATCATGCTACATGTCTACGGAATAATGCCCCTGTGCTAAACATCACTATAAACTGCCTCACTGCAGATGTCAGACAGTGCATCAATATAGCGAAATGACAATTTTTTTTAAAGCTATGTTAAAAATCCTAATCACACAAACACATAAGAAGACATACAGGTACACCTATTGTAAATTTTAATGATAAGGTATACATGTACACTCATAGTAAATATTTAAAATAAGGTATACAGGTACACTTATTGTCAGCATTGATAACATGGCACACAGGTACACTAATTGTAAACATTCATAACAAGGTATATAAGTACACTAATTGTAAACATTCATACCCAATGAACATTACCAGCACATAAATAAATTCAAACCTTTTTTGTGGAATTTGAGCTTTCATGCTAGTCTGGTTACCTGCTTTATATGCTACTTGTCATTGGGGCATTCTCGCTAGTCTGGTTCCCCGCATCGTTTGCTGCTTGTCATTATCACATTTTTGCTAGTCTGATTCTCTTCATTGTATGCTCATTGCCATCAAGGCATTCCTGTTAGTCTGGTTCTGTGCTTTGTTTTCTCCTTAAGGCAAATCACCAAGTCCATCACAGTTGTATGTGTTCCAACAAATACAATGAGGTTATTTCTCAGCTTAATGGAAATAGCCATGCAATATTCTAATTGACTCTAAGATGTGCAACAGTTTCAGTATGCGCTTTCATCATCACAGTCTCAATCGATCGCTTTTAACACTGATTGTTATGGCAGTAATATATGCTTTACCCCATCATTGTTATCGCAGGAATTCTTGGATTCCCCCCATCATTGTTATGGCAGGAATTCTTGGATTCCCCCCATCATTGTTATGGCAGGAATTCTTGGATTCCCCCCATCATTGTTATGGCAGGAATTCTTGGATTCCCCCCATCATTGTTATAGCAGCATGACTTGGCTTCCCCCTTCATTTCTATGGCAGGAAGTCTTGGGTTTCCCCATCATTGTTATGGCAGTAATACATAGTTTCCCTCATCATTGTTATTTCAGTAAGTCTTGGATTCCCATCATTGTTATGGCAGTAACACATGGCTTCCCTCATCATTGTAATGGCTGTAAGTATTGAATTATCATCATTTGTCTGGCAGTAAATCATGGAACCCTTTTCCCCAATCATACATACCAGGTTGACATCTCTGATGGAATCAATATTGTTCTGTCATTTTAGGAATACATCACATAGTACAGCATTTGTTTCATTGCTAAATTTGAATGATTGAGGTAGACATTAATTATAGTAATGCCTGTACACTATACATGATGTTTTACTGCTCTGCTGGCCTAGTGGTCAGACTGTCTGTCTTGCATGTGGGAGGTCATGAGTTCAAACCCCAGCCATGTCATGCCAAAGATTTCTATAAATGTTGGCTCACATATTGCTTAGCATTAAAAGATTAGTTTTAAGACTACTACTAGTCATACTTATGTCAGTATACTATGATTGGGTGGGGCATGATGCTAAATAGTCTGCAGCATGATACATCAGTGCTAGATATCACTATAAACTTCCACACTGCATACAGCTTGGCAGTATCATGGCAAAAATGGTAAAGGTTAGTTAAAAATCCAATTCGACACACAAATGGTGTTCAAGAACATGTTGACTCACTATTCCATGTTCCAAAAATCACACACACAAACACACACACACACACACAAAATGTGATGAAGAACATGTTGACTCATTATTCCATGTTCCAAATCACACACAAAATCAAATTATACACACACACACACATACACACACACACGCGTTTTTTCAAGAAAATGTTGACTCACTATTCCATCTTCAAGTTTTATAGAACAAGTTAGTACTTGAAAAGGGTATGGAAATTCTTCATTTTTCAGACATACATTGCTGATCCAAAATTTAAAGATGGACTAATGAGTGAATTGAACATGATTATGAGCTTGTTGTACTGGTAAAGAACGGATAAGTGTTTTAATATTCCTGTTCTGACAAGAGTGAAGGAATTTGATACATTATGGCTATTATTCTTGTCTTGTTCTGCTTTCTATTTTGTTGTTCCTTTTTTGATGCTCTTTTTCGAACCCCTGCAGTGAGCTATGTTCTACGATCAGAGTGGCCAAACTTGTTCAACATTCAGGGGACACAACTCTGCCTTTACATTTCCACAGAGTAGGTCTCCATTACCTACCATTACTACATTTTGCAGATAACTTGTATTTGAAAAGGCCTATTGATTCCGTGGTCCAAAGGTTAAAGGTAAAGACCAATGTGAAAGAAAGCTAAATAATAGTGTCAGATGACATGAATAACTTTAGCTGCATGGCCATGGGCTTGTATAGTGCACATAATTTAATTTAGAAACCCATTGATTTTGGAATTGAAAGGTCAAAGATCAGTGTATCTGAATACGGGAATGGTTTCTGCCTACAAATATCAGTTACAGCTATGTGCCTCAGCTGAAGTTTGTGTATGGATAATGCTATGGGTTTTAATGAAGACAGCTGATTTGGGAGAAACGAAGTCGTATTCACTGTGATTGTTATAACACTTAATTTGTAATTGCATAATACCATCTGTTCTAAACCGTGTAGCATGGCAAAACTTGACAATGGTTCAGACTGAATGCTTTGAAGAGGCCTAATTTGTTTGTGGTCAGTGGTCAAGGTCTTTGTGCCTTAAATTTCACAAACGTTATGTTATATATTGTTTTAGTTTTGTTATATATTTTGTTATGTAGGTCTTGCTCTAAGAGTAATAAAGAAACCTATAATTAGGGAAGGGGTCTAAAAGCCAAAACAACATGGTCATGTATGACAAAAATAATGACTTTTGGATAGTGAGTCTAGTTTATAGGTAAATACCTTGACCCAATTGCATGGCCATAAGGATCATTGGCTAATAATATTCAGAGTCAGTGGTGAGCATCTCATGGCTACTTAATGCGTTATTAATTCCTGATTTTAATGATGTTACAAGCACACACTTAGATAATAGTAAAAAATGAAATAATCGCAGTTCCTAGTATTAATGATGTTACAGGCATGCAATAAGTTAATAGTAAATAATGAAATAATTACATTTCGTGGTTTTAATGATGTTACAAGCATGCATTTAATTAATTATAAATAATGAAATACTCCGCAGTGCAGACTTCTGAAAGATAGCAACTGGAGATTATAAAGCGCTAATGTTTGATTTGAATCTGTACAATTAGATTCCATATACAGCCATAAATATTTGTTTTATTTTTTGTTTTATTTTTACTTTCATATTTGTTTGTTGATTATAATCAATACCCACACAATACCAACATGTCCTGACAATACTTTTGAATATACTAATGAATGAAGCAAAATATCAAAGACTGCCTCCTGTCCTGTATATTCTATCTGCTATCTATATTTGTATTCTCATTAGCCAATGACACCTAGCTAATTATCTTCATACATTGTAAATGTTAGCATTGTAGCAGTTTTCTATCATAGTACTGCAACATTGTTGGCATACTGTTGCACTAACTTGGGCCTTGTAATTTGAATTTTGAGTGAAAAAGAAAATAACATGAAACAAAGTCCATGTATTTGATAAATGTCAAGATAAACACATGATTTTTGAACAATGTTCTTTACATGATTAAAATCAGCTCATTTGTATCAACAATGTAAAACGTGTGCACTGATTTTACAACTATAACAAACTTGAGTGTTGATCAATCAAAGAAGTATCTTTATAAATAAAGGAATCAAAACTTGATCAGCTGTTTTTGACTTTTGAAAGTGCATGCTGATAGGGCATAATATCAGTTATTTCATAAGTTCCAATTTCAACACTCTTGTATTGTATAACAGTATACTATGTTTCAGGGAGAACAAGAATAAATACTTTGTTGGATTTCTTGGGTACCTTATGAAGAGAAAATTTGTAAAGGAGGTAGGAAAGATTTCTATTTGCAGTGCATTTTTATTCCATAATTAAAGTACCCCATTGTACGATCCGCAATGAGGAAACAGATCAGTGTGGTTTCTCTACTTGCATCAAACCATACATTTAAAGGTAAAGATAAGCAAATATCGACTTAAGTATCCCATCCAAACCTCGCCAGTTTAGTTGAATGAACAAAATGGTACATGCCACAGATGACATTTCATACACGTAGAAATAAATGAAATTAAGGCCGTGCGGTTCTATTTTAGGTAGACACTGTAATTGGGCTTGCATCAAAGCCCATCAGCACCAACCAGACCATCATAGGTAGAGGGCGGCTGGTTAGCATTCCTGCATGAATTTGATGTTCATGTTTATTCCAATCTCACTCTTAATAAATTTATGCTAGAACAAAGTAATAACCCTATTTTTAATGCATGAATTTGATCTTATTGTTTATTCCACACTCATGTTTAATAAATTTATGCTAGAACAAATTAATAACCCTATTTATATTTCATGCATGAATTTGATGTTTTTGTTTATTCCATTTAAGCTAGAACAAATTAATAACCCTATTTTTGCATGCATGAATTTTATGTTTATGTTTATTCCACACTCACTTTTAATTAATTTATGCTAGAACAAATATATAACCCTATTTTTGTTTAATTAGTGAATTCGATGTTTATGTTTATTCCACCCCCACTTTTCATAAATTATGCTAGTACAAATTAATAACCCTATTTTTAATGCATAAATTTGATGTTCATGTTTATTTCACTCACTTTAATTAAATGTTTGCAAGAACAAATTAATAACCCTATTTTTTAATTAGTGATTTTGTATGTGCTGAAAAGTATCTTATTTTGTGAATTTTCTAATATAGTGGCACTTAATAGTTCCACAGTATAATGTTAAAAATAAAAGAACTGACGAAAGTCTAAAAGTTTTATTTTATGACAAATAGTGTTCTGTTTCAGAGAATAATTGTCACTCTCCAAATTATATTCTGTGATATTTTTTCTCATTAGAATGAGTAACATAACACTCATTTTACACCGTTTATTAATGATTTTCACCACAATACAATGTATGTGCTTAGCACATGTATTTTAATTTAATATTTGGCAGTGGATATCGAAAGTTGTATTTACATGTATTTGGAAATAAGCTGTATTTATTTGTCTAACTTGAATATGGTTGAATGGGTTGAATGTGGTTTTATATGATTATACACCTCCATTTTGTTTTGGTACAATTGGTCCCTTTACAAGAAAATCTTGTTTTAACAAACCAAAGTGTGATGTTGCATGATTTATAAACAGCAGAGTTATCGCGTTTCAATAAAATAAAGAAATAATGATTTTTGTATGATTATAATTATAGAGTTAGACTGGGTTACATTTATTTAAAAATATATGAATTTCGCAATGTTTTTATCCTTTGGTGACCTTAAGTATGTTTTGAATTTAAGCCAATATAATTGTGCAACTTTATATTAAATATCTCCCGCATTGGTTTTATTCCAGTACAATATAAGCATAATTATTATATTACAGAGTTGGTTATCATTTCTTGTTGTGGGTCATACTCATGAAGATATTGACCAGGCATTTTCGAAAATCAGCCACAAGCTAAACGAGGAGTAAGTCATCACACGATCATGTCTTCTAGATGTAATAATAAGGAGAAATAATGATCACAATTCATGGGCTGCAAACCTTGATGCAGTGTGGAATATTTCAGAGTGGTTGGGAGACAGCATGTAATGTTTCCACATATGTACATGTTCGAATCTTTATATATGCAGTTTTTATTTTGAAACACACATTATTAGTCACTTAAGAATAAATCATGGTATTACTATTATGATAAGTATCTAACAAGTCAGTTTAATGCATGGGTGAAATATTTTATCGTACTATTGAACTATACTGTGTCAGCTACTGTGGTTTGTCCTTAAGCAGGACACTTTGCTTAAGGACAATACATAACATATATGTGTTTATGAGTCAAAAAGTAACCAGACCAAGCCCAGACAAAGGGCACTTTGCTCCAATTGTATTGGCAATAAATAACATAATTCTTTTTATGTGTCAAAACGTAACCAAAGAAAAAACCCATATATAATGTTACATAACATTAAAAAGCAGACTTAAGGAAAGAGTATCAACTCATTAAAACAATCTACAAATTATGAACTGTGTGGAATAGCTAGTACAAAGGGGTTACAAATTAATTGTGTGATTTTTATCTAAAGGAGAGCATAATTTAATCTATCAATCATCATGTTGTCAGAGAAATTATACAGGCATATATTATTTCGGCACCGTAAAAATAGTTTTCTTCTATCAAATATTGATGCTGCCTCTGCAAGTAATAGTAAAAGTAATTTTTTATATCAATGTGTCTTTTTTTTATTTAGGATTTTCGCTGACCAAACTGGACATGTTACAGTCCAGTTCAGGGAATTTTCCACTGATCTAAGCTGGAGACCAGTCTGAGATGAACCGCCACTTGAAATATTCAATCTTGATGAGAGATCTCAGCAAATTATTCCTGAAGGGCAACCACAAATTGTGGAATCAGTTAGTGGATCAAGATTGTCTGTCCTGACAACTAGCTTTCTGTTAAGAGATGACATAAATAGCAAAATATTTTGAAAGTGTGTTATTTTAATTAAGCCATATAAACAATCGTAGATCGCGATTTCGTTTGCAGCAACTTGTACATTCTGACACTTGTTATGTGATTAGATTTGGCTTTAAAGATAAATTTCTGATAGCAGAATGCTATATAACAGATACACAACATTCTTATCCTCTTGGTTATTAATTTCAAATTAATTTTAATTAAATATATTTGCATCAGATCAGAGAAAAAAGACTTTAAGCTGACAGTAGTGTGAGGTGGAGCAGAGATAGTTCTTTGAAAACCCTTTCCAAATAAGTGAAGTACCAGTATGTCTATTCCATCTGCTTGAGACCTACCAAGATATTGAGAGTTATTCCACACTGTCAGAGAAAAATCAAAATTTGATTCTGAATTAAGAGAAGAGAGCCCAGGCTAAGCAGAACCATTTGCTATGGAAAATTGAACTAACTAAATTTATGTATCATTCAAATATGTGGTTTTTGCTGCAATTTAGATCATAGCTTCTATATGAAGGTCACATTGGTAATAACCATGTTTCTTCAGTAAATAGCTATGCACACAAGGTCATAGATGTTTAGTTTTTTATTTTACAACGTTTACTGCCAATAACATTTTAGTGAAATTAGAAAAATATTTTTTTTTAAATATTAATTCCTTCGATTGCGACATTAAAACAATCATTCAAAATACTTGCTTAGTTTAGTTCAGAATAAATAAAATTCATTTAAAAATTACCTATCCAAATTGTTCAGGTATACACAACAACAAGAAGCATCAGGCGGACATCGAGCTAAACGTGCAGACAGAAGAAAATATAATGTAGGGAGATATGTTCTATTACCTTGCAGATGAAACAATAATTCATCTAGGTCAGGTCATGAAAGTTGCGCCTGCCGAAGTTACACTTAGAATATACAGTACAAAGCAATTTAAGGTGTCACTGACATCATTTAAACAACTGAGGACATCAGTAAGTAATATTGTACAAGTGGACTTTGAACTTCCTTCCTCAAGCAGATTGTCGATAGCCATAACAAGACTTATTGAAGAGAGATTTGTTATGCTCAAGTAAAAATTGTTTTATGAACAAAGAAATATTCCACAGTCAATGATAATTAAAGTGAAGCAAGGAAGACATTTGATTTTACACACACATCAGACCACTACACGTTCTTAGGTTTTTTTCACTCATAAGCATGTAATATTATTTAGTTAAATTTGTCTCTACAATGTACACAACTTCAGTCATATCTTGTTTAGTAATAAATATTGTTATATTTAAACATGTGTTTTAAAAGTTTTGTTTTCTCTAGATTTTATATGCATCCATTTTCTTGTTGGTCCATCTATCTGTTAACTACTAGATACAATTTTTTAGGTTTTACCGTTTTTGCTTAAATTCTAGTTTGATTATAGCCCCCATATCGATTTCAATGACGAAAACTATTGGTATGATTACACTACACAGAACTTTGTAATTTCATTCACTGATTTATTTCTAACCCAGCTCTAACCAGTACTGCCCTAGCGCTGTCAGTATATTTGTGTTTTGTACCTTCTGTACTAACACTGTGCCATGTTACAGTACCATGATCAGAGCACAACTCCCAACTGCTCTGTACCATACATTGGCTACTATGTTTCACTGATGGACAGTCCAGCATTACCTCTATGGCCTCTCTCATGTGTACAAACCAGCAAGATACTTATCCTCCTCTTCTGACAATCGTATACTCATTATTCCCACAATTAAAACGAAGTCATATGTACAACACTCATTTGTATACCAATGCCCAGCAACTTGGAATGAATTGCCCATTGACATTAGACACAAAGACAGAGTGATCCTTTTGAAGCTTGCTCTTAAAACTCAACTGGTTTTACTGCAAAAACAAACTTAAAGACCTAATATTGTTTCCAACCTTACATATATTCAGCATATTTGTATGTCTTATAATGTCATGGTGTTTGTTTGTTCTTTGTTTTGTAGTCAAATCATTATAGATGTTCTAAATGCTTAGAGCTTCTAAAGATTAGGTGCTATACAAAGTTCTCATTATTATTATTATTATTATTATTATTATTATTATGTATACTATATTTTCCTCGAACATCACTATCTTGTACATAGACATTAAACCACTTGTTAAAACAATGTGAAAGGCAAATTTGTAGTTGTCATTCTTTATCTTGATTTGACATTGTACATATCAGAAGTGGATGACATAGTATGTTCATTCTGTATACATACACATGTAGTTGTGCATCCACTCCTTCACGGAAAATATACTTCACTAGGTACGCTGAAAACGTTTGTTTCAGATGAAAAGTGTAGTTCATAATTAAGTTAGGGTTCCCCTGGTCTTAATCCTGTTTAAAATTGTAAATCACTAAATTAAGTGACCAAGTTAAGAACACTTTTTATTTCATTTATGATCCGTTTGTGTTTTAAAATGAGAATGGAGGTACAAACCAATGGGGATGTATGTTCATACTTCGGTAAGAGCTATATGAAACAAAATCAGTTTAGGAGAATTTGTAGATTTTCTCCAGGGTAATTATCAGAGTTAAAACAAGTTTTATTACAAAAGAACAATTTGCTAGTAAGTACTATAAAGCATTGTTTTGAACAGTGTCTCATTGTGATTTACCTTGCTCTGGTTTAGCTGTAATTGCTATTACAAAAAAAAAATATTTTATACAGGTGTACCAAAACAAACTTATAGAACATAAAAACTTAATCGGAATAAAGACCTTAGAACCATTTTATATTTTGTCTCAGATTTAGCCTTTTAAATATTAAAAGTGATCACGCTAAATTATCACTTCTGATACTATTTTCGTGAAACTGACACCACAAGCTAGTAACTTCTTAAATAAGACATAATACAAGAATTTGCATGTTAATTGATTGTTTGGTGATCTTAAGACGTACATCATGTATTTGCATAGCTGATAACTTGTTCGGTATTCATGCCCGTAACCTGTATGCTGCAAATCTCAATGTTTGATAATTGTTATTTTTAATTTTTTGGGATTCACTGATGAGATTTTGGTGATCTTGTTTCAAGGAAAAATGGATAAGCCCATATTAGAATTGAGGAAACTCAAGTTACCATGATTACTACTGATGGACAAGTTAACAATACTGAGAGCAAGATAAAGCGGTCATAATCAATTATTAGGACAGCTTAAGTATTTTACTCTGTAATTTTATCACAGTACCTATATTAGCATATATAAGTGCATCATGTTAAACTTTCACAGTGTACAAATCTCACACAGTGTACAAAATGTCTGTCAAAGATTTTTGTACATGACCATTTTACATTAAGGGTAATAGGGTATACCTGTCATAGTTACATTCTATCTGATAAATATTCAATATTACTACTACCTGACATAATTATATTCTTTCTGATAAATATTCAAATAGTTCATGTTACCTGACAAAATTGAATCCAATTATAATATTCAATATTTAAACCTGATATAGTTACAATCTATCTAATAAATATTCAGTAATAAAACATGCATAGTTACAATCTATATGATAAATATTCAATATTAATACATAACATAATTACAATCTACCTTTTAAATATTCAATATTAATAAATGACATAGTTATAATCTACCTGATAAATATTCAATATTAATACATGACATAGTTACAATCTACCTGATAAATATTCAGTATTAATAAATGACATAGTTACAGTCTACCTGATAAATATTCAAATAGTTCATGTTACCTGACAAAATTAGAATCCAGTTATAATATTCAATATTAAAACCTGACAATCTACCTGATAAATATTCAGTATTAATAAATGACATAGTTACAATCTACCTGATACATATTCAATAATAAAACATAATATAGTTACAATCTACCCGATAAATGTTCAATATTAATAAATGACATAGTTACATACCTAATACATATTCAATATTAATACATGACATAGTTACAATCCACCTGATAAATATTCAATATTAATACCTGACATAGTTACAATCTATCTGATAAATATTCAATATTAGTACCTGACATAGTTACAATCTACCTGATAAATATTCAGTATTAATAAATGACATAGTTACAGTCTACCTGATAAATATTCAATATTAATAAATGACATAGTTACAATCTACCTGATAAATATTCAATATTAATAAATGACATAGTTACAATCTACCTGATAAATATTCAGTATTAATAAATGACATAGTTACAGTCTACCTGATAAATATTCAATATTAATAAATGACATAGTTACAATCTACCTGATAAATATTCAATATTAATACATGACATAGTTACAATCTACCTGATAAATATTCAATATTAATACCTGGTATAGTTACAATCTACCTGATATATATTCAATATTAATACCTGGTATAGTTACAATCTACCTGATAAATATTCAATATTAATAAATGACATAGTTACAATCTACCTGATAAATATTCAATATTAATACATGACATAGTTACAATCTACCTGATATATATTCAATATTAATACCTGGTATAGTTACAATCTACCTGATAAATATTCAATATTAATAAATGACATAGTTACAATCTACCTGATAAATATTCAATATTAATACATGACATAGTTACAATCTACCTGATAAATATTTAAATCCTGTCATAACATAAAACTTAAAATCATACTTTGCACCACCTGTACAAGTTTTGCTAATTTAACAAATGCCTAGCTGTAAATAGTGAATGTTAAAATCTTGGACAATGCCATGGTTGGCTGAGCTGTTTAAATTTATTGCCTTTTGCTTCTTGTGGGTTGGTTGTTCACACCAGGTTTAGCCAGTTTGCCAGGTTCTTTCTCATAATGGCTGCCCATGTATATCCAATGGAAAGGAGGTATTGAAAATGTTAAAAAGTCAGTATATATATATATATATATATATATATATATATATATATATATATATATATACATGTATAAAAATATATATATATCATACACACCTAATGACCTACTGCTTTAATAGCTTCCGTTAAATTAAAGGGAGAGAACATTACACTGTCACTTAAGTATAGTATATAGTGTGTAATCTTTTGCATTACATTAGAACCTATCTTGAAAACCCTCTTCCTCTGCCAAACAATACAAAGCTTTCAAAACAGGTGTTCTCTCTTGACAGTCAGTATAATAATCAGCAATCTGCATTATGAACCTGGTCACTGAAGGTGTGTGCCATCTTATAACAGCGGTCTCACAAGACAGGTTTCACTTTATATAGCAACCATGACACAATAATATACTCTCACATGACAACTTGTTCTGTACATATTTAAAACATTTCACAATAATATGTTCTCAGAAATTCAAAACTCATATTGCCACATGTCCAGGTTGAACATTATCACCTCAACATCTGTATCTCGTATCTTGGTTATATATATATATATATATATATATACACACAATCTAGGAATGATGTAATAAATTAATGAAGCATCACATATTTGAAACTATGTAATTTTTTCAAGCTATGTCCAAATTAGTTGATGGGATGCTTTCTTTAAGATAAAGGATACTTATAAAGTAGACTAAATATGGTTCACTTTAGCAAATGTGCTGCAGTTGAAGTTATATGGGCTAGTTCTCGTAGTCAATATGATTATGATAAGGAATAATACATTGGCCTTTAACCCTGACCAGAAGGGAGACAACCACACTATAATACAAGAGTAATGAGGAATAATACATTGGTCTTAGACCTTGACCAGAATGCCTTATGGAGACAACAAGGCGATACTACATGGATGATGAGGATTTATACCTTGATCTCAGGCCTTGACTACAAGGGATACAACCATACAGTACCATCCTACATGTACAATGAGGAATAATACATTGCTCATGCACTTTGATCACAAGGGAGGCAACCACATTATTATAGATGCATTATGAGGCATAGCACATTGATCTTGGACTTTGACAAGAAGAGAGACAATGGCACTGCTATAGCATAATAAATTGATCCTGGAATCTGACCACAAGTGTGATAACCAATCTATACTACTTTATGATGAGGAAAAACAAATTAATATAGTAACATGGGAGATAACCACACTATACTGCTTTATGATGAAGTAACACAAATTGATCTTAGACCTTGACTACATGGGATACAACCATATCATACTAAATTGCCAACCAAGCCCAGTATTGTCACAACAAGACATTTTAAGCAATGAATAGTCACATAATTGACCTAGCTTGCAGTCTAATCATAGCATACCCTAATTTGGGCTACATGCATAAAACTACGAAGTGTCACAGAGACTCAGAGACAGTTAACCAATGTGTACCTAGCCAAGTATCTGAACCATGACACTTCAGTGGAAAGCAAAATTTGTGTATAGAAAGTGAGTATAACAGTGACCATGCTATGCATCATGCAGGTCCCTAAGATGGTACATGCATGATAGCTATCATGTGTAGCATCATGGAGAAACCTCACATATAGACTCACACTAACTCAAAATAACTCTGATGTATAGCCTCATCCAGTTGCCTCATATGTGGACTCACAATAAGTCTGATGTGTAACTTTTTTCTGATTGAACCTCAATCTGCACAAACCTATTTTGCGCTAGTAGTTGTCTGATACCAATAGTACAAGTACAATCTGAAACCGAAAAGACTGATAGTAAGAAGCAAGGTCTTTACAAAGAAAGCAAAGGGAGATTTAATTCAGGACAACAAAATAATTGGCTAGGACACTGAATAATAATAATAATAATAATAATAATAATAATAATAATAATAATAATACAAATAATACTAATAATAATATAACTACAACCAATAATAATAATAATGTATAGTGCTTAATCATTAGAAGTTCTGAGCAATTTGCAACTTATATGACTATAAATAAACACCATAAAATTAGAAAGTATATAAACATGCTAAATTTTTTTAAGGTAGGGAACATTATTAGGTTTTTAAGTTTGTTATTGCAGTTGAAAAAGGTGAATTTTAAGAGCACAGTTGAAAGGGATTACTGTCTTTTGTGTCTGATTTGAATGGGCAATTCAATCCATGTTGCTGCTTCCTGGCATGCAAATGAATGTTGTCCTTATGATTCCATTTTCATAGTGGTAATAATGAGTATATGATTGTCAGAAGAGAAGTGTATTTATCTTACTGGTGTGTACACATGAGTGAGGCTAGATAGGTACATGTATTGTCAGTCCAGTATGGTCATGTGATCTTCACTGTACAACCCATCATTATACTGTTATCTCTGTTATCATACGGATATGGTCATGTCACATCTCACTATGGAAACCTTCAGTATACTGTTATCTCTGTTATCGTATGGATATGGTAATGTCATATATCACTATGGAGCCCATCAGTATACTGCTCTCGCTATTATGACATGGATATGATGATGTGGTACCTTATTGTAAAGGCCATTGGCATAGTTGTGTCTCTGAGCAGTAGATAGGGCGAACTCTACAACTTTCTAGAGATGTCCATTTTGCAAAGGCCTCCTTCAAAACCGAAAAAAATAACGTCAAAAAAACCCAACCAAATTATCTATCTAACAGAGAAGGCGAACCCACCTCGTCTGTTTAGTACACTAAGACCTCCTATGAAACGAGAAAAAAAAATGTCAAAACACAGAACTAAGGATTCTATCTAACGGAGATGCATATTCGATGTCACACCCTCTCTGCTGCTACGAATTAAATCATTTTCTCATCCGAAAATTTTTCTCAAGACCTATTCCATATATTGATATGGGGTCATGTTAATTTATTTTTATAAGCTAGTGCGGGGTTAACTGAGCATGACTAAATAAATTTATAAATTGAATTATATCCATATCTGCACTACAACAGGTCTGATGACTATTTCTAAGTGTGTGAGTATCAATTCCATTAAATACAGCAAAATATTACAGTTATCTCTGATTACTTTTGGAATTTGAATATACAGATGGATAACATAAATCACATCCACGTGTTTATGTCTGCTTCTGGAGAATATCCTATCAGGACCTGATTGTTTGTCCAACATCACATCATTGTGCACAACTAAATTATTATTATTTAAAGCAAGGTCATCAGCACTCGGTGCTTCATTGATATCAGTGATACATTTAATAATATCATTACCATCTTCATGTAACGTTTTCATGTTTTGATTCAAATCTTTAAACACTTCCATAAATCGTTGATCGACTACAGATGGTGCCAATAAATTTCACCTGTCCCATTTGAACCATCTCGTGATCAGATTAAATAAAAATTGCGCTGTTCTATTTCCAGATGGACGTATGATTATCATTCTGATAGACTTTGGTAGCGTAGCAATATGCCTAACAGTTTCATGCGTTCTTGTGCCGAAAATTTTTATATAATCATCAGAATATCTTGCAAAAGCAAATATTGTTGTGGAGACATCAACATCATGCTCAATAGATTCAATCTCTCTTCAATCAATCATATACCTAGCGTTTCTAAATAATGTCATAATATCATTATTGACAAAACCAACTCACACATTTTCGCCATATGGTATATTATCTGCAACATTTGTTACAAGTATCCCTTCTACTTCAATAAATGCTTCGGCAGGAAGGAAATATTTACTTGTATTCTGAACTGGAAATTCGATTCCTAATCGACTATTTGGTTGTGTTGCGTTATTAGAATACAACTGATAATCACGTACTGATTCATCTTTGAGAACCGATGCGTCTATATCAAATGCTGGGTCAGGCGATTGTTTGAACATTTATTATATATTTTTTGATCTAAATCGCGATCTCAAACCATATCCCACTATTCAATTTTCTGTAATATTTCTTTGTAACTGTTCAGATCATTGATTAATCAAGGCTGCTAGTTTTTGAGATGCAGCTTGGTTTATTCTTTTACTGACATTCATGAGCATAATTTCTGTAGAAGGCAATTTTGCTGGCTTCAGTTTTATCGTATTAGTCTTTCTTTGCTAGCAGAAAACAATTGTTTTGCGATTGATGCTATTTTGGGAGCCATCCTTGCAAATTACCCTTGAATAACATAACCAGGACAATCTCCATAAATCGTTATATAAACAGGTAATCTAGAGTTTATATTCTGACCAAGGTTGGTTTATAATGGTGATAATGTATGAACATCTTAGTTTTTATCATTATATCTAATCGTAGTGACAATTAGCCACCGTTGACGATGAGTACCAGTGATAATCATCAACGAGTTCATCGATGAATTATCTATATACGCCAATTTCCATGAGACATCCTTGAAATAATCGTCGACACATATCAGCGGCTTTATTAATTACTTATGGACATTTATGTTCAGTTTGAATATCTCCTGTGAGAATTTTGAATCGTACTATATCGGAGAGAATATTATTATGGCACTCAACAAGACCAGATCCTTGAGAAAATCCACTACAAATAGCATCAGACCCATCGTGAGATTTTAATTGGGAAAGTTCCATTAATCCCAAACTTCTATAAAATTCATCATCCTCATCTGATATCGTTTCTTGTTAAGTCGGAGGTAGTTGATAGGAATGTTCTTGCTTTGAAGATTTTGATGGTTTTCCTTTGTACTCTTCGCTGTTTTAGTTCTTCCTGCCGTTCTTGTTATTCCCTATTTTGCTGCTCTTGTTCATCTTTTCGCTGTTTTATTTCTTCCACTTTCTGCTCTTTTAGTTTTAAATATTGACCGTATACTGTATCTACAGCATCGATATATCCTATGTACACTTTTTGTATCGACTCGATTCAATTTAGTTTTAATAGTATAAAGTACATCATCACAGTGTTGCTTTAATATATTTTGATATGTTCTGGTTTCAACATTTCTTTTCTGTCTTCATAACGCGTAGCAACAATATCATCTGAATTACTTTTGACAATTGTTGTAAAAGTATCCTCAGTAAATTTATTACGTAGTTCTTAGAATATTTATTCAGCGGTTTTTTGGGGGGCTAGACTGAGATCATGTTGGTTGAGGTACTTGACCAGGAAGGTTTTGTAAAAGTCTCGATGTTTCTTCAGTTCTCTCCGTGATTTTTCAAGTTCAGGAAGTACATCTTGTATTACTTTTCTCCTTCTCTCTTTCAATATTTTACTTCTTTAGTGGTTGTAGTAACGGGTTTGAATAACTGTTATGTGCCTTCTACAAAATTAACTTGAGATTCATGTCGCTGTTGTAATTTTTGTCTGACACAATCACGGACAGGTATACATTTCTAAATCGCTGGTATTCGCTCTCGATCTAATCTAGTTGTTAACGATTCTCCTACCATTATTGTTACATGATATGATTTAATGCATAGCAGCAGAGTGGGCACGATATCAAATGTCCGTCAAAAAGTAAACAATCAGGCGTGTAATAATGTTTGACCTTAGTTTTTTAGTTTTCGCAGGAGGCCTTTGTTTAACAAATAGACGCCTCTAAAATGTTGTAGGGATCGCCCTCACTGCTACTCTCTGTTCTAGTTAGGATATGTGCATTTGATGCATTGTAGTAAAGGCCATTGTCATAATGTTGTCATTGTTATAGAAATGATATGTGCATGTCATACCTCATTGCAAAGGCCATTATTATATTATTGTTTCTGTTATAATATAGATATGGGTATGTTATATATCCCTGTACTTCAGGAACGAGACAGGCTTTATCAGTTTCATTTATTGGATATTCACCGGGTCATGGTTTATCTCGATCGTCAAGATGAATATCAAGTCGGGTACCAGAACCACAATAATTATATCCGGAAGATGGATCCTGTTTACTTATCCCACGGAGTTCCTGGTAGTTTTCCTAATGAAGTAGCGATATCACTACGACTTTTCCTTGACTTGTCATGGGAAATAAATGTGTATCGCACACATTTACAAGTAAGCTTGCATAGTTGTTGCAGTATGTGCTCTACATGGAACATATTATAAATACATAGTCATTTAATTCTCAGCGACACGAAAGTAAGAGCCAGTCAAACATCATCCAACACAACAGAATTATATCAGAATAACTATCACATCAACTCCTTAAATAGGGGAATTTATTTGGAATACCGCTAAAAGTCAATTGGAGCATTATAACATGAAAAACTAGCACATCAACACGTTCAATAGGGATATTTATTTGGAAAACCGCTCGAAGTCATCTGAAAACTAGCACATCAACTCATTTAATAGGGGTATTTATTTGGAATACCGCTAGAAGTCATTTGGAAAACTAGCACGTCAACACATTCAATAGGGGAATTTATATGGAATACCGATAGAAGTCAATCCGAGCTTCAAACAGTTTGACTTCTGATATAACTTGTAAGACTGTTTGGGATTTATTTCACAATACGTTACATTCTTTTTTTAATTTTCATTCTGGAGAAATAAATACTTTGTTGAAATATACTTTAACTATGCATCCTTTAGTGTCAAGTTGGAAATATTGTGTTATAATATATCTATTCATCCTTTAGTGTCAAGTTCAAGGAATTGTGATATTTCCTTTGACATTTTCCTGCAAAATGTGTTAAAATATTCTGAAAACTTTTAGAGTATTTATTCATGACCTTCATCCAGGGTCCTCTGCCTAAGATCCACAAACCAGTTAAAATTAAAGGAAAATAGCATAACATTGTCTTGGATGACTTGAGCAGACCTTATACTGAAACTGCCCTTAGCTGAACACTGTTGGGGCATAAATTTATGTCTTATATTCTTCAGGTGGTCATTACTGCGTGTTTTGATGTTCAATTAGTAAATAAATGTTTGGCTTGGGGAGGTTGGTTATTTTATTTCCAAAATGTCTGAAAAAAAAGTTAATTAGAAAAAAGTAAAATTTTAAAAGCAGATTCAATTGCTCCAGATATTTTATAAACATATTTATCATGGATAAGTGGCTAAAATATTTGTTACGAGACTAAGACAGTAACCTTAATAACACATACCAAAACAAATCCAACAAGTTTAACGAAATTCGAAAAAATACATATATTTAACTTGAATAAATACTGAAAAATGTTAAAGAACTTAACATTTTTTGGTTGAATCCAAAATAGTACTGAAAGTTATATCATTTGTCCAGAAATATAGATTGTGGTGTTCGGAAATGAATTTCAATCTTGAATGTACTAATGTGTTATTAGACTGGAATGTGCTGAAGTGCCCAATAATATTGATTTGTAATAATGATATAATCCGACATATCGTTAAATCAGTCAACAATAATTCCAAAGTAATTATGCTTCTTTCTAAGACAGACGTTGTTTATTTAAATCCAATCTGTAAGTTTTAATGTGATTTCAACATGTATATGTTAGACCCTGATGTTATAATTTCGCCCCGTCAATATGTATGAAGGTCAATTTGCGAACAAAGGTGTCAAGTCAGTTAATTGACATAACCGTAACTAGTGATGAGCGCTTAAGTTTTGCCAAAGGCAGATACGTAACATTGTTCACAGGAAAGTGGTGGACTTCTTTATTCAAAACAAATGAGTATCAAGGATTTCTTTCAAAAATCCTTATTTTAATGACGGTTCAAAGGGGGCAGGGTTTTGATAATTATTTGAATCAACATCCACTCGGAAGTGAGGAAGGAATGCCTTACATTAGAATCGCAAGTTTAAATTTGCTATCCTGGTAACTAAATGTTAGTAGTTGGTAAAACCATTATTCGGAAAGTGTAAGGGAAGATAAGCTACTCCGACATCATTCGATATTGGTGCGAAGCGTATAACAATGAGCGTCAATACAGGTTATTATTTGCTCAATTCTTTTAATATATTACTGCAATGTAAGTGTTCCTTAATTACTGCAGTATGTATACTTCAGCACTTTGAGTTACCGTTTGTAAGTTGATTCATTCATAGTATTTGATATACCTTAATAATTTAAGATATAAGTAATGCTTATGCAAATAATTATTAAAGCAGTTCGCTATTTGGTTAATTCCTAATAACCGCATGCGATTATTCATTTGATATAAATTTGCAAATGTTCAGTTGAATTATAAACTTTATATAATGGTTGCAGTGTACAACATTATCTAATATGGATTTGCCTAATCGTGCATAGTTTGTATTAGTATCACATGTAACGATATATAAGCGCATATTTATGTGGATATCTGTGTACACCATGTGGACGTGCAACGAACAGAAATGAGTCCGATTATGTGATAGTTCTGTAGTTCTGTACAATACGATAGAGAATATATATATATATATATATATATATATATATATATATATATATATATATATATATATATATATGTACATACATAATGTACACGCAACAGGGAGAAAGTGTATTTCGATGAACACAAATGCGTGACCAAAATCAGTAATGTCTATGGTAATGCCCTGGTGTGCTAATTCGGGAGACATTTGGGAACCAGCGGGAATTACCCCGGTGCAATTGGTCCGCGTCACTGAAAGACAAAACAAAATGGAAGGATGAACAAAGGCAAGAGTTAGAAGATGTGGAGGGAGTTGGATTACCATTCCATAAAGAGACAGAGTAATAAAACAGGACAGCAGGAAAATCAAGCACACTAATTCAAATGATGAAATAGGCCGTAACTTGGTCGAGTGAAAGATGGGTGATAAGGTTTTAATTTGAATTTCATTTGAGAGATGATTGTTGTTGAATTATATTAAATTGATGTTATTTTAATTTCACGTTTTTCTTCGTATTCATTAAATTAACTGTCGGCACTGATACTTGAGAGCTATGAGCTTTGCATCTCTATATCACTACTTCATTTGCTCACAAAAACGAGCCAGGTTGATATTATCATAGAGTTCAAACCCTTGGCTGATTTAGTTTACAGATTTGTCCTCATCCCGTCTTATGGTGAGTAAGACAGATAAAATAAAATATTGATGCTATTTTTAAATAACGTTTGTCTATAAAGAACAGATGCCTAAAATAGGGAATTTTTTATTTTATTTTACAACTGACAATGCCCCTATATTAAAGAACTCGTTCACACTAAATATTTTAGCTGCTGCCCATCGCATATGACGTCGCACAGAAAGGTCATCCGCAAAATATCGTTTGTTTGACGATATTCTTGTGTACAATGATTTCCGAAAAAACACTTTAAAGATTTATTAACCGTTTACGACAATGTCTTGACGGCTAATATCACACCGAGTACTACCATGTGTACTATTGTAAAGAATGCATTTGGACCATTTAAACGTCAATCACAGTAGTAGATTGGATCTATGACCAAACTTAATAAAACAGATTATTCTTGATCAGAAACAAATTAAAGGTCCTTTTCGAATGTTTGGTTAGTTGTGATGTACATAAATTTCGAAGAAATGCATGTCACTGTTTCCAGTCCGTTGACGGACGTAGGCAAAAAAAGAGAAATAAATAAATGTGGCCTCACGCCATAATATACATTATAACACTCTTATATAAAACATGTCCGGTCTGTGTATGTGGTGGAGCCACGACCTGTGACGTAACTTATACAAGGGTGCTGTATCCTGTTTGTACGTGTGTAAACGTATGAATGACTGTACATGGAATGGATCCATGAAGGGTGCGAGCGGCAGATACAAGAGTGGGCCAACCCAAGGGACGTTGTGAAACTGCAATTTATCGGTTCATTTATTTTTAATCGTAAGACTGTACAAGGGACAAGAAGTTTCTTCAAATTCTTGCTTCAGTTTGTATATTTCTATGGACATGACATTATTTTGAATCTTATTTGAACTCCAGAAGATGGGTGAATGTTATTGACAGTGCAAAACATTTGAAATGTATTTGAAAACTTGAGATTGTTTGAATCTCAATCCTAATCTATACATAAAATCATGTGAATATCTTAGTATGTACTGCTATTTGAAATTGAGGTTTCTCAATTAGTATTGGTTTGTTTTAAATGCGTAAATGTTAGTATAGAGTAATTAGATCAATTATTTGTTGACAGCATGTGAGAATCATTATATTTTTACATCATACATTTTTCGTTACTAATTAAGTTAATATAATTTCATCTTTCACACATCGTGTTTAAAATATTCATTTAATTCAAAACCCACTCGGATCTTGCTTGTGAAAGTCTATATTTAATGTTTATATTCGATTGTGAACTTCTTGACAAGATAACTTTTATGTAGTGGTTATTTAATTTAAAGTTAGTTTTGAGGGTTCAGTATATATACATTCAAAGCATTGTTTTGCTTGCCTTCATCGTGACATACATACATATATACATACGTACATACATACATACATACATACATACATACATACATACATACATACATACATACATACATACATACATACATACATACAAGGTTATCAATAAATGTGCGCATTTTGTGTAAATACATCTAACATATTCTAAAATTTAATCTTATACAATAATTTATACATTACTCCTGCTATAATGGATAATTTACTTATATGGATTATCTCTTTTAAAGTTTTTTTTCACGCTGTATCCTAATGCATCAGTCGTGTAGATTTCACCCTAATATAGCAGTTTGTAAGCAACATAGTACCTCGTTACAGCATTAAAAAGATGCTAGCATAGAGCAACGGTTGGAGGGGGGGGGGAACCCTGCAACAGGATGTGCAGTTTTTATTTTGTTAAAATAACGGTTTCTAGTAATTTAACGATGTAGCCTATATTTTGCTAAAATAACGGTTTAACAATATAGTTGTTTATTTTGTCAAAAAAACATTTATTCAGAGATGTAAAATCCTAAGGATGGAAATTCCAATTGGATTTTCTAATTTAATGTTACATGATAAATATATGACAAATATCGGAGAAGCGCAGATTACTAGATTGACCAGAGAAACGTTAGCAGCTATTACTCAATTTATTCCGGTGAGAGATTATATTAGGAATAATTTTCAACCGAGACAACAGCAGAAACTTGATTTAACAGCTGATACTGAACAATTATTTACGCCGATAACAACGGCAACTGAGAAAGGCTGCTACGGCTACTGAGAAGGCTGCTGAGACTACAGAGAAGGCTGTAATACCGGTACTTAAAAAAAAATAGAAAAACGATGTAAACAAACAAAAAAATATCTAAAAACACTTCCAGGTGATATAGTAGCTGCACAGCCTGAACGACCTCAACTTGAACAAGAAGGAGCTGCTACTGATACCCTCTCCGGTATAGCATTCGAAATATATCCACCGGGAGAAGTATTTACAAAGGATACTATAGATGTAATTAAGGACTCTACATTGGATGAATTAGCTGATTTTGCGTATAAAGCTTTTTCTACGCGGTCGAATTATTTAAAACTTGGATTTGATAAAACGGTAAAATAATTATGAGACCTGGCGAAACAAGTTTTAGTGGTAATATATGGCGGAGACAAAAACCTCAAAAAATGATCCCAATTGTGTCGCGTATATGAAGAAAAAAAAATGATATAAAAGCTGATTTACCATCGTATGAGTCATCTCAACAACCCGAGGAAATGAAACATAAAATGATAGTTACTCCAACTGTGGGTGCAACTGGTGAAAGAAAAATTGCGACTGGAGATTCTTAATCAAAGGTTCACAGTTGTGATCTTTGTTCGCGAAGTATCCTCGATGATATTTCGCGACTGAAGGGAGAAAAAGAGCTTGAAATAATTCAATGGAAATAATTAATGAAGCTGCTGATATCTGCCAGCGATTATTTCAAGGAGGTTTCATGGATATTGGATTATATTGTGGTTTCATCGATTAATTAATTGACGAATATCACAGCGATTAGATAGATAGCATCTAAGTAAAATGTATCATAACAAACCAACCAGTGTTTGCGTTATGAACTCGAGATTACCAGTATACAAAGTATACAAAGTATATCACGGAGACAGATTAGGTAATGTCTCGGGATTATTCACTAGAATTACTCCAAAGATTATCCCGTTGGAAAAAGAAAACTAGCGTCAAAAGCTATTGGTGCTATTGCTAGTAAGGTGTTCGGGGCAGCTGTATGCCCCTTCAAATAAGTAAACAAATAAATGAAATAGTAGCTCAAAAATTACCTCCATTGATGCAATCAGATGACGATTCCCAATGAAATATTATTGCTAATTTGATCGCTGGTTCAGGTTTTAGAAGATTATGATTTACATCAGCAGGTATATAATAAAACGTTCAAGTCAATTTTTCGGATGATGCTTTGATTTGGATTCGCCTGTTCCGAGATATGATTCTTTGCGCGATTTTCAATTTTGATCGTATATCGCGATGGATCCTGATTCAAGATCACGAATTTAACTTCGATTTGATGATACCTCTAAATATTTCTTACCGTTTGAAGCCTTCATCGAGGTGGAGGGACAACTGTTACAAAATTTTCGGGAAAAAACTCACTTTGATAATCTCTCAACGTCTCCGACCGGTTTTGTCAACAATGGTATAATGGCGTTATTTAGTGGTGCACAGTATTTTATTCATTCTAGCAGGATACAATCTATCGATAAAGACTTTGATATCGCAACTGTGATTTTAGGATTAACGAGATATTCCGATGATTTTATTATATCTGCTGGTCATTCAATCATGTTCGCGAAGGATGTTACTAATGATTTTGATATTAATCCGTTTATTATAGAACAACCAAAAAAAAAACATACCGAACCGAATACTGATGCTGATGTTGCAGCTGTTGTCATAGGTAGTAATCTAGATTTTAATCTAGGATTTAAAACTAGAAAAGCGATGTTAAACCGCGAGTGAAGATTTTCATGCATGATTCCTATTTCTCGTGATTTTGGATTCTGTAGAGATGTTATAAAAGTTATCTTTGGTGCTAGTCATACCCTGGTGCTTATGAGAAAATCAAATGACGATGATGCTTTTTGGCATGATGCGTATACCCATGATTTTAAAGTGATTCTGTCCACGTTATGGATGCCAATAATGACTCCATCGTTCGCTATATAGACTCGTTTATTATCTTTTATGGATCGTGGAGGCAAATCATTATTGTCATGGTTGGATGTTACAATGGCTACTGCTACAGCTGGGACATTTACCTGGCAGGTTGCGTTAGCAAAAAATGTTTCCGCACCGAGATTTATTTTTATCGCGTTGCAAGTTAAAAATCGCGTAGATGGGCGCAATAAACAGCATCGTTGTCACATGATATTTGATCAACTAGGTGTCAGCGAGGTATCATTGCGAATAAGTAATCAACAGGAACCCGCATACAATCTTCTGATTGATTATCGTAATACTCAAATGGGTCTCGCGTATCATCATTTGTGGTCTTATATGGGACGCGATCAAAATATTGATACCGGATTACAAATATCACAATGGGATTTTCAAAATTTGTATCCGATCTATTATTTGTCATTGCAATATCTCGCTTTATCTAAACCCTCCGTCGTTGATATAAAATTTCATGCTCGTGTAGGAGAACCTCCTGCCGGTGGTTCATACAGAGCAATAGCTGTTATTGTTAGTTATAAGACAATGACACTAGAAGGTGGCGGTGGAACAATGAGAGTAATTGATGCGCCGGTAGAAAACTTGTAACAATTAGATGGTCTATTACTTAATTAAAAATGTCGTATAGTCATGTTAATGTTACCTTGACACCTGGACAGATATGGAAACTACAATCGAGAACCTCAGCTGCGTGTGGAACAAAGATAACTTTGAAACGTGAACAGATAACGGGAGGACCGAATAAACTATCTCTGACAAAAACTGAACCTAAACAGTTAAATAATGCTAAAAATTCTGGTACAGGACTCCAGTTGGAGTTTTAATCCGCGGCTATTTCTAATATGATTAAATCGGGTGGATTTCTTCCCTTAATGCTGCTTTCCTCGCGGAACATGGAACCGGTGCGCTCTCTGGTGTAGCTGGTTGGGGTGCGAGTAAAGATTTAGATAAAATTACAGGGAAGGGATACAAAAAAGCGAAGAGGTTATCGATTACGGGAAAGTCGATTTACTAGAATTATCTGACAATAACTCGATAATCTTTGATTTCAATGTCAAATTTTGATTTAAGAGCCGAGGTGAAAAATCTTACCGTGAAATATTTGAGAAGCATTTTCATGAGAGATCAATTACCTAAACAACCAAAAATACCAGAAACAGGTATAGTTAATCTCGATGATAACACCGGACCCGGAGCCCACACTGTAAACTATGTGATGCACCCTAAATCAATTATTTATTTTGACTCGTATGGGTTAGCACCGCCACAGGAATTTCGCAAATATGTATCACTATTGAAAATACCAGTTTGGTATTCAACGTTACCCACGCAGACCATAACCGATTCTGCGATATGCGGACGAGAAGTTCTTAACATGCTAACGGTGATTTCAACGTCTTCCAAACCACCTCATAGAGCTAGCTGTTCACGATTATACCAGATTTTTAAAGAGAGATCAATAATATAACACTGGTAGATATTTAGGGAAGATCATTACCACGTATACCATAACCCGGAGGAGGAGTTTCCATCGAACGAGCAAAAAAAACTTATATCGAGGGCGATCACAGACAGATTAAAAGCGCTCGGTGATAATTTTATATAATCGGTGGATTCGTTAAAAACCCTCAATTATAAATACGACACTCATGTAAATCAATTTGTGGGTTTACAAAAATACATTACCGAATTTTAGCTTCCGATTGATACTATCTTTGCAAGTCCATCTGTGACCACACCGAAACTCTCACAGATACAAATTACTATTGATAATTTAGAAAAAATACTATCCGAGTATATAGATTTTCGTATAAAGTTTTTTAATTTCTTTGAGCCTCCACTGGCGAATCCATTAATAAAACTATCAGATATAGAATTTGATATTGTTAATTTAACAGATCTTCGATCTTCGTATGTAAATCATGAAGCAGAATTTGTAGATTTTCGTAAATATATCATTGATAATTTCTTTGGGTTACACCGATTGTCACGCCAAAAATCTCACTGATAAAAACCGGCATTGATGAATTAGCAACGCTTTAATCCAAGCACGAAGATCACGTAGGACAATTTCCAAGTTTTCGTGTAAACATCATTAATAATTTCTTTGGTGGTTCCATAGAAAGCATCGATGTAAAACTCCCTGATATAAAAACATCCATCGATGAGATAAAAAAAAACTCACGAGACCATCAAGCTTGATTTTCTGAGGATGATAACCAAATTCGAAAAAAAAAGTTCCTCACAAACGGACAAATATTGTAAACTTGGTATACGCAATCCAGCACTGATAATTTGTTTGGACACAAGAACATAACAAATTAGAAATCACCACGACCGTCAAGGGAATTATAGACTAACAATTGTGTCTCTGATCCAGTTTGATATTGCAACGACAGGAATAATATCATCTACCAGTGATATATTAGCGATCATAGATAAGGATTCAACTGCGAGATTTGACATAATCACCGCGGATAGAAATCTAACTAGAGCGTCAATAACATGGTACGTAGAACTCGTAGTTGATTTGAGTAAACAACTTAAATAAAATCGTCTCTTGTTTAATAACTATGACATCGCCTCAACAATACAGATACAACCAGGTGTCAAAGCTACAAAATAAACTTAATTTGCTCTCCGAGTGCACATTACTGGAAATGTACAGCTACCAGTCCTATATTTAAGTTTTTACCAGTCAAGACCAAAGAGCAAGTCAAATATGATATCCATAATCTGATCACACGTAATTATTAACAACAGAGATTATACACATATAATTCATTCTTGCTAATTATCTCATTATAAAGTGAGTCCAACGTGCACTTTAGTAACATGATTATCAAGTGTGAGATCCAGTAGACCTAACTGTTAAGCAAAATAAAATGAATTGCATTTTGGGTACATATGCAAAATTACCAGATACTTGACAGTACAAAAACATTATATATATATGTAAAATCATTTAATACAGAAAATAAAGAAGAAAGAGTATTTCAATAAATGACTAAAGCCGTTAGATATTTTGTTATTTGCGAACCATCAGTACGACGCGTTGCAGAACGAGTACAGCATTTTACGCTTACGAAGCGTTTTAAAAACATAATTAAATTCATTTACATATAGTATTAAGGGGGATAACTCGTGCGTGTACGGTTTATGAAAGAGTTACGGATCTCAATGCGTTTTTGAAACACTGTCACCTGATCTCAGTGGTTTTTTTTTGATTACGCACTTGTTGGTTTAACTGCCACGAATCTCAATGGATATTATCAATTATTTGTTTTGTAAGAAAATGAATCAAATAGGTGGTATTTACAAACTGTTGTATTCTCTTTTTTGATGTTTTCAAGTATTTGGTCTTCTTTAGATACTTTCTATAATCATTAATAAGTACACGAAATAATACAAATCACACATCTCTGTCATTGGTTTTAATGTATTAGTTAGCTTATATACCATACCGTCTCTCTATATATTGGGGCTTTAAGCCATTCGAAACTCAAACTGAAATCACCATATGTCACACACCGTCATGCGGTGTGATTGTGTTTTCGCATTCAAACCGGGTTGATTTTGTGGGGTTTATGGTGTATTCCAGTCTGAGTGAAGAACCGCCCCGTCATACCATCATGCAATTGTCATCCTATAATCCATTGTTATATTTCATTGTAAATATCATAGCATGTGACGTCCATTCCCTAAGCATACCTTCATGGGTTTCTAATTCATTATTTGATGAGTTTGATTCCCTCTTGGAGACTATGCTTCGTGGTATATATGACTATGGACGTCAAAAATAAACAGTAGCATGGATGCAAAAAGTTCTATGTCACACTAGGGTAACCCAATAGGATAGTTCAGAATAAACTATCGGCTAAAAGAAACAGTCATAGGGTCGAAAAGAAGAGAAAAAATCTCTGGTTATAAACAACATAAAAAAATCTCAAAGAAAAAGAACCCTATGAAAGACACAAAGGCCAATAATAGACCCTGTGAATGATAACCGTTCATCATAGCTACTGTTTATTTTTTGTTTTTGAAACTAAAATATATTATAAATATAGTATATTATATAAATGAATTCTGAAAATATCACCGAAATTATAACCGAGATTTCAAATTTGAAAAATCAAGGAATTGTCAGATCAATTAGATTGTGATAGGATTCTTTCCGATTTCCAATTTATAGATGACAGTGCTCGGAGTAAATAAATACGTGCTGCCAAAATCGTACCCTTTTATAATTATACGACTCAATTGCATATGAAAATTACATAAAAATGTTCGTCCCATTATTCACTGTTGTGGAAAAAATTAGAAGTGATTTCGGGAAACAATATGAAATCAAACGAACAATTAATTCGAAAATCAAGACAATAAAAACGATTATCTGACAAAATACCCCTTTGGCTGCCTCACCAGTGATAAATCACTGGTAAAAGTTCTCACCATGGATCGACATGTATAATACCTTTATAATATGTGAAGGGAATTATGTAGCAGAAACATATATTTTATAAGTTTTTATATTTGTGTTTTAAATAGGCAGAAGTGTGTATTTTATTATTTAATCTAATTAATGTTTTAAAAGATGAGTGAAATAAAATCATCAGTTGCAATTAGTGTTATTATCATTTTACACATATATAGCCATTTAGCCAACCTTGAACAAGGATTACCTATTGAGTTTTGTTCACTCTGAGCAATGAAGCTATCCTGAGTGCTGTTCATGCATAGCATGGGCAGCAGATTGGTGGTGGTCATTCGATTGGAGATTCTGAAGGGTGCTAGTCATGGGATTAAATTAAATGTACTTCTGATTATGTTGGGCTCCAAGAAGATGTGACAACCTTTGTCCCATATGATAAGGGTTGAGTCAAATAAAACAGGAGCTATATATATTTAGTTAAAGTTGCCAACCTCATGCACAATAAACTCGTATAACATATACTGGACTTGTCAATTGTCTATTATAAGAGTAGACAAGAAAGAAAGAACTTATACTTTGTCTCAGATTATATAATTTCTTATTAAATCTCTGATTTAGACTGTTACGTATGAAATGTGTAATCACGTTAAATTATCACTGGTTATTTTATTTTTGTGATACTGATCACCACAAGCTAGTAACTTGTTAAATATTACAGAATGCAAGAATATATATTTTACAGGTTAATTAATTGCATGGTGATCTTAAGACATACATCATGTATTTGCTTAAAACAAGAATGATAGTGGGGGAAATATGACATTGTTTTTATATAGCTGATGACTTTTTCAGAATTCATACCCGTAACCTGTATAATACTAATTTAAGTCGATGTTAATTGTTACGTTTAATTTCTTTGGATTCATAGATGAGATTTTAGTGATCATGCGTCAAGAAAAAAATGGGTCATTTGCCCCATATAAGGTGCCTTGATATATGGCATAATCCGTGTTTGATATATAAGGTTATATATTCTGTATATTTCTCTTTGAAATGTAGGCAAAGGAATTTTTATATATTGCAGTGTAAATATTGATAGCTGTTCATCTTTCTGTACACTTAGAATGTTAACCATCTGCTAATTCTAGTCTGTCCATATGCCTGTATGTATGTTTAGCTTGCTCTATAAACTGATCGTATAGGCAACATTAAAATGTACTTTTGTGTTTTGGATTTTTTCTCACTATCTCTGTGTATGAATATTTAAAAAATATAAGAGGTACTGAGTCATCCTTATTCAATGCACAAGCTAATGAATTAATATGCACACACAAAAATGAGTATTTCACTGATATGAATAATGTTTGTATGTATTTAAATATACCTGTACATTTTTTTTTGTATTTGCAGGATGAGAAAACAAGAACAGAAATAAATCAAATTACATTATTTTAATAAGATGGTCATCCGCAAGGAACTCCATTTATCTAGAACATACACTGGGCCTTTTTTCTGTTCTGTGAATTAGGAAAGGTCATGTGACATATACATTTACATTTGGATGTGGCATATACAAAAGTGCTTTTAAATAGCTAATTAGTAGTTATTTAAGTAGTAGTAGTGGTAGTAGTAGTAGCAGTAGTTGACACAAGGAGTCACAAACATAATAATTATTCAACTCTTGCCATCAATTCATGGTACTGTTTGTCTCATCCTGAGGTGTTAATTAATATTAAAACTAAGCAGAAAAGGCATGTCAGGTGCAGGAAACTAATCATCAGTCAATGAATGAATGATGAGACTGCAAATGTAGTCTTCAATCAGTGCTAAGTAGTGTAGACAAGTCTTCCGTTTTCCTTAATATATACTTTTTTTTCCTTTTCTAAATGAATAACATTAGATACATAGCATTTCCGTTAATACAAAATAATACATAACATGTGATATGTATGTGTTGCCGACTGCAATATTGATGTAATGTGTCACTGTACATGTATTATCCAAATTTACAGCAAAAAACATTATGGAATCAATCTGCAACACATATGACTGTACTATCTCAATTTTCACTGAAATCATAAAAGCAGTATTCAACACATGTCATTGTGTTATCTAAATTTGCAAAGAAATCATAAAAGCAGTCTGCAACACAAATTACTGTATTATATAAATGTAAGCTAACATCATGGTAGCAGTCTACAAGATGTTACTGTTTTATCTAACTGTAGAATAACATCATGGCAGCAATCGACAATATGTTACTGTATTATCTAAAATTACAATAATATCATGATGGATGTCAATAACAAATGTAACTGTATTATCTAAATTTACAATAATATCAAGCTTTATGCATACAACACATGTATCTGTATTATCTAAAAGTACAATAATGACCTGATAGCAGCTTGCAACAAGTGTCACTAAATTAATCTAAATTAATACTGACATAGGATTCTACAGCATATTTGTTACTACATTATCTAAATTTATACCAACACCATGGTAGCAGTCTACAACACATGTTACTATATTATCTAAATTTATACTAATATCATGGTAGCAGTCTACAGCACATTCTATTCTATTATCTAAATTTATACTGCTATCTCGATAGCAGTCTATAATATATGTTACTGTATTATCTAAATTAGACCAATATCATGATAGCAGTCTGAAAGACATGTTACATTATGATCTACATTTATACTAACAAAATGGTATCAGTCTATCTAAATGCAATAAAGATGACTTAAATATCAGGGAAGTTGTATCGAAATTTAGTTGGCGAGTACAAGTTATATCATGTCTACATTTTAAAACAGTTCCTTGGAAGGCACAGATACTCTACTGACAAAAGAAAGTTAGAGGGATTATGACAACTCTGTACTTGTTATGTCTTGATTATTAAAATAATCCTTGATATTATTGAGTGGTACAATTAAAGTGGCAGTCATATTTGAATGTCCGATCAGTACTGCATATATTTTATTGTTGGTGAAACCCCATGTTGTCATAACCAACTATTCAGGCACATTAGTATGCATTGCAGCATCCATAATTGTGATCAGATGTTTACCATTATCATTAAGAACCGATCAAATATAATATAATGATGAAAGTCTCACATTCAATTTTAGAAAAGCTGATATAACAAAGTTTACATGATGGATGTTATAAGGGTGATTCTCCTGGATGTAAGATGGGAACTATTTTCATACAGTAGCAACTGGACATCATATGAAGTCTCCTGGTGAAAACACACCATTGATATGATTTCTAACCTAAAGGAGTAATACTTTACATTTCCAAATGGTGGCTGTGGGGGCCATATTGAATAGTAGACTGTTACAGGTTGTATTACATATCATTTAGACACAACACAAAGTCATCCAGTCACAAATCCCTTCAGATGTGACTTTATATTCAGGACAAGTTGCAATAAAAAGATTTTCATTACAGCTTCTGCAGTGGCCATGCTATAAGTCAGATAGATACCATTTTTATTTGGACCATCTGTAGATCATAAGATATTTTTTGGTGAAAACTCCATGCTTATATGGCCATTGATCAAGAATGACCAGGAATCACAAAGCTGTAATATGGCCAAGATGAAGCCCATATTGCATGTAAGATCTGCAGCATAATCTTTACTGAATATAAGTCAGATAAGTTGCAATTATATTTAACATACAGTTGACAAACACTAATGAGAAAATTCTCTCAAGCATAAATACATGACATACAAAGAAATTCACTTGCCCAGTACCCAGGACAAGCCCATATTAGGATTGAGGAAACTCAAGTTTCCAAGATGAGTACCGATGGACAAGTCAACAAAACTGAGAACAAGAGACAGTGGTCATAATCATTCATTAGGACAGCTAGTCTTCTACTCTGTGATTTTATCACAATACCTATATTAGCATATATAAGTGCATCATGCTTTTTTTATCTCAAGGCCAAGATATAAATCCGCTATCAATCCACTGTCTTAAACAGTGTAACAATTTCATACAGTGTACAAATCTCACAGTATAAAATATTTTCTGTCGCATATATGGTATACCTGTTCAACCCCCCACCACCACCTTTCTGGGCTGTAAGTAGCATCAACAATTACCAAATCATGATAAACCAAAACAATGGTCAATTTTGCCCTGTATACACTTAAACCAGGTCATTTTATACATACACATTGTTTAAAATACTATTTAGATGCACGGTTAAAGTTAGTTTATTTTCCTATGTAGAGTACAATTTTTATGAGGAATGATACAAACCATTTTTCAAACTCCATTATGAATCATACTCCAGCACTAAGGTCATAACGGATTTGACTTTGACAAATACAAAGTCTACCTGATAAATATACAATATTGTTATTACCCGACATAATTACAACCTGCCTGATAATTACTCAAGCCTTTCATATTACCTGACAAAATTAGAATCCAATGATAGTATTAAATATCAATACCTGACATAGTTACAATGTACCTAATAAATTCAGTATTATTACCTGATATAGTTGCAATCTACCTGATAAATATTCAATATTAACACCTGACATAGTTACAATATACCTGATAAATATTCATCATTAATACCTGACATAGTTACAGTCTACCTGATAATTATTCAATATTAACACCTGACATAGTTACAATCTACCTGATAAATATTCAGTACTAATACCTGACATAGTTAAAATCTATCTAATAAATATTCAATATTAACACCTGACATATATCTAATAAATATTCAATTCTTTCATAACTTAGAAATGTATAATCATACCTTGCACCACCTGTACCAACTTTGCTAATTGGTTGGCTGAGTTGTTTAATTTTTTGGCCTTTTGCTTATTATGGGCTGCTTGTTCACACCAAGTTTTGCCAGGTTCTTCCTCCATCAATCATAATGGCTGCCATGTATATAGCCTACATAATGCAGGTATATAAAAGGTTAAATAGTCAGTATATATATATATATATATATATATATATATATATATATGTGTGTGTGTGTGTGTGTGTGTGTGTGTGTGTGTGTGTTTTAATCTTGTGCATTACAGTAGTACCTATCTTGAAAAACCTCACCATCTGTCAGAAACACAATGTTATCAAAACAGGTGTTCTCTCTTGATATAGTAATCAGTAATCTGCATTATAAACCTAGTCTCTAATGGCAGGTGCAATATCATAACAGTTGTTTCACACATGACAAGTTTTTCTGTACATATTAAAACATTAAACAAAAATATGTTCTCAAGAAGGATAAATAACTCAATACTCATATTAAAGCAGCATCTGTCACATATCAAGGTTCACATCTTCATCACAACATATGTGACTCATATTTTGGTTATATATATATATATATATATATATATATATATATATATATATATATATATATCGTGGAATGATTTCATGAATTAATGAAGTGTCACATATTTGAAACTATGTAATTTTGTTAATTGGAGCCCCACAAAGTTGATGGCATGCTTTCTTTAGCATAAATGGTAATAATAAAGTAGACTATACCTGTTTTAATTTATTTTTCACGTTAGTACATGTGCTGCAACTGAAGTTATCTATACTAGTTCTCTTAGTCAATATGATTATGATGAAGAGTAATACATCTGTCTTTAACCTTGACTAAAAGGAAGACAACCACATGATATCACTTGTATCATGATGATTAATACATTGATCGTTGACCTTGACCAGAAGGGAGACAACCACACTGTACTACATGTATGATGAGTACTATTACATTGATCTTGGATCTTGACCAGAAGGGAGACAACCACAATTTAAGACATCTATGATGAGGAATAATATCTTGATATCAGGCCTTGACTACAAGGGAGACAACCATACTATACTACATGTACAATTATGAACAATACATTGCTCATGAACTTTGACCACAAGGGAAATAACCACACTATTATACATGCATGATGAGGAATAAAACAATATTGGAATTTGACCAGTGCAGCAAAAACATTGGCTTAGTCACTGAATACTAATACTAATACTACTATACTAATACTACTACTACTACTACTACTACTAATAATAATAATAATATTAGTGCTATAAATAGTAAAAATAATAGTAATAATATTAATAATAATAATGAAAAACATTTAGGACTTTTTATAGCGCCCAATCTTTAGATGCTCTAAACGATTTAAAACATATATAAAGATATGACTATAACTTAAACAAATTAGAACATATATAGCCATGCTGATAATATTTAAGGTAGGGGACACTATTAGGTCTTTAAGTTTGTTCTTGCAGTTGAAAAATGTGAGTTTTAAGAGCAGTCTTGAAACAAATTAGTCTTTTGTGTCTATTGTGTCTAGTTTGAATGGACAATTCACTCCATGTTTCTGCAACCTGGTATGCAAAATAACATTATCATTATGACTTCATTTTCATAGTGAAAATAATCAATTATGATTGTCAGACGAATAGGGTAGGTGTCTTGCTGGTGTGTACACATGAGTGAGGCCAGATAGGTATATGTATTTTGGATTGGAGTTTCTCAATGAAACGTAGCATTTAGAACAAATGTTGTGTTTGATTCTGGTTATTATGGATAGCCATCATCTGGTACAGAGCAGCATGAAGGTGTGCTCTGATCTTGGTACTCTAAAGATGATCTGAGCAACTGTGTTAACACAAATAAAACATAAAACACATGGCATAATGTTAGACTGATGATGCATATGTCCCCCAAAAGTAAAGTTTTTTGCATCATGATCACTGCATCATAAATTTATTTCAATTCAAAGGTCACCAGAATGGGAAACATGTTCCACATTGACATGTTTTGAACTGAAAAGTATTTTGCATGTGTTTCTACTTTTTTCAATCATGGAAATAAAATTGAAACAAGCTGATTGCACCTTCCATCCAACAGCTGCACCATGTACTTCCAATTCAAAGAAAGCCAGGGACATATGTGGTCAGGTAGTCTAAATCACTAGAAATTACCAATCACTAAAATCATTTGAATATTGCTATTATCAGTTAAATATTGTTGTTGTTGTTGTTGTTGTTGTAGAGTTCAACTCCGTTTTTTAGCATGCAACAGGATACACATGGCAACCAGTATTAATAGTGGATTGAGAAACCATGGAAAAACCCCACAAAGAAGCACCGACCCATGAGAAGGTAATGGAAAGCTTTATAACATACCTACATTGACCAAATCTGACACTGGAACCCACGAAGACAGAGGTGAGATGTCAATAATCTATAAAAGAGAGCACTTTGAACTAATTGCTGCCCCTTATCAGCTAATAAACTAAAATACGTATTAGTAAGTGCAGTGATATCTCAAAGTACAACCCACCAGTTTACCATGGTTTATATTATAACATGGATATGGGCATGTGACATCTTACTATACAACTCACCAGTATACTACTCGCTCTATTATAACATGAATAAGGGCATGTGATACCACACTCTAAAAGCCCTTTATTTAGTATAATGTTATTTCTGTTATAACATAGGTATGGTCAGAGGGCAATATTGGCCCTGTTGTAAGACATATCTCCTGGTATTTATTCATAAAAATGTGTCAGTTATAAAAATGAAATATACACAGTTGCCCTTCCCTCTTGTCAGCCCAGTATGGCCATGTGATCTTCACTGCACAACCCATCAGTATACTGCTATCTATTTTTTGTACTGATATGGTCATGTCATATCTCACTATGGAACCTATCAGTATACTGTTATCTCTGTTATCGTACGGATATGGTCATGTCATATCTCACTATGGAACCTATCAGTATACTGTTATCTCTGTTATCGTACTGATATGGTCATGTCATATCTCACTATGGAACCTATCAGTATACTGTTATCTCTGGTATCGTACGGATATGGTCATGTCATATCTCACTATGGAACCCATCAGTATACAGCTTTATATGCTAGTATACGGATATGGTAATGTCATATTTCACTATGGAAACCATCAGTATACTGTTATATCTGTTATCGTATGGATATGGTAATGTCATATCTCACAATGGAGCCCATCAGTATACTGCTCTCGTTATTATGACATGGATATGATCATGTGATACCTTGCAGTAAAGGTCATTAGTATAATGCTGTCTATTATAGCATGAATATATGCATGTCATACCTCACTGTAAGGACCATTCGTATTTTGTAATGTCTGTCTCTGTTCTGAAATCAATATTTACATATCATACCTCACTATAAAGGCCATTTTTATAATGCTGTTTCTACAATAACATCAACATCTGCATATCATACCCCACTGTAAAGGTCATTAGTATATTGTTGTCTCTGTTACATCATGGATATTTGTTGTGATACCGCACTGTAAATGCCATTAGAATAGTAGTGTTTATATTATAGCTTCGATATGTGCATGACATAAATAAATGTAAAGGTCATTAGTATAATGTTGTTACTGTTATATCATGGATATATGGAATCTATGTTGGGGTGAGACAAATAATATAACCCCGTGGCTGGGATTTCATTGTCTCGGTCCAAACCCCAACGTAGATTAGTTTTCTCACCCAATATTATCCTTTAAAGTAAAAATAACTCTTTAAACGTGTGCACCTCGCAATGTTTACATGTGGCGCATGAATAAAAATAAGCTAATGAGGGCTGCGGTGTCACCGTTGCGTCCGAAGTACACAGTTCATACGCGTTAGCAAAGAAAAATAACAACATAAAATGCCGCATAGTAATGAGGTATTATCACATTTAATATATGGGTGTCATTTGAAATTAACAATAAATAGTTACAATTTATTAGAAAGATACTGTTTCCATTCATTATTTCCAATTTTGAGTACCCCACACTCCTGTATAAAAGACCCTTGTCACCCTCCAAATATGCGTACCCTAGAGAATAACAATGTGCTAAACTTTCAAGCCCACGAATTTTTTGAAAATTTGTAAGTCTGTCTTGGAAATATGGCAAGTGATGCAGTGAAATTTGCTTATGGATTAGTGTGTTGATGGATAAATGATTCCTTCTGGCTGGTAATTGTATTATTTGTCAATAAATATTGCAGGCATATTCAGCTTGAGCACATCGGAGATGCTTAACAAAATTATAATAGAGCATGTTTAACATAACACATTTCTGGCTGTTGCTAAGTTTTCCGTAGTTGTTTAGAGAGTTGGGATGCTATGAAGTGTATAGGTATATAGTCTTGTGTGCATGGATCAGGGTTTTCTGACATAGTTCATTTAAAACACCACTGAGAATTTTATCCTATCTGTAGCACAGTAAATTTTCAGGTCAGCTTCATTAAATGTAGAAAACAGTATATACAATGTTTCACGCGAAGTGTTTACAACTAATTCAGTTGCTTTAGCTACATTTAATGACCTGAAAATGTACTGAGCTAGTCCTGCGTATAGGATAAACTTGACCATGCTAGTTTGAACGAACTAACACAATATCAAAACCTCGAAATAGTATGCGTGTGTGTATTTGTCTCTATCAAAATATTTTTGTTTTGGTGTTTTTAAGACCAATTGACCTTAAGTAGGTAGGTTTTGGTTATATATTATTTGTTGTTGTTGTTGCTGTTGTTGTTTTTTAGAACAACTATGGCACAGCATAAGACAAGAAGGTTTTTTTGTTTTGGTTAAAAGTAGTTCTCACCGCGTGGACACCATGAATGAGACGATTGGTCTGAGATGACTAGACTGAGATAAGAAAAGTAAGGTTAGCAAAACAGCTAGATTTCTCTCTCGCTTGGGTGAGAAATGGGCATCTTATACCTCATTGTACAAGTGATGAATATTCTGTTGTCACTGTTATAGCATGGATATGTACATGTCGTACCTCACTGTAAAGGCCATTGATATAATGTAGTCACTGTTATATCATGGATGTGTGCATGTCACACCTCATTGTACAGGTGATGAATATACAATGGATATGTGCATGTAATATTTTTATTATGCAACCCATCAGAGTACTGCAGAACCTTTGAACAAGTGTATATCGAGGTATGTATAACAAATGATACCATATTATTTGCAATTATAATTTACCCAGTAACAATAATGTGTTCCTTGTAGTAAATCAGCAGTCAATTCGTTACTTAATTGGAAACATGCTTAAGTCAATACATTACATTATTGGCAACATACTTAGATCAAGAAATTACATGATTGAAACATACTTAAATCAATACATTTCTGGATTGAAAAATACTTAGATCAATACGTATTTTGATTGGAAACTTTCTTCATTCAACTTTTTACTTGAGTGGAACACGACTATATAATGTCACTACTAAAATGGAATCCATGATAGTATTCACCTTATCAAAGGAAACCATGTTACAATGAATCATCGTACATTGAAAAGTGCTGTAACAAGAACAACACAATAACTACAGTAAATTCAATGGCTTGGCATTATAAATCATCATTCTTGTTTTACATAATACTAAACCATGCCATCCAGCCAACCAGTTAAAACCTACCCATCACAATCACTACCAATCAATAACCCATGTATAAGAAATATACATTCTGACACATGTGTTTATATATATATATATATATATATATATATATATATATATATATATATATATATATATATATATATATATATATATATATATATATATATATATATTACGTTTCACTGCAATGATATCATCAAATGTAATTAATGTATTCGAGTCAGCTAGTGGTTATAAAGTAGTCTGAAATATGCTTGTTTAGTGCTTGCGTATTACTGTGATATCACTACTGAGTTCAATATAAATATTAATCCAAATAGCTTTGTTTTAGTGTCATATTATGACTGTAGACCATCACTGTACTAATATAAAGCATCAGATTAATCAAAAAGTTTAAATGTTTAAATCCACGAATATTCAACACCATCAAAGTAACGATTACGTCTATAAATTGAACAACATAATATGCTTATGTCAACAGAACTCAAACGTATCGTAAACATAAAGAATCCTATTCTGATCTGCAAATCACACTGAACAATTTAAATGCCACAGCTAGCATATCAGGGTAATTGTACTTTGATTTCCTTGCTTGTTCACGCGATACACAGTTAATTCTCGCTTGTGTCATTCTGACCTGCTTTAGTTCTTTATTTCATCTCAAGTAAACCTTGTGAATTATTCCACTATGGAATGCAAATACACTTTTACGTTGATACTAAACTTTATGTAAACGATATAAAATATAAATCCATGGTTTCTAACGACTTACATAAAATGGATGTTAAATTCAAAAGATGACATTAAATTCAATAAGACCTAAACCTACGTACAAGCAAGTTTGATTGCGTGCTTTTCATATTTTTCTTGAGTCCAATTCTTCACAAAACATCAGAATTGTACTAGCATAATGTCAGCGTCGCTAATTGCCCCATGAAACAACAAAACTATCTCAAGACCATGTCCATGAGTCACTCTTTTATTAACATGATTAACGTAGAGAACATGCAGTAAAACAAGAGTATATGATCAATACCCTCTATCGACCAGTGTCAGGAGTAACTAACTTTAAACCGCTCATCAAACGTCTGACGAGACGCGAATATAATAAAACTAATAGGTATTTTATGACAGTACACTAAGTGCCACAACGTTGCAAGGTTATAAGCATATGGAGATAAAAATCACATCACTGGTGAATATTTTTCACAAGTAGAGCAAGAATAAACATTTAGAGATAGATGATATAGCATTTGCACAGTTTAATGTAACATTATTATGATGCACAGATGGTACTATGTTTATTGCAATATTTTTTATTGTTAAAAGCTTGGCAAGATTTTGTGAAATTTTGAGATTATAGGAATCAATAATGTTTTAAATTAGAGACTGTGCTATAATTAAATGGCATTCGAAACATATCCTTTTATTTTAAAACTTTGAGATAAAGAAATACATGATTAGATGAGTCCTCGAAGGCATCTTTAAAATAATCATTACATCCTCTTTTTCCAAACTGTATTGTTACAACGGCCGAGTTCAACGGATCGTCTCTGTTTATAAATCCTTATCTGAAAACGTTTTCTTTAATATGTTAATTTAAATATATCTGATATAATCACATATATCTGATATAGAACCTTTATACATGAATGGTTCCTAAGTTTGCATACGATCACAATTAGACTGAAACAAAATATATGTTCTCATCCGTTAGGACAACGTTCGCTTCAGAAAGATTGAATACATGTCAATTTCAAACACCCTAAGCTTCATCATGGGCACTAACCCTTCCTGGGCAGGTTTTGAAACAAATCTGTCCACTTTAAATGGCAGTATGATGAGATGATGTTTTTCATGTACGATTTCTTAATTGTGTGGCATTGAAACATATGGGAATAAGGTCATTCAGAATAAAAGTTAATTAAAATGTCAAAAGCGGATTAAATTGCTCTAGGTATTTTAAAAAACATTATTAAGGACTATATTGATCAAACTTTGGGTTAAGTTCCAATACAACAAACACCAACATAAACTGCGCAATACACACATTCAATACCTCACATCCTGTTGGCGGTTTTATTTTCAGGACATTACAGGGATAATTTGTTATATATTTATATACATATATATATATATATATATATATATATATATATATATATATATATATATATATATATATATATATATATATAATATATATATATATATATATATATATATATATATATATATATATATATATATATATATATGTTGATCACCAGAAATGACAAAATGCTAGGTCACTTTTCGAGATAATATTTATGACTGGATGCAATTAGCGTAGTCACCTTTCAAGATAATATAGTTGCCTGCGTAACGTTAATCGGGAAATTGTGGACACCTTTCGATATAATTTTTTTTCCCAGAATGCAATACAAATCCCATATAAGAATATGGGATGAAAATAATGGAGATCATGATTAAGCAGATCAGTGCGAATTCAATTTATTTTAAACATTTGCTGTATTTATATTAACACACTAAGCATTTAAGTACACGAGGACATTTGAACTAATTCGAATAGTTCTTTTATTGCCTTAATCAAACAGTTATGAGTAAAGATGTGTACTTATATAGGCCAGGGTAAAAACGCATCATAACCAAAACATGTGAGCCATTCAGAGTATTGTTACTCATTTCTGGATAAAATTCGCATGTGAGTAATATAGTGTATTCTTACTGAATTTTTGATATTATTCTTACCCGGACAAATGCTTTGTAAATGTGTTTTATGAGTTTAGCGAAACAGTAATAAACTCTTGGCATATTGATTATTGTTGTGATAACCTGCTAATGTCTATTAAATATGTATTGTAATTTAAATTACGTTTATTACTCTGTCAAAATAAACCCACCTGCTATTTAGCAAAGTGCAAACTAAAATACTTGTACTGTCAAAGCTTCAGTTATGCTGTTGAGTAGTTCCTACCAGTTGTTAACTCACTCAGTTTCATAATTAAATGCATGTTGCATGCAGTCTACGGTTCCATAATAACTACAGATAAGATGATTTGGTAACATAACAGCGGAACGGATGATAGTTGTGAATGAATTCTACATTAAAATCATGCTTTTAGTAGCATGCTTTCTTGATTCTTAGTCTGGAACAATAACATCTCACATTTGTTGGCAAGACTGTATATATATATATATATATATATATATATATATATATATATATATATATATATATATATATATATATATATATATATATATATATATGTCTGTTCAAAATGATGTTTATACCACTGAAATCCACATACAATGTTCACCTTGATCCATATATGTAGTTTTAATTCATGGTGTTATGGAGTTATGTCTTGTCATTACCTACCTGTAGCATATTTGAAATAAAACTGACATTTGCACATCTAAGCCATTTGTTGTTCGGATGCTCCATCACATCCTCGATCTAAGGTATTTTTGTATTCTAATCCCGATCCATGCTTAGTTTGGTAAACAACATTGTTTTATAAATTTTCAGCAGTGAAGCCTAACTATTTTTTATAGCATTATCGCAGTATGCAACACTATATAAGACGAGTCAACAGACTTATCCAAGACTTATATTTAAATGACGATGGGATATGAGTAGAAACAAAAAGTATTACATATTTAGCTGAATCTGTCTTCACTCGTTTTTGGTAAGCAAATCAAACATTACCAACATCTTATCATTACATCGTCTCCCAATTCTGCTTTCAATTGATGCCGTTATTTAAAATGCAGGCCAGAAAAAGTGATCTGACATCATTTGACTGGAAAGCTTTGATTAAGTTTAATGTTCAATCAGATACAGGATGAAAACGTATTGGATGAATGAAAGAAGAATATCGCAAATTACTGCAGTTTACAAATATTATTATTAATCAAATTAAACATTGCCTGTATATATGTCATGAATATAATGGTCACCTGTGCATCTCCATGCACATTACAAAGGTATGTGATTATGTCACCTACGTTGTTTGTAGACCTCAGTGTTTGTTCAATATATAAAATGGATTCGAGTGAAAAGCATGTAACGTTCTTGTGTGTACAATAACTAAGGGGATAACACGATCTACGTATTTTAATATTTCCTTGAAAAGTTCAAATACTACTACTACTACTGCTACTGCTACTACTACTACTACTAATAATAATATTACAAATCAATGCATGTATTTGGTATACGATAGTAGTATATGGGGGCACCGTAGCGTCAAGGGAAAATCCAGTCAAAAACAGCTTGGGCTACTATACCGTCAAACTTTATAGCGTCAAGGGAAAATCCAGTCAAAAACAGCTTGGGGCACAATGGCGTCAAAACAGCTTGGGGCACTATAGCGTCAAGGGAAATTGAACATGGTGGGTCTATATAGCGTCAAGGGAAATGGAACAGGGTGAGCCTATATAGCGTCAAGGGAAATGGAACAGGGTGGGTCTATATAGGGACAAGGGAAAAAATGGCGGCAAAGAAAGCTACTATCTTTTCGAGACCTATGAGTTGCCCTGAAAAGGACCGTTATGTTAACGTTGTCTTGTTAACAGAGAGGACATCTCACAGATCTTCTTCTCTTCCTTAAACTTCTCCTCACTGTGGGTCCATAGAAGATAACTCTCTTCAAGCAACCTTGTCTTTCTACGTATACTCTTCTCTTCCAAAAAGCTGTCTCCGTCATATGAATGACACTCCACGCTGATCTGACATACATGGGTATGTCAGTCCTAAACAGCATGCTAGACACAAGGGTTGACGATTCAACGTTAGTCCACATCTTCTGATGAGAACAGGTGAAGCGAATGCCGTGTACTGCGGTTATTTATAGGGAAAGAGTGGATCGAAACGGATTGAGTGTATCCACCAATCCAAACGTGCGTTACAAAACTCAGTCACAGCCATCCAATCGGAAGAGAGCAGTCTGTGACGTCACCTTTTCTATATAGAGGTACTAGCGCCTGTGCGCAGTCAATCTATTCAACAGAGTTGTCAATAATGGCGGACAGTAAGAAGACGATGAATTGGAGTGAGCCAGGAGTAGAGACAGCAAGTCATGGGACAGCAATGACTACTAAAGTCATGACAAATCTACATCCAGAAGAAGTTGATTTTAACTGGGATATTGTGGATTTTTTAACATCGCAAGAATTTATTCCGGAACCTTCGTTGCCTTCTGCATCTTCTTATGTACACGTCGATGATTTTAAACAAAGACAAAAAGAAGAATTGGAGCAATTTTTACAACAACAGAAAGTAGAAGAACAAGCTTTTCTTATTCAACAGCAGGAATAAAAAGCAAAAAGGAAACACCAGGAAGAAACAGTAGCAGCAGCAGCAACAGAGAAGAAAGAAGACCAAGGACAGAAAGAAAATAGTGAAAATCAAACGGTCACGACGGTACTTTTAGATATTTTAGCTGAGTTAAGGAGTCTGAAACAAATGTATCAGACTTCTTTATCACGACCGAAGAGAAAAAGACCTTCTCGAGCGAAACAACCCGATCTCTCTGTGACTACGTCTGCCATACCACCGTTAGTGATTTCTACCAAATCATTGACAGGAACCACCAGTCCCGAAGTAGGCCTTGGCCGTGGCAAAGGCTTAAGACAGCTCAAGAGGATTTCGTCCCGTTTATGAGTTTGTTTTGTTTTAAACACACAAAACACCAACGGTCCTTTTCAGGGCCACTCCAATTATTTCGAAAAGAAATACTATTTCAATTGCCTATTTCAATGAAAACTCAAAAGTCCTTTTATATATTTTTTATAATCCATGATGTACGTGTGAGTAAATGAATGTAAGAGTGTAGGTAATTATTCTATCAAATCAAAACCAAGAGACACTTACGTTTTTTATCTCTGGTGTATTCTATTACAAATGGTACAATTCAATATCACAACATAACATAACACAATACCACTTTAAAAAAGTTCATAGGTTTTCTTCTGTTTCACTCTTTCTGTTTTTTCATTTTCTTTACTGTCACAGCTTTTTCTTCTTCTTCCTCTTCACTTTCGTTTCGTCTTCTTTTCTTGTTTTTGTGAACGTGTCGGGGTTCTTCCTTGGGGGAGGGTACCTCTTCCTCCTCTTCCTCCTGTTCAGAATTTCTTTCCCCCTCCTCCTGTTCCTGTTGTTTCTTAGGGCAGTTTGGAGACCAATGTCCTTTCTCTTTACAATAATAACAGGTATCTTGACTTTTGTCTCTATTGTACCCTTTTCTGTTTTTGTCACGATCTGAGCATTCTGTAGCCCAATGTCCTTTCTTCTTACAGATATAGCAAGTATCTTGACTTTTATCTCGATAGGAGGAAGAGTAGTCCGTCGGCTGGTCTGAAGAAAACTTTCGTATGACCCCACGTAAAGCTCTGATGAGAAGTTCCACTTGTGTAGGTTCTTCCATCGTTCTGGTCAATGTGAGAGTGAAATGAATACTGAAAGGTTAGACACTGACCCTTTATATATATATGCACAAATCGGACATGAATATATAGGGGTTATGGTCTTTAAAAGATAGTCATTTGACATTTTGCAGACAAGATGAAAAGGCCGCATCATGTTGTGGAGAAAGGAAAAGACAGTAAGAGACAGAAACGTAATGTATCGCCTAGCACAGTAGCTGAAGTCTTGGCTCAAATTCATGCCAGTGATTTTGAAGATGACATGAGTGAGACCGAATTTTTACCCAGGCAATCGACGTCCAAGCAAAGTGCACCACCCTTAGTAAACCCTGAAAATTACTATCACATTCGAGAGACGGAAAAGCGTTCCTCTCGAAAATTTAGAACAACGGCTTACACGTATGCCGTAAAGTTTAAAGATTTCAAGTCGGAAGCACCTTTGGAGAATACAGAAGGGTTCATTACTGAGGTGTGGGATTCTGTGTTAACTGCACTGAAACAGCAATGTCAAGCCAAAGAAGACGATCGCTTGAGACTTTCTATTCATCACGATAATTTGAAATCTCCCGTTTGGATCGAGTTTACTAGTCCATCAGAATTAATACCTTCCAAAGTCATCGACAAAATTCAACATGTGCAACAATCCAACGAAAAGTTTCACATCGACGATGGAAAAGCCACACTGTTTATGACCCACGTGTGTGTTCCCCAGGGGACCGGACGACACAAAAAAGTGTTATTGGTAGACAGCCTTCGCAGCATGAAGCGATGCCTCGTCCAAATTAACAATCCTCAAGACCAGATGTGTTTAGCCCGTGCTGTCGTCGTGGGACGAACGTATGCCAACAAGAACGACACGGTAGAATGGAAAAGAGCTTGGAAAACTATTCAACAATCGGACTGAGCCAAACAAAGAAGTGAAGCAGAACTCCTGTTACAGCAAGCGGGGATATCCAAAGACACCCCTTGCGGCATTCCAGAAATGCAAAAGTTGCAAGACGTGTTGACACCACATTACACTTTGAAAGTACACCCTCAAGAAGTGCGTGGTCCACTTTTATTTCGAGGCCACGATTTCAAAGACAGAAAATACATTCACGTCTATCATCACGATTGTCATTTTGATACCATTACCAGTATCACTGCATTCCAGGGATACAGTTACTACTGTGAAAAATGTGACTATGGTTATAACAATCGAGAACAACACAAGTATTGTGGATCAAAATGTGAGGGATGTTTGGCCTCACAGCCTTGTCTGGACAAAGGACAAGAAAGAGTGCATTGCCCTGTGTGTCAGCGCACTTTTGTCAGTCCTACCTGTTACCAACAACATTTGAAGATGCAAGGTTCACAGCAGAAAAATGCTTGTCAACTCCTGAGATTGTGCCCTACTTGTGGACAAGGCATACGTACCAATAGTGCCAAGTTTCACGTTTGTCGAGGTAAGAAACGATGTCACATTTATCACCAAATCGTGGACTTGGAACACGAATGCTTCATTCAAAAATATCAACCCCAACCAAAAGATACCCAGAAGAAAGGAAATTTTATCTTTTTTGATTTCGAATGCATGCAAGAAACTGGTATTCACATTCCTAATTTTTGCGTGGCTCACCGTGCGTGCGAGAAGTGCATCCAAGAACCTATCTTTAGTCATTGCCCTTACTGCAGCAAGATTCCTGGAGGACGTGAAAAAATCTTTCGAGGGTCAAACACATTAGCCAAGTTTGCCCAATGGATCCTTAACCCCATTGACGAAACGTGGAGTCCAGAAGACATCGAACGTTACGGCGATTGTCATTGCCATGCCACGGTCATGGCTCACAATTTCTCGGGATACGATGGGCAATTTCTGCTCAGATACTATGCGGAGCAAAGTACCGAACGTCCTAAAGTGACTTTAAACGGAGCCAAAATCATTTCTATGCAAGTAGGACAAGTACAATTTAAAGATTCGATGTGTTACTTGGCCATGCCATTGAGTCGTATGCCTAAAACGTTTGGAATGACAGAATTGGTTAAAGGTTATTTTCCACACTTTTTTAATACCGAAGCCAATCAACATACCGTTCTGCCCCATTTGCCGAAGGCTCACTATTACGACCCCGACAACATGCGTACCGAACAACGAGAAGCTTTCTTCGCTTGGTACCAGACTCACGCCTCGGATCCCTTTGATTTTCAAGAAGAAATGTTAAAGTACTGTCGATCTGACGTGGACATTTTACGACGTTGCAGTGGAAAATTTCGAGAATTGTTCATGGAGTACGGAGGGATCGATCCTTTGAAAAAAGCTTGTACCATTGCCAAAGCATGTTCCTTAGTGTACCGAAAACGCTTCATGCCCGAAAATACTCTAGCTGTCATCAGTCCTCAAACGACGAACTTTGTCAAATGTCAATACTCGGTCAAAGCCCTACGCTGGCTTCATTATTTGTGCGACAAGGAAGACAAATGGATCCAACACGCTCGCAACGGAGGAGGCAAAAAGACCATTGGAACGTATTCGGTGGATGGTTGGGACTTAGAAAATCCTCAGATCGTGTACGAGTTTACCGGATGCTTATTTCACGGATGTCCTATGTGCTACCCTCAGCGTGACACCAAAAATCAGTTTTTACAACGGACCATGGAAGACTTGTACCAGACCACGTGTCAGCGACGTTTGAAGTTAGAACAGCAAGGATACCAGGTAGTGGAAATGTGGGAACACGAGTACGATCAGCGTTTGAAAACTGATCCCGAGTTTAAACGCATCGTAGAAAGTTACAAGTGGGTAGACCCCCTGAACCCCCGGGATAGTTTGTACGGAGGACGAACGAATGCCACCTGTTTGCTGTACCAGGTGGACGAAGAGAAAGGAGAAGAAATCAAATACTTGGACGTGTGTTCGCTGTATCCTTACGTCTGCAAATATTGTCACTTTCCCGTAGGACATCCAGAATTGATGACAGAACACATTGACCCAGACCACATTCGACAGTACGAAGGATTGATCGAGTACAAAGTCTTACCTCCTACAGACTTGTACCATCCCGTTTTACCTTACCATTGCCAAGGAAAACTGATGTTTCCTTTGTGTTGCACTTGTGCCGAAACGTGCAACCAAGACCAACCTTGTCAGCACAGCCAGGAAGAACGCACCTTGACAGGAACGTGGGTGAGCGTGGAATTGTTTAAAGCTCTGGACCTGGGATACCAACTGTTAGAAGTGTACGAAATTTACCACTTTCCCAAAACACAACAATACCGCAAGGGCGACGAGACACAGAAAGGTATTTTTGCAGACTACGTGGATGCCTTTTTAAAACTAAAACAAGAAGTTAGTGGCTATCCTTCCTGGTGTCACACTCCCGAAGACCAAAAGATATTCGAAGAAAAATATCGGGAGCAGGAAGGCATCACTTTAGACCACATCGAGAAAAACGAAGGAAGGCGATCGTTTGCCAAAGTGATGCTCAATTGCTTTCATCTGGATACGTCTCGACCTCTCCAAGAAAAAACGATTTGTCAACTTTTACGTACGGAAGCGGTGTACGAAGATGTGTGTGTAGCTTGTGATTTACACCCTCATTGGACAGATGTACGTCACTGGAAAAGTTGGGATTTTGAGGCTTGGACAAACGAAGCATCCCATTATGCCCAAGCGTTGTGTTCCTAAAATTCATCGTCGAGTGAAAAAGTCACTTTTAAACCTGTGTTAGTGACAGTACCAGAAGAAGAAAAGAAAGAATCTGTCACCCAGGACAATCCCTCTGTTCAAGACAGAACTGTCATGGACATTCCCCCACAAAGACCCTTTCGAGAAGACACGTATGTGACTATACCCCATGTAGAGGAGACTATAAGAACATTACACACTACCTCTAGGACACCTTCATTACCCAAACAATGTTGTACAGTGCCTTGTTTATATGCCACTTTGATCGTTTCCCTATGTATTTTATTCCTGTATTTATCCATTTGGCTTTTATGTATTTTTGTCTTTCGTGTTGTTCGAATTTAAACATGCATTGAAATAAACGTGTCTTGAAAAAAGTATAAAAACCTCTTGTCTTGTCTGTTTTTGTGTCAATCGTGTCATACCACTACACTATTATGGCTCACTCTGCTATTTCTACTACTCCTTCCTCCTCCACATTCAAAGTCATTGACGAACACTTAGATCAGGCTAGTTGGAAAGCCTTGTATCTTCGTCATCCTTTTAACATGTTAATTGCTGGACCTAGCGGTTCAGGCAAAACCGAATTTGTCAAACGTTTGATCGAACATAAACATCATTTGATCGATCGTCCACCTCAACGCATCGTGTGGTGCTACAAAGAGTGGCAATCGGCATACAGCCTCTTGCAAGAAAGTCAAGGTGATTCCATTGTGTTTGTAGCAGGCATTCCTAAAGAAGACGAGGGGATCGTGTCTGACCCTAGTCAAACTCATTGGGTCATTTTTGACGACATGTTAGGAGAAGACGAAGAAGAAATTAAACTGTGGTTTACACGTAAAGGTCATCATCGTAATGCCAGTGTCATTTACATTACACAAAATTTATTTCAACAAAGTAAAGCCCATCGTACCATTAGTCTCAATGCTCATTACGTGGTCTTGTTTAAAAGTCCTCGAGATAAATCACAAGTGCAAGTCTTAGCCAAACAGTTAGGAACACCTTGGATAACTCATGCGTACGATGATGCCACTCAAACGCCACACGCCTATTTACTCGTGGATTTAAAACCCACCACCCCTGATTATTTGCGATTTCGTACCGATTTGTTTCACGACTGGTGTCAAGACGGAGGACCTGTCGTGTACACGTCCTCGTCGTCGACATAACCATATGAACCACTAAAAAATCTATAAAAACCTTGGGTTACTTTTACCTTGTCTCATACATCGTCAACATGACGTCCCTTCAGTCTCATCTTCCCATCAAATTGATTCGTGCCTTGTACGGTATCAGTCGCGAAAAAAATCCACAAATACGTGCTCACGTCTTAGAAGCCAGTCTCAAAGAAGTCTTACGATGGTTTACGGTGACAGCACGTCAAATACTGCAAGGCATCATTGACATTCCACATCAAACCAAACGCTTTTTTGACAGAAACAAAGTAGCCTTGACGCAACTGGCCAATCCTCGCATTGACTCTCAAACCAAAAAGCAAATCATATTGAAACATGGAGGTAGTGGTTCTCTAGGAGGTGTCATCATTCGTTCCCTTTTAAAATGGGATCCCAATACTCCCAAAGTTCACCCCAAGAAGAAAACAAAAAAAGCCAAACAAGCCCCTAAGAAAAAGAACACGGGTGCCAAGACCAAAACACAGAAAAAGAAAAGTCCACAGAAAAAAGTGGTCACCCACAAAAAAGGCACTTCGGCCAGGACACAACCTTACATTCGTCAACCACGACCTGTAAGAGAAGATCTACAAGGACGTTTGGCAGGGACTACGTTGCCAGTAGCCTCTGGTGCTGCCACTTCTCCGTTGCGGGTGATGCAGGCCAAACCCAATTTGACACCCGTTTTTCCTAATTTGATGCAACATTGGAAATCTGCGTCTCCCAAAACGTCTCCTCCACCGGTGACACCCTCGTCCACATTAGCGTCAGTAGCAGCTGCTCACAAAGTACCTGCCCCCAAAGTCAAAGTCCAAGAAAGATCTGGCATGTTAAAGAGTTTACTAGATTTGTCCAAACAAGAACTGTCCCGATTGAGTCCATTGCGAACTCCTTCACGACGTGTGTTACCTGCCATGAAGTTGATACGACGCAAAGATAATCAGTGGCGACGCATTCCAGTATAAAAATGACTTGAGGACAACAACGGGAATCAATATTTTCTGTACCACTACTGAACACTCAAGTCAAAAGCGTACACACCACCACCCTCGACGTTCTGCTACCCAAAAAGGAAAAGGAAAAAGACAATTTCGTCATCCCGCCAAAAGCTTAAAAACCAAACATCGACGTCCTTCCCTTCAAAGGCGTAGTCCTTTAAAGAAAAAGAAGAGTCACCAAAAAGGAGGAAACTTTGACAATTTTGGGAAACACATTGTTACCTTTTTGACGAAGCGGTAGTTTCCAAAAAAGTTAATAAAAGAGAGTGTGTACCAAGTCATTGACACAGCAGTATTGTGAAACGAACAAGCAAAGATGTCACCTCGCAGAAAACATTCTTATTCACCCCACAAAGGAAAGAAAAGGAAAGGACGTTTAGCCAAGCATCGACACGTTCTTCGTCAAAGGGCGCAAAAGAAAATACCCAGACGTCAAAAGAAAAAGAGAAGTCACCAAAGGGGAGGATCTTTATTCAGAAAATTAATCAATTCAGCTAATAACCGAACTGGCATCTTTAGCCCTGCTTTTGATGATTTAGCGAGGCATGCCGCTGCCTTTTTGAGAAGCCAATAGAAAAAAGAAGATAAAAGAGGGTGTGTATCAAGTCTTTGACGACAGTGTAATTCTGGAACGAACAAGCAAAGATGTCACCTAGCAAAAAACATTCTTATGCACCTCACAAAGGAAAGAAAAGGAAAGGACTACCTCCTCGTTTAGCCAAACACGGAGACATGTTGTCCGTCCTGTCCAAAGCCTCACCACCCATGCGAAAACAAATCATTAAAACAGCCTCAAAAGATGTCATCGATACCGTGTGCGAATGTTGTTTGAATGTTTTGAAAGGCACGATACCTTTGTCTCCACACCAGAAAAAATGCTTCGCCAAACATCGACACGTTCTTCGTCAAATGGTTCAAAAGAAAATATCCGTCCGTCAAAAGAAAAAGATGTTGGTGCAACGTGGAGGATTTTTACTCATTCTTGCTCCTTTGTTGGGAGGATTACCGCAAAATGTGCTAACCGGCGTGTTGCCAGGTTTGATACAAGGGATGACTCAAGGGATGGGTAGAAGATAAAAGGACCTTATGGAGCACCACAATCTCAGACATAACCTTTGAAAGCCCATGGAAGGACGAAAACTGACTTTGGTTCCTTACAAACGATGGATGGAATACCATCATTGGCAAGAACAACGAACCCCCCATTTACCACCCAATCCTAATTTGGCTGAGATGTCCCAATTACAACACGAATTGCAATCCTTCATACATCGCCACGATTTATCCGAAACCGAAAAATCACAAAAATACGGTCAACTCTTGAAACGACTGCAACTCTTTCATCGGAAAGCTGTGGAACAAACAGCTCAACCCACTTTGTCCGATTTTAAGGCTCTAATGAATAGTCCGTCGCCCTCACCCTCTACAGTGGTCAAAACAGACGTCACCCCACAATTACCCAAGGAAGAAGAACCCCATGATCTCTTTCAAACACCCACTGCTACTCCCATTCCGAGTAAGATTGCCGCTTCCTTATTGACCCCTTCTCCCACTCCCCAACGAGAAGAACTCAAAACTTGGGTTAAAAAAATGATGGCTACTCCTTCTTCAACAGAAGTAAAAAAGAAAGAAAGGAAACCAGAGGTGAGAAAAGAAAAGAAGACCAAAGAAACTACCCCATTACCTCCACCACCACCACCACCACCACCACCACCAGTACCCTCGACGTCACTTCCTGTAGCACATCGGACACGTAAAACCGTTTCCAAACAACCCCCATTTCGTCCCACCCAAAGCAGTATCCTAAAAGAGTGGGTCGCTTATTAACCAAACCATGGAGAAAGTATTAGCCAGCATTTACTACGATCCATCTCACCCTGCAGGTTACGGAGGCATTCAGAAATTGTATCGTACTGCCAAAACTCGCCTGAAAAAGCTCCGTTTACCTGCAGTACAACGATGGTTACAAGAACAAGCGACGTACACTTTACACAAACCCATTCGACGAAAATTTCACAGAAGTCGCACTCAAGTGGAAGGCATCGATCATCAATGGCAAGCCGATTTAGCCGATGTCTCTCATTTAGCCACCTACAATCGCGGCTACAAATATTTGTTTTGTGTCATCGACGTCTTTTCTAAATTTGCCTGGGTCGTACCATTGACATCCAAATCGAGCGGAGAGTTAGTACGAGCTTTGCAACTGGTGTTGAAACAAAGTGGTCGTCACCCTCTTCGATGGTAAACAGACAAAAGCACCGAATTTCTGAACCAAGCTTTCCAACGAGAATTAAAGAAACGTGACATTCATTTTTTCACCACCGAAAATCCTGAAACCAAAGCCAGTATCGTGGAACGTTTTCAACGTACCTTGAAAGAACGCATGTGGAAATATTTTACGCATCAACACACTCTCAAGTACATCGACGTCTTACCGCACTTAGTCCAAGCCTACAATCAATCTTACCATAGAAGCATTGGACGTGCCCCACAAGAGGTGACACCTGAAAACGAAGTGACTGTTTTTGAGCGTCTGTTTGGTACGTCCCGAACGAGGGCTGTCCCCAAGAAAGGTGGAGAAGTGTTAACCCCGGGAGATTGGGTACGCATTGGTAAACCAAACGCACTTTCGACAAAGTTTACTTACCCAATTGGACCACCGAATTGTTTCGTGTTACTGAACGAGTGCGTGGTCGTCATCCTGCCGTCTATAAATTGGAAGACATGAACGGAGAAGTATTAAAAGGAACGTTTTACTTGCCTGAGTTACAACGTGTCACCAAAAAAGAAGACGACGTGTACGACATTGAAAGCATTCTCGAACGAAGAACTCGTAAAGTAGGAAAACGTCGTGTCAAAGAAGTCAAAGTACATTGGAAAGGATATCCTCCTAGTTTTGATTCTTGGATTGACGCTGCCCAAGTCATCGACTATAAAAAGAAGTGACCATCATGCCCTTCAATACAGCTTCAGCAACTACAGTGACTACTCATTCACCCACGTCATCTCTGCAAGATTTACAAAAGCAACCCTTGTGGGTGTGGTGTGGAGAACGTGTCCCTAAAACCCAAATCGTCTTTTTCTGTCAAATCTTTGTGGCGTATTGTGTTATCGGTGCAGCCATTGCTAATTTGAGTTTGCAACAAGGAGACAAACAATTGTGGACCATTTTACTCAGCAGTTGCATCGGGTATCTTCTTCCCAATCCTTCCCTGAAATACTCTTACAACGGGAACAACAGTAACAATATTGGGAGCCTTGCGTCCAACGTTAATCATTCTCCTGACAGTCACCCTTCCAATCACAATCCTCTTTTAGATACTCCTTTAACCTCGAGTAACTCCTCGGACAGAACAACATTGGAATTATGAACAACACTATTAACCAATTTTACTTAACGTTACCCAGTGACAGTTCCATGAAGGTGTTTCCTAACAACACGTTGTGCTGTTACACAGCTAAATTACCTCAAGCCATGCATTTGGATCAAGATGCTCATTGGGAAGTAGCTTTAGTGGAAATGATACACCCGACACAAATCAAAAACATCGTCGAAAATCAAAACACTTTTACAGTAGAAGTGCATGACGAGAAATTGCAAAAAGCCTTAGACGGACGAGGTCACACTAGCCCACCGCACCCCAAAACTAATCGGTCCACCTATGTGATCACCATTCCTGCAGGCTATTATTTTAGTGGTCAACATTTAGTGACTACGATTGCAAACAGGTTCAATGCTGTGTTTGGTAAAGCCCTGGAGAAAGAAAGTGTTACCTTTGAGTACCATAAAGTGGCTCGTCGCCTCATGATGAATTTTTCAGAGAAGAAAATGATAGCCATTACTTTTTGTCCTGAATTGTATGATATTTTAGGTGGAGACCCAAAGATGGTGGTCAAGAAAAATGAAATACCAGGCATAACCAGTAACTCGGATTTTGCAAGATTTTTTCGATTCCCTGTAGAATTGAACCAAGGCCTCAACTTGATTTTTGTGTACTCCGATGTGGTGGAGTACAACGTGGTAGGACACACCTCTGTACCGTTACTGCGTGTCATTCCTTTCAAAGTGGATTCTGTCACCGCTGACGAGGAAGGTGGAAATACCTATCACGTTCACCGTGAATTTGTACATCCTCATTATTTACCTGTCAGTAAGTCGTATTTCGACAGTGTCAACATTACTATAAAAGGAGAACTAGGACAAAATATTCCATTTACCAAAGGGAAAGTCACAGTGAAACTCCATTTTCAAAAACGATTCTCAAACAACTGAAAAAGTGATGTATCCTGTGTACCAAGGAGTCACTCGACAACGAGGACATGGTTTAGGAGATATGTTTAAATCAGCCTTTCGTTCTGTGGTCCCTGTTTTAAAACCGATTGTGACACGAGGATTGCACACCTTAAAAGATGCCGCATTGACTCACGGCAAAGATTTTCTTCACAATGTTCTCATTGACAAACAAAACCCCAAAGAAGCTTTTTTAAGAGCAGGCAAAAATGTTTTGCTTCAAACGGGTAAAGAGATTTTGGGTCGACGAGAAAGTCCTATAAATGCTCTGAACGGTACCGAGTCTGGCATTCCTGCTTCCCTGAGGACACAGCAAGGACAATGTAGAAAGCGACGACGAAGACACCCTTTCAAAAGTCTCCGTACCTCTAAAGTTAGAAAGACGAAGAAAAAAAGAACCGCTCGAGACTTAGACATTTTTGATTATTAAAAGTAAAAATGATGCACCAAGAATCTTGTGCCTGTTCCAAGTCGGAACTAGATCTCTTTGCCATGCCACCCACAATGATGACCATGCAAGAAGCCCAATGGGTTGAATTTCATCCCGTCTCCTCTTTGACGGATTCAGCTCCCATCGAGTTTGAAATCAAAGGACAACCCGAAGATTACATCGATCTCAACAACAGTTACTTGTATTTGAAAGTGAAAGTAACCAAAACGGACAACACCAATCCAGGAGCCAATGATAGAGTAGCTCCTGTCAACAATTTCATGCATTCCTTGTTCAGCGATGTGGATTTGTACATGAATAACAAACAGATCAGCAGTAGCATGGATACTTACCCTTACCAAGCGTACCTCGAACATCTCTTGACGTACGGAAAAGAAGCCAAGAACACTCATTTAGATGCTTGCGTGGTATGGAAACCTGATACAGCAAATGATAATAATGAAAATAATAATAACTTTAGCGACACAGCCTTGTCCGTAGCAGCAGCTGCTGATGGCAGCACTCCTGCCGTTCCTCACAATGTGGGTTTTAACGAGCGTCGAAAGAAAATTCTGCAAGGACGTAGTTTAGAACTGTTCGATCGTTTGCATTTGGACATGTGGTTTCAAGAGAAGTATTTGCTGAACGGAGTAGATATTCGCTTGAGACTGAATCGTAGCAGTGCTGCTTTCCATTTGATGGCTGATACCAACGAATACAAAACCATTATCCAAGAAGCCAGGTTATACGTGCGTCGTGTGGAAGTGTTACCTAAAGTGGGAAATGATATCAGTCACACCTTGAGCAGAACGACAGCCAAGTATCCGATACGGCGTGTGGAAGTCATAACTTTCACCATTGCCGCTGGACTCCGATCTAAGATCGAAGATCATCTGTTCCAAGGACAGTTACCCAAACGTTTATTCATCGGTATCGTCACCAATTCAGCCCTCAACGGTACTCACGATAAAAATCCTTTCGAGTTTAAGCACTGCGGAGTAACCAAAATCGAAGTCAGTCGCGATGGGAAAACTTTGTGTACCCGGCCCTTCGAACCCAACTTTGCCCAGAAGAATTAATTGAGGTCGTACTTGTCACTGTACGAAGCCACAGGACAGTTAGGAACCAACACCAGTCACGGTATTTCCTACGACGATTATGCAGGAGGTTAGACGTTGTGGGCTTTTGATTTCACTCCAGACCAAGGCAGCGACGAGAGACATTTTCACCCTATAAAATCTGGACAATTGCGTGTGGAACTTCAGTTTGCAACAGGTCTTCCCGAAACGGTGAATGTCATTCTGTATGCTGAATTCGATAATACCATAGAAATCAACAGTTTGAGAGAAGTCATTCTAGACTATTAGACACTATGGAAGACCCTTGTCCTTCTTTGAATAGTGGAGAATCCATGGAATGGGAGGTTACAGAGAAAGCAAACCCTCAAGACCAAAAAGAAGAGGTAGTGATCATGCAATCCAGGTGGCCAGAACAGGAACAACAGTTAGTGGCTTGTTTTGCACAACACTTGGAGGATACAATGAGAGACATGATTAAAAAAGATTGTAATGGATGTCAAATTGATCAGCCCAGTCAAATTCAATACGATAAATGTATGATGATGAGTCAAGAAGAAAAATTGGACGATTATCTGAACGAAGCTTGGAGTCTCATCTCAGAAGAAGCCGTGTTACTTCAGTGGTATAAACACATGTGTGCTCATTCCTCTCCATTGCTTGCTCGAGAAATCGATCGCATCGAAGCTCTCTTGGCACAGAGTAAAGAGACGAAGCAAACGAACAGTTACTTGACAGACCGTTTCAAACAAAAAGTCTGGATTGAATTGATGACTTATCATCACCTGTGAAGAAAGGAAAAAAAAATAACAAGGCTACACAAGAAACAAATGGATACCTGGGAACTTTATTATCTTTTGAACCGTAGTTCGTACACTGCTTCTTGGAATCCTGTGGTGTGTGCTAAAGACGAACTACCTCATCGCAAACCTCAAGAGAATCAAGCTTATGTCATCAATACAGATGATAGTCATCTTCCAGGAACTCACTGGGTAGCTGTCTACTTTCCTCAAGAGGGTTGCGTGGAGTATTTTGATTTGTATGGATTACCCCCTTTCCAAGATGATATCATTGACTTTATGAGAAGAAATGCCCAGACGACACGATTCAATAATGTGAAATTACAAAGCACAGATTCTATGGTGTGTGGACAATATTGTGTCTATTATCTGCATCAGTCTTGGATATTCTTTAGAACATTTAGTGACTTATTTTGATCGTCATTCGTCTCGAAACGATGACAAAGTAGATCGATGGTTTTGTGACCATTATGGCTATATGTTGTCTTTAGCTAGGAAACGTAGTGTACATCAATGGCCCAATGATTTCCAACAGTGGAAATCTCAATTTAATTCACAACGTTGTCAACCATGTCAAAGATAATGTATTAGTGTTATTGAAGAAAAAAATGTTTGTTATTTGAAATGTTTGTTATTTGAAAAAATGTTTGTTATTTGAATAAAAAATGTTGTGTTTTGAAACCAATGCGTCTGTCGTTTCTTTTACATTTGTATTCATATAAATGCTCTTTGACTTTTCTTTCTATCCCTCACATCAAAAAAACTATCCCAACGTTTCAAAAACCCTAAACGGTAGAGGGGTGTTTTCCATCACGTCCGCGTGTTTTTGGTGATGATAGGAATAATGTAAGTTTTTGGATCTAGGGGGTGTTTTCCATCACGTCCGCGCTTGAACCATTTTCCCGGGCTTTACAGCTAAGGACGGTTCCACACGGCATCAACTCACTTCACTATGAAGAGAAACATCACGATGTGGGACAGTGGACTGCACAGCGGAAATATTTTGGAGAAGTTATAAGTCCCTTTAACAAGTGGCAGACGACGAAGACTTTTGGAAACTGGGCAGCCCACCATACCCACGTGGTGAAGAAAAATGGCGGCACTGAAAGTGGACTTGCTCCTACATCGAAGTACTGGAACCACATTGCAACCAGCCATGGAAAACTAAGCAATGTGGCGGACCTGAGGCGCGCTGACTGGTGATATCAAAGTATTGAGTAACCCGCAGGCTGCCGTAGGATGATATCATCAAGTCAGCGAAATACTACCTTAGATAGCCAGCATTTTGATGCCATTACAGCGGTTTTCTGATGTGTCGCCAGCATCGGACTACTCGGATAAAGCAGTACAACGAAAAGATATTTGCCATTTATCTTTTCATTCGCCTGAATAATAGGGGACTCATTTGGTTACGAGTACCCCTTTTTGAATAACTTTCCGTGGCCCTAAAATGCTAATTTGACTTTATTGGTATCGCCTCCAGCAAATTTAAAACCAAAAATACCTAACATTGACTACACTATTATATGTCGCTCAGACATTTTTAATTTTCTAAATTTGCTAGGGACTTATTATATGTACGCTTAAGTACAAGTTTTATTCGAACGATAGGATTGTAAATAATAATTCTTCAACTTAAATATTTGAATAATTGCACAGGTGGCTAACACATTATTGGCTGTTAATTTGTCCATTAGTATAACTGGACTGAATTTGACCTTAGTATGACCTTGTTGTTTCAGGTGTGGGCTGCGTCCTTTGCTGTGCTGTCTTGCTGTTTGCGTGCTCTAGTGTGTGCTGCTGTGTCAACGCCCTCCTGGACCTGGACCTTTTCCTCCTTTGCCGTTCCTGCTCACAAAATTACTAGCGAAATGAGGAAACATTTCCCCTCGCTACCTTACAACTGCTCGATTGGAAGATAGGGGTGGGTGTGTGTGGGTACTATTCCTACCCACCCCCAATATAGGCTTTCATTTCCCCTGATAGTTACTTTTTAGTAATTCAGGGGAACGCCTTAATTTATAGTGCATTTAAGCACTTTTAAGGGAGGGAGTAACACCCCTCCCACCTAAATGGCTACCGACATGGTAGCTATAAAAGTTATACAAATGTCCCTAGTGGACGGTTATAACTATAAAAACCACACTATCGTATCGTACCAGTCTGGCCATCCATTGTTTGACTCATCCTCCTACGAAGATGTGCTCAAGACTAGCTAAGCTGAACGAAGCTTACGTCACTCTGCATCGTATCAGACACAATCTGATGCCAAAGCCTGAAGAGACTAAGAATGTGAGAATGCTACAAAAAAACGGAAGACCTCATAGAAGAACTCTTCAGAGAGGAAATTCAAAAAGAGAAAGAAGAATGGACTGAGAAGTATCGACTTCAAAAGCAGCAGAGAGAGCAGAGAGAACAGCATCAGCAGCAGCAACAGCAACAACAGCAGCAGGAACCAGACAGAAGTTTTGTCGACTGTCGTGTGGACACGAAAGAGTTTTCTTTCTCTTTCCGAAGAAGCAGACCCTATCGTGTAGCCAAACGAGGACGCAATCTTAGACGATAAAAGATTGCCATCCTTCCTCGTACACACACAAAAAACAGCCCTTTTCAGGCTACCCAATATTCTCGAAAAGAATTAATCATTCAATTTGCTCATGGTATGTGAGGAAGTTAGAAAAAAAAAATAGAAGTGAGTCTATAATCACTATCTCATTTTACTTTTGTTTTCAAGTGCGTCTATAAGCACAACGTATTTTTTTTTTTCTAATAAACTTGTTAAATTTATAATTAATATGAGTAAAGTATAAAAGTGAGGGGTGTTTTCCATCACGTCCGCGTGTTTTTGGTAATGATAGGGATAATGTAAGTTTTTTGGATCTAGGGGGTGTTTTCCATCACGTCCGCGCTTGAACTATATATAAAGAAGCACTCGTCAGTCTGGCTGGGTGGGTGTGTGTAGGTTCTATTCCTACCCACCCTGGCCTTCCAAACACACCGTGTCAGTACAATTATTGACCAGATGTGACGGCCAAATTAAATAGTGAACTCTGTTCACATAAACGCCTAGTGGGTGCGCGGCACAATTCCCACCCACGGGATAATTAAATAACCTTCTATTGAAGGACAAACCAGTGCTAAGAGCCTCACGGACGAAGCACTTTAAACAAATTATTCAATTCAATTCAGTCTGGCTTCCATACATCATTCAGCAAGCGGACTCCAAGGTGGACGGATCGGACCTCTACAATATACTGATAGCCGGCAGTGAGAAAAGGCGCCATATAGACCTGTACATCAAATAAATAATGCAGTCGTACGAGCGACCTAGGTGTCTACCCAGTAAGGTGACGGGCAACCGAGCCGTGGCAGCGGGAAACCGAGCCGGGGTAGAGTTACACCCCACTAGACCAGACTACAGCGGTACTGATAGAGGGAAAACCCAAAACTCTGCAGACTACGGAAATCATGCCACGTGGACTTCAAGATGGCGACCAGTGTGCACCACTACTATACCATCAACGGTGGGCACGGGTTTGTACTGGCAGCCAAAAGGAATGAAACAAGGCAATGTCTCAACCCAACTTCCACTGCACAGCCAAGGGGGAAAAGGAAAACCAGCCATGACGGAAAAGTACGACATAACGGAAAAGTACGAACTGGCTGACCTAACGCACCGAAGAGACCACGGAGAAAAGATGACAGCGACAACCAGCTAGGTTTTTTCATTTGCCTGAATGATAATAGGGACTCATTTGGCTTCGAGTACCCTCTTTGGTAAACTATTGGCCCTGAAAGAAATAATATGACATGTTTTGGCACTGCGAACAAATTTATAACCAAACTCCCCTACCATTGACTATACTTCTATGTGTCGCTTAGACACCTTAGTATAAATACAATAGGGACTTACGCATGTACACTGTAGTACTAGTCCCTATTGTTTATAGGATGTTAATTAATATTTTTTAACCCAGATATTTGGTAAATTGCACAGGTGGCTTACACATTATTGGTTGTTAGGTTGTCCATTAGTACAACTGGACTGAATTTGACATACAGGTGCGTGCTTGAGCTTTCGGCACCTTACCTCCCTGCTGCCGTAATTTCTCGTGCTTGCACGACCACATTACGCCGACATAAGCGATATGAGAAAACTATTTTTCTCTCGCTTCACTGCTCTTGCAGACCAGTAGTTAACAGAATGAGAGGGGTGGGTGTGAGTAGGTTCCATTCCTACCCACCCTATGGCCATGGCTTATGGCCTTACATTCACCCAGGCAGTACACTTATTGCCCGTGGTGACGGCCGAAGCCACACCCAGAGGCAGTATACTTATTGCCCCGTGGTGAAGGCCTAAGTAAATAGCACTCTCTGAGTGCATAAACGCCTGCAGGGGATGTGGCACAATTCCTTCCCCTCAGGATAAATTAAATAACCCTTTATAAGGGATAAAACAGTGTCAAGAGCCCCAGGGGACGAGGCACTTAAAACTCATCAAATCTATCTATCTATCAGTCTGGCTTCACAATCACAATCAGACATCACACATTCAGCAAGAGGACACAGACCGAGTAGGACGGCTTCACTGGAGCTAGGACCTGGTGACGTCACAATAGGAGTGCCGCCAAAACATGGAATGGTCCGCCATGTTTGCATGATGATATCCCGGGCTTTTTGCCAAGGACGAATTGTGTGATGTCACCCCGTCTTTCTCCAGCAAGAAAAATCTCAGCCGTAGCATAGTAACGAGTACAAGAGACCCGAAATGGAAACAGCATAAGTCCCGAATAACCTCGTGGCAGTTGTGAAAATGGAGGGTTGTTCTGGGCTTGGAAAGCAGCAGCTGCCACAGTGGACTTAATATCGACGTTTCGTAACTCCCGAACCAGTTTTGTGGCAGAAACGAAAATAGAGAGGACATCAAGGTAGCTACCCGTACTAACTACGACTGAAGACAAAACATGACCGCCGTGCATGTCGGGGTTAACAAGCATGGCGGCCATCCACCAGACCACGAGGAGCCTTACAATGAAACGATGTTCATTGTTATCGTCATTTTGCCTGAATAAAAGGGTACTCATTTGGTATCGAGTAACCCTATTTGACTAACTATATGGCCCTGAAAGGAATAATTTGACCTTATTGGCACTGCGCAAAATTTACAACCAAAATCCCCTACCATTGACTACACTCTTATGTGTCGCTTAGACATTTTAGTTTAAATACAATAGGGACTTACGTATGTACACTGTAGTACTAGTCCCTATTTTTTATATAGGATATTAATTAATATTTTTTATAACTCGGATATTTGGTAAATTGCACAGGTGGCTTACACATTATTGGTTGTTAGGTTGTCCATTAGTACAACTGGACCGAATTTGATATATGCAGGTGCGCGCTTAGCTTTTCGTCACCATTCTCCCGGCTACAGTAATTTCTCGTGCTTGCACGACCACATTACGCCGACATAAGCGATATGAGAAAGCTAATTTTCTCTCGCTTTACTGCTCTTGCAGAATTAGTCGATAACAGAATGATAGGGTGGGTGTGTGTAGGTTCCATTCCTACCCACCACATGGCCTTACATTCACCCAGTGGCAGTTCAATAATTGCCCCGTGGTGACGGCCAAAGTAAATAGCACTCTATGAGTGCATAAACGCCTGCAGGGGATGTGGCACAATTCCTTCCCCTCAGGATCAAGTAAATAACCCTTTTATAAGGGATAAAACAGTGTCAAGAGCCCTAGGGACGAGACACTTAAAACACATCTAATCAATCAATCAATCAGTCTGGCTACCCATCGTTGACGCATCAACACCAAAGATGAATAGACTGGAAAAATTGATTGAACTTCAACTTCACCTGGAGAATGCTAGGCGTCTCCTGGACGAACTGACTATGGAAGCCAAAGAAGAGGAGACCAGAATTAAAGAAGAGGAGGAGAGGAAAAAGAAAGAAGAGAAGGAAATGAAAATGTCAATTTTGCCTCACCGCATGATGAGGCAAACTAGTCAAGTTAAGCCTATGGTGAGGACACCTTCACCAGAACCAGTTCGACCACTACAGGCGCAGCCCCCACCGCAACAACCACAGCCTCAGCTGCAACAACTACAGCCTCATCCACGGTTGCGGAATAGAGGAAGAAATGAAGAGACTTTCACTATCCCTCAAACAAAAGATTGGGATAGTGAAGCCACTCATTCTCCCTCTGCGCTCCCAATCACAAGAGTGAATTGGGAGAACGATTGGAGAAGGAGATGTGTGTGCGGGGCTAGACCTGGGAGATGCCAGCATGAACCAGGTGCATTTTAAAGTTTAAAAAACAGCCCTTCTTAGGGCTACCCAAAGAACAAGAAAAGAAATAATATGTCAATTGCCAATGGGTATGAGAGAGGAGTAGTGTGATTATAAAAAACTGACTCTATTTAGATGATATATGGTGTGATTTTGGATAGTAAATAATAGGGTGTGTGTTTGGCTGCTTTCCGTGTGTGTGTGTGTGTGTGTGTGTGTGTGTGTGGTTAGTATAGGGTGTGATTTTGGATAGTAAATAATAGGATTTGTGAATAATATATAATATGACAAGTGAGTGTAAGGGGTGTTTTCCTTCACGTCCGCGCTTAAGATATATATGCTCAAAGTGACTGACATTAGAACCATTCCACTGAATAACCATAGAAGATGGCGAAAGCATCAAGTTTATTCAACAATTTAAGACACAGCTATTTCTGGATATTAGACGGGGAATATGAAGTGAAAAAACTACATCATAAATGGAAGATTACGAAGAGTTTGGACTTTGCAAAAAGACTGAAAATAGCCAGGGAGCTCTTAGGAGGAATGCTAGAAGAAGAAGCCAAAAAGTTACGAGGCTGCATTAACCCACCCTATGTTAGAGTGGGGACATTGAAGCAAGTGATAGATATTGTCGAAAACGTCAAGTGCTTTTTGAATAATATCTTGACAGAGTACCCCCATGTCCAAAAGGGTTTGGACCCGCTCAAGAAAGCTGAAGAACTGATGAGAAAGGAGCTATTAGAAGAAGTGAAGAAGATAAAAGATAACTGGAGTAAGGAGAGAAAGGAGAAAAAGGACAATGAAAACCAAAAAAAGAAAGAGGACTTTGAAAGATTAAATAATAATTGGATAAAGATACAAGAGAAGTTTAGAGCTATGGGACATCCCGACTGGATTCCCGAGGACAAAAAGAAGAAGAAAAAGGGAATTATTGGTAAAATCAAAAGGTGGTGGAACAAAGGCAGAAAATAAAAGAAGAATAAGAAGTATCCAAAGGCCCTTTTCAGGGCCACTCATAGGTCTCGAAAAGATATTAGCTTTCATTGCCACCCTTTTTTTCCCTTGTCCCTAGACAGTTTCCTATACCAATAATATTCCTCATGTTTAATTTTCCCTTGTCCCTATATAGACCCACCCTGTTCCATTTCCCTTGACGCTATATAGGCCCACCCTGTTCCATTTCCCTTGACGCTATATAGACCCACCATGTTCAATTTCCTTTGACGCTATAGTGCCCCAAGCTGTTTTGACGCCATTGTGCCCCAAGCTGTTTTTGACTGGATTTTCCCTTGACGCTATAAAGTTTGACGCTATAGTAGCCCAAGCTGTTTTTGACTGGATTTTCCCTTGACGCTACGGTGCCCCCATATACTACTTACGATCATTGTGAAAAACAATACATGAAAGGTGAACATAGGTCACATGCACCCACATTTAAATTTGATTTGTTTCCTTGGATGTGCGCTGTTGTTAATTTTGACTGTAGAGTGACTATAAATTCTGACAACTATTATTTGAGGCCGAAATATATCATACCGATTTTAAAAAAGACTACTGATTTTGATCAAGGATACATTTAGAAAAAGAACGCGCCAGAATAGGTTACCAGAGAGTAACTGAAACGTGGTATCTCCAACATGATCAATGGTATACTATGCTAAAATATGTAAATATGATATCCAAATGTTAAATATGGTAACAAATTCATATCGAGCACACACGTATAGTCTGAAAACGTGCCACGGGTCATATATGCCTACACTTAAAGCAAAGACTAATCGACAAAGCAGTACCTTTTTTGAGGTCTAGCAAATATCCCATGACAGACACATTTCCACAATATGTACAAAGCATCCTTGATCAATGTCTATTGCAAAGAACCATCTCTTGAGACATAATATATAACTGTCACCTAGACACAAAACTTTTCAATATTTTGTACAGGTGACGTTTATATGTAAATAAGTAATGCTAGCTATATATATGAGTGGAGATCAAAGCAAACTAAACTGCCTGTTTTTTAATATGTTTTAGTAACAAATCATCAGTGTCTTATGAGTGTTGCGCTTCTGCAGAAGTTGGCTCATTGTGTCATTTACATCACTGACTACATCAATATTTCATTTTGTACGTTTAAATTTGTATTTCAGAAATCTAACGCACTGTTGATAGAAATAATAAAACAATATGGGTCTGACAGACGCAAGCTTTCCAGAAATGAAAGAGTATAATTGCAATACTTTGGATTAATTAATGCTCTATACATGCTTCTAAACAAATGAATGAGTTCCAGTGACAGACACTTGTGCAAAAGTACATGCAGTCATTGCTGGCATGAACAGTGTGATAACGAATAATTTTAAAAACCAGATAATTGTCTTTCATCGCATCTATGTTCTTGGCACATTACTTGACCGTGATCCTACAGCCAGGCAATCTTGACGACGTTGCTGGCGAAAAATGAAAATACAATTTTAATTTCGCCTGATTCTATTACTAAAGCGAACTTGTTTGTGTACCAATATTGTTTGTAGATGTACACTTAGTGAACGCAGTTAGAACCTTTGTGATGCTCCATCACAACAGTCAAGTAGTTAGGTTTACAGTCAAGTTACAAGTTGTTGTATGAAGCCATAGTAGGTGATCATTTACAATAGGTGTTCATTCCAATACATCCATGGTTTTCCAGCCTTAAGGTGCAACTATGACCTTGAACCTACATCTCAAATGTTCTCTGCACTCATATGATTCATAATGCACAAGAAATAAATACATCTTCAGGACATCATTCGCTAATAATGATATAAAGATTACAGTATTAGATCCCCTTACATACAATATACAAATTATCATGGCAAATGATACAAAACTGTTTAAGTATAACTTAATGATAAACGTGTGATTAGATTAGATTGTTATTCATTGTTAACGTTAGGACCATCAATCATAAACAGAGATGTTTATGAAATACAACATATACTTAATGATAAACGTGTGAATAGATTCGATTGTTATTCATTGTTAACGTTAGGAATATTAATCATAAACAGAGATGTTTATGAAATACAACATATACTTAATGATAAACGTGTGAATAGATTCGATTGTTATTCATTGTTAACGTTAGGAATATTAATCATAAACAGAGATGTTTATGAAATACAACATATACTTAATGATAAACGTGTGAATAGATTCGATTGTTATTCATTGTTAACGTTAGGAATATTAATCATAAACAGAGATGTTTATGAAATACAACATATACTTAATGATAAACGTGTGAATAGATTCGATTGTTATTCATTGTTAACGTTAGGAATATTAATCATAAACAGAGATGTTTATGAAATACAACATATACTTAATGATAAACGTGTGAATAGATTCGATTGTTATTCATTGTTAACGTTAGGAATATTAATCATAAACAGAGATGTTTATGAAATACAACATATACTTAATGATAAACGTGTGAATAGATTCGATTGTTATTCATTGTTAACGTTAGGAATATTAATCATAAACAGAGATGTTTATGAAATACAACATATACTTAATGATAAACGTGTGAATAGATTCGATTGTTATTCATTGTTAACGTTAGGAATATTAATCATAAACAGAGATGTTTATGAAATACAACATATATATCAATGGTAATTCATGTTGCACCTGATATAACCACTTCTAAAACTATTCTCATTCTAAATATGCTATATCTACTAAATACATAACAAATTTATCCAAAAATCTGAAACGTGTTATCCAGATTATAGGACACAAAATGCTCTCTTTTATATACAATAACGCATTCAGAAATGGCTTTTGAATGCTAAATGTTGACCATATTTGCGTTTGTTTATTTCATTGATATTTACGTTTAGAAAAGGATCTCAAGTAAGAAGCACAGGAAAACTATATATATATATATATATATATATATATATATATATATATATATATATATATATATATATATATATACATACATATATATATATATTTTTGCAAACTAACTTTAGTAGGCCGAATTTGACTCTTCAAAATGCTACAATTTATGAAATGGCACAAACTGAATTTTACTCATTCGACTAATATGAAGCAGAGATGACTATTCTCAAATAAATAATTGCACGTATGTTATCATTTTGTTTTCATGTCTTGAAAAAGAACCATAACTGTTAAGAATATCAAACAACTAATAGATAAAGAAACACAATTAGACCACTAATCAGTAATGCAATACAATAAAACGAATATTTATTATTTGACAAAAACATATCCCTAGTTTGTTCTATAAGGCAACCAAACCACTTATTATTAATGCACCAAAAATCATACTTAAAAATGAAGTAATCAATATAGTTGAAGACAAAATATATTCTTGAATAATTTCTGAATATCTGATACAGACTTTATTGTTTGCTTTTTTAAGTAACACATAACATATTTGTTGCAGGGAATTTCCTCGTCCTCAATTGTGCCAACATCTTCACTGCACGAAATGTCCAGCAAACCTGGTAATAAAATAATAAAAAATTCTGATTATGATGAAACATAAGGTATATTATTTTAAGGCTAACGCAATGTTTGATAAAGTTGTATTTGCATCAGGATAAGGGATATATGTATATACATTAAGATTTTGATTTATACAACCTATGCAATTATATAATTTTTTTCCTTCAGGACAAATTGTTCTCGGCCAGAACTATAAAGTCTCAAACTTAATTTACGACGCAATTGTGTGGACGTAAAAGCTTACCTGTCAAAAATTGCTTGCGGGTTACAAATATATTTGAATAAGCCTAGCGGCATTACGTTGGTAGAAATGAAGGCAATTTTCATATCGGTACAGTATGTGTATCGTCTAACATGATAATCTTGCAAACCTGACATTTGGGCAGAGCTGCACGTACATCAAACTTTACTTCGTCAACTCACGGGGTATTCAGCATTTTATTAAAATTACATACCACAGTATCAGCATTTTAAACGTGATACACAATTATAGACCTTATCGACTTGGAACTCAACTTACTTCATATACATGATAAATCAGCTGTACAAAGAAACGGCCATATAACGTAACAGCTGTTTTACAGTTATTTTGGTCTGTTTTGAACTCCACTTTATAACTATTATTGACAGTTTGTTTCACACAAGAACAACGGACAATATATGCAATGTCTGTTATATCGTCACGTGTGATGAGATAATTCAGTTTCATAACTTGTCACTAACCTCAACAAGGGTTACTGCATACCTGAGTGAATATTAACGAGAAGTTTCAAACTGTACAAATACAGCCTTCTGTATTATTATTTTTTCATTAAGAACATCATATAATGTTTATCAAAACTTAATTTTCAAAACAAGTAAAATGCTGAAACTAAGTTGATTGATTATTCAAACAGCACATACACACACATACGTGTGTATATATATATATATATATATATATATATATATATATATATATATATATATATATAAAGAAATATCACGTTACAATTGTTGGGCGATACATTACGATACAATTTACAGTTACAGTACACACATGTTAAGGACATTTTGATGGTGTTAATGTGTCTTAGACATATTATAATTTTCTAAAAATCAATTAGTATTAATTACATATGCAAATATCCAATGGCCTCGACTCTCTCTCTCTCTCTCTCTCTCTCTCTCTCTCTCTCTCTCTCTCTCTCTCCGTTGACCATCATGTCAAAAAAGGGCGACAATCCATGAATTGACGAGAATCGAAGAGTATCGCTTTGATACTACCACAACATCCCTGAACCTTAGGAGGAGGATGACCAATCTTACGTCAACCTACCAAATTGAGAAAGGTAGAACAAATGCATGGTCGGTAGCAATGTTAACTATAGCAGAATACTGACAAAACTTTAAATACATGAAAATAGTTGATTTACTTCGTGTCAGATCATCTATTCGAGTCTATTCCAAGCACTTTCCTTACACCGTTAAGTCAACACATTGTTGATCAATCAGTATTCATTAATTTGCGTGTCTGAAGGCCAAGTGTTTCAATTGCTTCATTACAACCATTATTCATGTATAAATCATTATCATAAATCATATTAATTTAATCAACATTCTTGATTTCTCTGCATAATTTGACACAATATACAATATATTACTTTTCATCGTCTGCTGCATATATTTACCATTCACAAAACACCATTAATGTGGTTCAGGTCATACTTATTCAACTGGAAATATAATGGATTTGCAAATTTAATGCAGCTGTCCAACCCATTTGATATATGTTGTGGTGGTCCACAGTGGTGTGTTCTTCGACCTTTTCTCTTCATTATATACATTAAGCCGCTCTCACGTGTCATATTTAATGCTCAAGAGTCTCACCAAATGTACACTGATGACACCCAACTATACAGAGACATTTTTTGGATTGATTCTGGACGCACTCGAGCTAACCGCGTATTATACCCTTCTCGAACCAATGTTTAAAACACATTATTCTCTAATGTACTGCAGGAAAGAGGGCGTTACCTCTTTAAGGGGTGAACTGGTAAACATCACGCTTATACTTTTCGAGGAAATACCAAGACTCCAGTTAGAAACAAAAACAACTTGCCTATTTGAGAGATACTCAGTGAGTTTATTATTTAGTTTTCGTAAGAAGCTTACGTTTGATAAACGGGACCTTATAAAATCGATGTCGGTTCGCCCTCTCTGCTGCTTTAATAGCGACAGTCGAAATTGGACTCATAGCTGTCAAACTATCTTCATCAAGTATAAACTATCACAGCGATGTGGTAGTCACACTTGATTTCATATAACTAAACAATAATATTAGACGACAAATTTAATAAAGCAAACTTAGATTAGATTAGACAAAGATGCACATATATAGCGCGCAATCTGATAATGAATAACATCAAAAAGAAATTTCAAATTGTAATGACCTCACCAGACCGATGTATCCAAGAGTCACCGCCATTCAAATTGAACATCCCTCACATAATCGATTGACATTGAAGAAAGATGGACTGATTATTACAAATATATACATGAGACCCAGAGGTGCTTTACATTCCAAGCTCCTCAAATTCACAACGGAGAGGTATAGTCAGCAACATGAGCACTGAATAATGGGAATACAGCTGGAGTAGACAACATCCCAGCTGAACTTATCAAGAATGGGTGTTGGCGGGCGAATCAAGAAAGTGGCTACTAGCATAAATCTGCAACACGATGATGCAGACAGATGAATGGACACCACAATGGACCCAGTCACAATCCAAAATTCAATCTTCAACCGTGCAAAAATTACACAATCATCACTCTGAATAGCCATGCAAGTACTGCAATGCTCACGGTCATCTTGAACAGACTGAAGCCAGAAGCAGAATAAATAATCGCTGAGCAACAGGTAGGGTTCTGGATTTTAAGAAGCACAACATAACACATTTTCAGTTTCACAGATATATGTGAAAAGTGCTCGCAACATCAACAAGTCATATAGCATGTGTATATCATGTGTACATATATTTTAAGACGGTCTTTTACATAGTATTGCATGAGGCATTCTGGGCCAAAATGAAGGAATACTACGTGGTTCAAACGTTGACCACTATCTCGAAGCAGCTTTACGCCAAGGCTATCAGTGCAGTACAATCCCACTGTTATGTGGAGGACTAATTCCAGACAAAGTCGGATAATGTCAAGGCTGTATCCTGTCACCTACGCTATTGAGCATCTACAAAGAGCGCTTCATGAGTGACAGTCAGCATTGTAGGGCGTTACATCACTAACCTCCGCTTTGCAGACGCCATTTATGCGTGCGGAGCAAGTCATAACGAGCTTGTCACCTTAGTGAAGAACATGGATGAAACATCGTCCAGATTTGAAATGAATTGAAGCACTGATAAGACAAATATGATTCACAAAGTGGCACACAAGTCTCAGCCAACATTCAAGTCAGATGACCAGAACAAAAAATGGTAAACCAGTTCAAATAGGTTGGTTCCATAATCACCGGCAAAGGAGCAAAATCAGACCTTGTGTGAAGAACAGTACAAACAACGGCAGCTATGTAAAAGCTATGCTGCTTCTAAGAGACAAGAATATATGTATGCAATCTAAAATCAGAACATTGAGGGCACGAGTCATCTCAGTCTCTTTGTGTTCATGTGAGGCCTGGACCCTGACAGTATAATTACAACGAAGAATCTGGGCACCTGAGATGAGAAGATAGGGAAACATTATTGGTATATCTTTCATGGACCAAATGACAAGTGAAGTAGCGTAACACCTCACCATCACCATCAATAAGATAAAGCTGACATGGTATGGTTATGTGACAAGAGAAACCAGTCTATCCATAAACGTCCTGCAGGATACCGTCCAGGGTAGAAGAAGGAGAGGTAGGCAGAGAACAAGCGTTGATCGACAACATCACATAATGGACAATAAATATGTGTGCGCAGACACGTTCTGGCACATGATCGAATCAAATGGATGGAACTGGTCAGATGTTCAGCAGTATTAATAACCACACTAGGTCAATGGACTGCATCTGATGCTGATAATGATGATTAAGAATGTCATATATTAATACAAATAAGACAAGTGAATGAATTGTTATGTCTTTAAACTGTTTTACAGAATGAAACTACACGTATAAAGGAACACATTAAATTTAAGAAAGTTTAATTCACTGCTACTGATTCAGACTTATTATATAATCAATAATGCCATAATACATAAGCAACTATCTCCAGACACAGTTTTAGTTTTAACTTTCGAAATCCCCATGATCTTAGTCGTCCGTTTCTTGCTGAATAATTGCGTTAATATCATATATACATACATGCATACATACGATACGTACGTACGAACGTACATGCATGCATACATATGAAAGATCAAAAATGTAAATATATGCGGTCGCATCTGATTGATTAACAAGCATTCGATGGGTAATGCTGTTTAAATTACTGAATAGCATTACATTATCATTCAAAGTGTCATACCAGACCTTAATGTGTCCAAACTGGGGCTAGTATTCTTAAACATTCATAAATATAGACCTTTATGTAATAATTGTATATACCAGGTATATAACACTATATTATTATATATTACATTACATACTATATTACATACGTTATGTTGCACTTGATACATCCACTTCTAAAATCGTATTCCAATTATGATATATACTAAATAAAGAAATTATACAAAAATCTGAAAAGTATTATCCCAAAAATGTAATAAAAAATCTGTCTCTTTTATACACAATAATATGTATTCAGAAATGGCTTTTGAATGATACATGATGACTATAAATGTTTTTCGTTATGTATGTGATATTTATCTTTGGTAAAAGTTCTAATATAATTAGCCCAGGAAACGTTCCGTTGGCATTCTAAAATACAATATGCAATATCAAGTATAGACAATACTAGCGATATTTAAATGCCTACAAACAATCAATGCAAATATTTATTTAGCAAAGCAGCATCAGTAGACTGAGTTTGACTGGTCAAATGGTACATTTTGGGACACAACACTTAATATTACTTAGACGACTAGTATGAAGCCATGTTGAATATTGTCAAATCCATAATTACAAGGTGGCTATCATTTAATTTTCGCGGACAACTAATAAATGAAGAAACAAAATCAAACCCCTAATTATTGATGTAATTCAATACAACTAATAATGATTAAGTTTTACACAAAAAAACTAATTATTGCAATAACGCATTGAAGCCCTCAATTATTAATGTATTACAATGATATATTACAATGCAGCAAACAATATATCTTTATAAAACATCATCTTGAACAAATTCAGAATCGCAGATACAAAGTTTAGTGTTTCGTTGTTTGTACGAACATCAAATACATATTTTGGTTTGTTAATTCCCTCTTTTCCTTCGGCTGCGACATCTTCACTATGCTCAAATCGTCCATCAAACTTGAAGAAAAATAATACGTAGTACATATTATGTAAGAATAACATTTTTTATAATATAGTTTAATCTGCATCTGTATAAGTGAACTACTTTGAAACGGTATCATCTTGCTTTATACAACCAATGTAATTATATTCCTTTTGTCTTGATATAATCTTTCCTTTAGGCCAGGAAGGTATATTCTCAAAGTTATTTTTTAACGCATAACAATCTTCTATGGATACATTTTGGGAACTTACCGATAATGTGTTTTTATTGGGTGCTTTGTGGCTGCTTAAATTGAAATAGCTGTCAAAATGTAACTCAAAACGGACTATTTGTGGCTGTAAAGGCTTGTATGTTTGTCGGAAACGTTTGCGGGTTGCACACATATTTGGATAAGCTCAAGGTCATTGCGTTGTGTAGTAATGGCGTCAATTTTAACATGGGGATATTATGTGTATAGTCCACCAAAAAAACCTTGCAAACATGACATTTGGGCAGGATTCTTGTACATTAGACTTTGCTTCGTCAACGCTCAGAGTATTTAGAAGTTGACATTCGTTAAAAAGTTGCCTACAACATTATCGGCTTTTTCTCTTCGCGATAAGCGTGCATACAATTCCACGACTAGGAACACAAACGACTTCATCTACTTTCTAAATCAGATGTCTGAAGAAACGACCCACCATCCAATCTACTGATGCAGCTAATTTCTTGATGTTTATGAACACCAATTTGAAAATATATTTTTCTCTCTCACAGGAACAGTGGAAACCATATGTACTGTCTTTTGTATCGTCACATGTTGTAAGCAATTGCAACATATCATTAAAGTCGACACTGCCAGCCCGTACATGCACAATCTTGGAACTATGTTTTGTTTGGTCTAGTCCTTTAGATCAATGATGTAATTCAACTCATAAGCATTAGTGCTGCTTGAAAATAACGATGTAAGGTATTACTATTCTCTGTTGTCTAAATGTATTTTGACATGGTTTACACTTTAATCTCAATCCATTATTTTTCAGTTTTCGTCTCCACTCACAGACACAAGGTACACAATATTCAGAAATATGGAGAGACAGAGAAATCGAACATGTGCGCGATAAGAAAGCGTGCCACTGACATTTCACCAAGTAACATGCAATATTATTCTTCATTACGGTATATTTACTCTTCACTTGGGACCTATCTAAAGTGTTTATATAATCAATAATAACAAGTTGCAATTACATTACCGATTAATATAGCAAGATAAATGTTACGGTTATGGTACACACACAATTTATTTAAAGCCTCATTAATGGTGTTGATATTTCTTACATATATTAAAAGTTATACAAATATATTATTATTATTAATAAGATATGCCAATATCCAAAGGATGCCTCTATGTCTCTCTGTCTATCTGTCTCTCAGATATATATATATATATATATATATATATATATATATATATATATATATATATATATATATATATATATATATATATATATATATATATATATATATATATATATATATATATAGAGAGAGAGAGAGAGAGAGAGAGAGAGAGAGAGAGAGAGAGAGAGAGAGAGAGAAAGAGAGAGAGGTATTGTCGGTAATAATGTTAATTAAAGCAGACTAATCATATAGAACTTTACATATTTAAAATAGGTTAATTGCCTATTGTCAGTTCGTCGTTTCGCATAGATTCGTTTCAAAGACAATGTTATTGTCCCGTTATGTCGAGGAGCGTTCAGTATTGACGAATTATTGTGTATGTAAGCCGAATGCATTGCATTATTCATTAAAACCATCTTTAATGTATAAATCATAAGTGTCACATATATTGATTTAATTACTGTGAAGACAAAAATAAACGTGAACACAATCAACTTATCAATATTAAGTTGTGATTGTGAAAAGACACAAAATACAGAACGAAATGTTGTGAAGAAATCTTCAACATAAATGAATGCATTTATCCAGTCCACACACAGTTGCCTCGCATCAATTCAACGCCGCGTCAGTGATACAAATAACTATATGTATAGTATGTATGCTGCATTAATGATATATCAGTCTTCGTACAACATGATCATTATACGAATCAAAATTGTTTACATCTAGTGGTATATCTCTGAGATAGCACACATTATTTGTAAGTATGTAGTATGTGCGGAGGTATGACTGACCACAATCCATTATATATTGACCGAGTTAATTAATTCCTCTCATCCCTGCCGAGTGTGACCGCTGCACGCTGCAAACTGTAGTCCTGTGCACTGTTGTAGCTGTTCACAATTACATATGCATACCTACATCTTAATTTGGTTTCCGTTTTGAGTTCAATTTGCATTCTCATTAACTAAATCAATGTTATACACATTTATTATTAAACCATAAAAGACGATAATTCGTGAAGAAAGTTAATCACTACTTACAATGGACACAACCATTTACGTGCTGGTGATTGGGGATAATTGGTGCACACAAGCGAAAGGAAAGTGACGAAGGAAGAAGTCAGTTAATATGTTTGATATTTTTACAGTTGATATACTTTAATCAACATTAATACCGATCATACTGATTACCTCTATCTATATCTGTCTACCAGTAGACATTTTCGTTTCTAAGTAATTATTTAGAAAATTATAATATGTCTAAAAGACAACAAGAACTACAAATCAAATTAAATACGTTAAAGTACTCTTGCCGGGTAAGTACGAAATTTACCGTATTTTGTCGACAATCAAGTTTGTATAACGTATTATATAATCAATCTCGATAAACCGCAAATAATTCATTCATATACCTTATTTGTGAGCCAGAACGGTTACATGGTGTAGGTTCAGCTTCAAGATTTCCATCCAGCCCGAGTTATTTGTATATATCACTCGATAATTTCACCCCTTATGCAGTGGAGGGGTGGTGGGTGCAGAACAGAACAACGAAATGATAACAATTAAATTTTGTATCATCTTACATTAATTTAGAAAACAGGATTGCAAATAGTTTGAATTTTGTAAACGTCACTAGAGGTTAATGAATGGAACGTCGTCATTAAATTATGTTCACTTAGTTGCAATACCTTTCATAAATGCGCATTATTGAGCCATGGATCGATCTATTGTCGGAGTGCACTTATCAGAAATCTACTAGTGTCGTCACTCATATATCGCCGCACTTTGTCTAGGTTATCTGACTCTATCTATCTATCTATCTATCTATCTATCTCTCTCTCTCTCTCTCTCTCTCTCTCTCTCTCTCTCTCTCTCTCTCTCTCTATATATATATATATATATATATATATATATATATATATATATATATATATATATACATATATATATATATATATATATATATATATATATATATATATATATATATATATATATATATATATATATATATATGAGAGTGCGTGTGTGTGTCCGTGTGCATAACATACAATGCACAATGTGTCATATGTTGAATATTAAAACAATTTGTATTTCCTATAGAAATGCTTACAATCACTTATTCCCACCACATTGACAGCGAAAACCATACATCACGTTATCAAGCCATCCTTGACACTTTGTACACTGAAACAGAACGGGAACAGTTCATACATACTGCAAATACAAATTATAATCGCAAAGCTGTAGCAGGTGCAATTTTGCTCTGTTGGCATGTATTTTATATCTGTCCATGAACCTATATGCCTACGCCGACTCAATACTTTACAACTTTCTGAGCAAACATACTTGGTATTCCTAAAAAAATCCTAAGGTCGAAGAGGTTTCGTGCCTGTGATTGTGGTCAGTGTTGTGATGTGCTAACCTTTCGCTGGATCTCAATAAGATAAACAATGAACGAATCTTTATTTAGTATCTCATGATAAGTGAAATCTTTCAAAGCTTAGAATGTCAATTTTATCACTTTGTATTTTTTGAGAAGTATCACTTGAATTAAATTATTTGAAGAAATACATTCAAGTCCAAATGCAAAATATTAAGACAACACTAAGACGGATTATGCTCAGACCCTTTTTCAGTAATGAATAATTATTATTAAAGCAATATATTAATTTGTTATCTACCTTACCTCAAATCATCATTGGTGGTTTCGAGAAGAAAAATACCTGTTTTCCTCAAAAACACTCTTCAATATTGAAGGTTCCAATTGTTTACAGTATAACATCCAATTTATAATTATCAGGTCTGTTACTAAACGTATAATATTAAATGTCGTAAACGGTAGGTAGACAGGGTAATAACCTGAACTTCAAATGACACAATTATGCTATTTACAAAACCAAAATCAATATAACAGGTCAGGTGAAAATGAACGTGACTTTGGGCAAGGTGAAGTCCAAAATAAAATTGGCCATAGCATATTATTCAGACAAAAGATAACACACGAGCGAATTGAAATACACAGAACACTTACAAATATGTGCAATAATGCTTGGTTTAATCTATTAGTAAAAAGTACAAAACATGAAGATTTACATGAGGTGAATTATTTTTAGAGAAACAAAATATATATGAAAAGCACACGAGAACGATTAAATTTCAAACGGAATAACTTGATATGCATCAAGTTTATCGGGGGTCAGGAGTGTTAAAATGTCATTTTTGATTTTCCTTTAGTGGAAGTTGTTATAGTCAACACATCAATTTTGATGATATATTGGAATACAAATCGGTCCATTAGTCATGGCAATGGAAATCAATCATGAATAGGTTTTGGACACACTATTCGTTTTTATATAGTAGGTGCAAATGCGGAAGGAATTTTATGGTATCAGTGCAGTTTCACATGGTTAATTCCAGTTGTATTCAGTTATGTGAAACCATTCTCAAAATCAAATGCTGAATTTCATGTTTTAAACATTCCTCTTTTAGAGGTTCATCCAGTATGGAAGCTGGTTAACCGATGTGGAAATTATAATTTTAACATCACTGTATACTGAATCTTCTTATGTGGGAGCATGTATAGACAGGTTGTAAGTTCATTCTCTTCCTGTTGCTGTAGACGTGAACTTTTCGTGTCTACATCATTCAAAATATAGGAATTTGTAAGACTATTTACACTAACGTAAGCACAGTATGTTTCTAACGCTTAAATCTGCGCTGTGTCTTCATTATTTTGGTTCCTTTCCAATCATCAGAAATCAGAAATAGCATGCATTTCCTCGTGCAATAGGTATCAACAGAACGATGTAGCAAGGTCAGAAATGTGATTCCTAAACGTTGTGGAACGTTTGAAATTCGAAAGTGATTGTATTATAAAATAACGATTTATGTGTTCGTTACCAGAAAACGGTTGAGAAAATAACATAGAGGTAATATACCTTATTCGCTAAGGATTTCTCGTCTACTGTGTGATTACTTTTTTCGAAAGTTTCATCCTTGGCCTCATTAAGTCTTGTCTGCACAATAAGTTCGACGTCAGTAGTGAACTTTTAATCTAAGGTGAGTTGCTTAAGATTTTCATACTCTGGTCAACATAATATATATATTAACATCAAGAATTTAACTTGTTTCTAAAATTGGAATCTGCTGTCACTGCTACTACTACTACAACTACTACTACTACTACTACTACTAATAATAATAATAATACTAATAATGAGGATTTTGTATAGTTAATAATCTTTTGAAGCTCTAAGCGCTTTACACCATCTATAATGATATGACTACACTACAGAGAAACGAATGACAAAAATAAAAATGAAATTGGAAACCATTAAGACTTGTGGAAAACATATATGATACAAAACATTATTAGATCTCTAAGTTGGTCCCTGAAGTCGAAACAGGTGAGTTTTAAGAGCACTCCTAAATGGGATCAGTGTGTAACTGTGTCTGATTTTAATGGGCAATTCGCTCGACGTCGCCAGGCCTTGGTACGCAAAAGAACTTTGTCTATATGACTTCTTTTTCACAGTGGGAACAATGAGTATACGATTGTCAGAAGAAGAGAGTAAGTATCTAGCTGGTGTATACACATGGGTGAGGCTGGATAGGTATGTTGGACTAGAGTCAGTGAAACATAGCACAGTCCAGTCTTGAAAGCACCAATGAACACAAGTGTTTTAGTGACATCAACTGAAAGATATTTACGAATGGAATTGATACGTCTCAGTTCAAGATATGCAGCCTTGCATATGTTCATGACATGTTGGTGCAATGTGAGAGTACTGTCTAAATTAACACCTAGGTTCCGTATTGACTGTGAGAACTTAATGTTGGTGTTGCTGATATGTATCGTCTGAGGTAAAGAATGTGAATAAGAAAGTCTTTGTCTTGTGATCAAAATAGCCTCAGTTTCATCATCATTCATCTGCAGCTTGTTACATGTCATCCATGATTTCACATCAGAAATGCACCTCTCAACTCCATGGACGGTAGCATCAACATCAGTTGGGTGGCTAGACTTGTATATTTGGGTGTCATCAGCGTACAATTGGTGCAACACTGGGTGATGATATATCACACTTGAGAGCGGCTGGGTGTATACAATGAAGAGAACAGGTCCAGAAACAGATCCCTGTGGAACACCACAACATACGTAAACTGGGCTGGAATGTATTCCATTTGCATATTTAATGTGTCTCCTGTTGACTAAGTAGGACCTGAACCACCGTAAGGCTATATTCTGAATGCCGAAGAAATGCTGGAGACGCTGACGTAATATATCATGGTATATTGTGTCAAATACTGCAGATAAATCCAGGAGAGTGAGGACTGTAATCTTTCCACTATCCAAAGCAGATATAACGCCATTAAACACTTTCACAATAGTTGCTTCCGTAATGTGGCAAGGGCAATATACAGACTGTACATTGCTATACATATTCTGTTAGAACAACCTTTTCTAAGAGTTTTTATGTGAATGGGATATTACAAAACTGGGGCGTAATAGTTATGGTGAAGTGCTGGTCTCTTCAGCAGAGGCTTTACGATGGCAGTATTGAAAAATGATGGAAATTCCCCCGATGAGAGAGAGATATTAATAACATCAGTTAGTGAAGTTACTATTGGGAACGAGTTAAAGAAACAATATTGGATCTAAGCACTTGACCCGCAGTAATGTCGGAATTGGATCAAGTTCACAAGACTTTGGTGCACTTGTCATTACGATTGTCCGTACTAAAACAATATAAACAGGCAGAATGCTCCTAATGGTTGTTACTGAAATTCTACATCATAACTGTATGGCGACGAAGTCAGTTGAAATTGTGATGTCAAGCGAATCCCTAATGGTTTGTACTTTGTCATGGAAGAAATGTGCAAACTACTCCTTAAGGTCCACTGAAGAGAAGGTTGTTGGAAGTGGTGAACATTTGTTCCTTGACATCAGATTGTTAGTTTTCTCGAAGAGCTCTTTTGCAGCCTGAACTATCCGTGATCTTAGTACTGTAGTGGGATAATTTGGCTAAATGGACCATGATGTTTGTGACGTTCTTTTTAGCGGCTTCGTGGATTTGTTGATGAATAGTGAGTCTGGTGGAAAGCCAACGCCTCTCTGCTTTACGACGATATCTTTTTGCAGTGCGACGCTGGTTCCTAACACTGCTACACCATGGAGAACACTTTTTATATTGATATTCTGCATTTTGTGGCTGGGGCATGTTTTTCAAGCAATGAACGCAGTCAAGTTGTTTCGCTTTCGGATGTAAGAAAGTTGTTACGTTTTCTTGGATATCATGCGTAAATTTGAATATGTGTATCATACGGAGGTTTCTCTTAGTAGCAAATAGAGGTGGATGGTTAGGGACTGATACGTTTAGATGGAATACAATGCAGAGGTGATCCTACGAAAGTTCGTGGGATACAGGGGTGGATTGCAGAATATCGTCATCAAGTCTATAAATAAACCAGTATAAAAGGTGACTAAGTTGTATGAGTGTCTTGGGTAACTGACTGTTTAAGATTGACAACATGAATGGAATCAAGGAGATTTGACGTGTATGAGTTTCCAGGACAGTCAAAGTGAAAATTGATATCTACAAGAATAATTAGGTTACCACGTATCGAATTTCCATACTCCATAATATTTGGAATCTGCTTCAAAAAGAGAGATTCAGTCAGCTTGTTTTTTCTACTAGGAGGAGTGCGGTAGAGATAGAAAAAGTGGAGTGACCTTTGTTCCAGTGTGAGTGTTGCTTAGACTAGTTCAAACGATATATATATATATATATATATATATATATATATATATATATATATATATATATATATATATATATATATATATATATATATTCTTGAGTCAGATATATAATATGAGGCACATAATGTACTATTTGTATCACAGTGTAACATTTAAGTTCTAAGGTGGTATTTCCCCTTATAGTTAATTGTAAACAATATTAAGATAATATAGAGGAACTCTTGTATTTGGATTATTGGGATTTTATTTTCTTTTTCACTCGAAATCTAGGGATATATGCGCTCTTCCAATTTACGACAAACATGAGTTCAGCGGGACTAGCTTCACACAGAGTACAAGCACTCGACCAAGAATTAAAAATGTAAATAATAATTGCTTCAATACCAAACCCTGAGGAAACTCTGTGCTTACTATGTCTACAAAGAACGCTTGGGACTCTGATTGCATTCAAGCTATATCCCATTTTGGATTATGTCACCTCCTTGTACGATTTCCATTTAAACCAACATCTTCTTCAAAGTAATATAATTGTTGCTTCAAAGTACGTTTGCCTAACACGACATTGGATAGTCAGTAACCGCCAGTTGAAGTTTAAAAGCAGAGTCATACCATTAAATTAACAACAACTTTACTTGATTGTATATGCTTGTATAAGCCTTCATGCTATTCTCGCAATAGGATACCACGGTAATGTGCTTGCTTCACTTTGTATTTTAGACTAAATCAAACATAGGCAACGGACGCGAGCTCAACTCAGTATATCATATATGTTTAGTATTAGTCTAACATACAATATAAACTACTATCGCCGGCATTATTTTTTTTCTAATCTCTGTTTGGGTAGATATAGCTTTTTATGCATTCCACCAAGACATCACAGGTTCTTATTGCCTGGTTTTCAGTGACTTACCCATTCAAAACGCCACACATGTCGTTTAGCTGCTCTCGCACGAACGTTAATTATCACTTGCGGATATATTTGTCAGCGTAGTTTCTAAAAGCAATGCAAAGTCGACAACAATTGCGATGAGGGTGAACGCTCGAATACAAAAACATTTGTAGTGTCGATAGGTCCACATATACTGCTGCCAGTTCCATTTTGCGTAAAATATAACGCCAATATTACAATATTTCGTGGATGATCTCACGAGCAAAAGCATATATTAAATAAGGAATTAATTCACCAGGCGGCTCAAACCTGCAAAGTGTTCCGTATAAAGATGCGATGATAACGCCGGGTTGAGTTTTTAATCAATATGAAATAAAAAATTAGGCAGACAACACGTATATTCTGCTAGTACGACTGGACAATTCAATACCGAATACATTTGGGTAGATTATTCTTATCTACCTATCAATATTTGTATATATATATATATATATATATATATATATATATATATATATATATATATATATATATTTACATACATACATACATACATATATATATATATATATATATATATATATATATATATATATATATATATATATATATATATATATATATATAAATATATATATATCCATTTAAATACCTACCTATCTATCTATCTCTATCTCTCTCTCTTTATATATATATATATATATATATATATATATATATATATATATATATATATATATATATATATATATATATATATATATATCGAATGTTAGCTGAATTCATCAGATGATTTGTTATTTTTTCATACTTGCAGAATACACTAATTGATCAGGAATATTTACTTACATAAAGCCAGAATGAATGATCGTAATGAACGTAGACACTTACCATCTGAAATGAACGAAAGCTTACAATTAGTGCTGTATCATTAATGTAGGCATTCACTATATGAAATGAAGGAAATGATACAATTAGTGATGTAACATCAATGTAGGTACTTAGCATATGAAATGAATGAAACCATAACAATAGTACTGCATCATTAGTCAGACGCTTTGTGCATAGAGTGGTATGTTATATTTTGATTACGATGTATATTCAGTACATTACACGACTGTTTGCTGTTGATATTATATTATTATCACTTACGGTGATGTGCACACATATGACTAACTTTCACTGAATGAAGACATACATTAAACCATTTTGTGTTCCGATCAGTGATAAATGGGAACATTTCCAACGAAACCAACTCAACGAAATCCAATTGTAATATATCCACCACATTAAGTGAATAATACCCGCTTTAATCAGTTGAGGTCGCTTAAACACAGGCATACCTATATTGATACATACGAAGAACGAACATTGCCACAAAGGCCCTGACAATAAGATTTATGACGAAGAATGACAATAAAACTCAATTAAATTGCATTACAGTTGCGAGTTTTACGTTTATAAGACATGTGTTCGGGAGCAATGACATTATCTGAGTTATATGCCCTGATATTCTAATAGTTAACATAAATAATTATAATCTAAACATAATAATGGGTTAGTGCACGTACGATATATTTTACCATTCTGCAAAGCACAAATATGAACGGCAAAATCGTCAAATACATTTTACGACAAAGAATAAAAAATGCTTATTTAAAGTCATATTGAGCCATTAGATCAATCAGACATGTATCTGTCAAATAATACACACGTACAAAGTGCTAAATCTAACTTTAAAATGAAGATTTCTAGGACAAGAATAATATCAAAATATTGTATGGAAGGTAAATTATCACTCTTGATATATTCACAAGAATTATTTAAGGTGTATTCAAATGTCATAACAAAGGTAAATAACACATGTCCAGCATATTTCTATGAAAGTGTGAGATTGGCACCGATTTTAAAACAACGTAATGACAAGGTTATATCAATATACGGTGATTTATCAACGCTTGTTTCTCTCATAACTTAAATGCCCTTCCTAGGATATTAAACCTGAAACATCGTTCAATATAAGAATATAAGTATAAGAATGAAATTATAGAATTTGGTTGCCGCGAGTTTCAATATCGCACCCTTTCTGTGGCAGACGAGAGTCATACAAAGGTTTGAACTCAAAACAGAAAAAAAAGAAAACAATGGGACGCGCAATTATACAAGGATGTACAAAAACTCAGAACAATGTAAAATTCACTAGGAGCAAAAATGGGATACCTAGACGTGCGGACTCGAGACCCATTCATTTCAAATGGTATCTTAAGACATATAACAATATGAAAAGGTCAGAAAAATTGACAATAATCGTCAAATAGAAAAATGTTTCAAGATGAAAAGAAATTAAAGAAATACAAAATCAAATGCCTGCCGCGATTGATTAAATCAAGTTTCAACGTCAAAATGTAACAAAATATAAATACTTATTAGCATGCGCGAGTTCAAAAGGCTTCAACAAAAATATTGTTTGTATTGCAATAAGACGGTTTCTAGACTTTTTATTCAAATTGTAATATACAATCGATATATATATATAGGACTAGGCGATGATGGTTGCCAAGTTGCCTGACACATTGATATTATATATTTAATCTATGTGCACTAGTCTTGCAAGTATGTGGTCTTTTCAACACATTGTTTCTTGAACCTATTTGTGTTCGATTAAACGCCTTGTTTTGTTTAAACGCTGTGCGATAATTTTGTTAAAAATCGTTCCTTCTTTTGGAAAGGAACGACATACTACCCTTGCCTTAAGATGACCGACATAATGACATTTGAAGCCTTCACCTTATTTCAAACTCAGTTCACAGTCTAGATCAATAAGGCATGCAAGCTATAGGCTCGCATTAAATTTACAATCACCGTTAATGTTGTTAAAAAATCAATCCACAATTTTATGTCAAGCCTTGCATTTCGGGACACATTTGAAATTGTAATAATGGTTGTAATGCATATGTTGTACTTGGCACAACTTAGTTCATGTCCCTGTAATGATCGACATTCAAAAATATATCCCTATGTCCACATATCACAGTGCATATCACTGTATGCACTTGCCACGTGTTGAATTCATAGTCATGCATGTAACTGAAGTTTATTTTCAAGCAGATATGACTTTATCAGTTAAAATAACAATGACATTTATCTTTCAGACCCTATACCAGGTTAGCTTTATAGTTATCAGTATTACTCTCGCACAGAATCGCTAATAACTATGGTATGTATTATATGTTTTATGTTAAATGGTTCAAAAGACGTATTTCATCTGTATGACTTGTAGCAGCAGCAGGGGCGAATCGGACAACTTTTTACAGGCGTCAATTTAGCAAACCAAGGCTTCGTACAAAATCATAAAAAGCGTCAATTTGTTAAATTAAGACTTCCTCGTAATATTTATGTATAAATATAAATATCAATTTTTCAAATTAGAAATATATATTATTATATACAAATGAATTCAATATCAATTTTCAAATTAGAAATATATATAATTATATATAATATGAATTCTGAAAATATCAATTTTTCAAATTAGATATATATATTATTATATATAATGAATTCTGAAAATATCGATGAGATCATAACTGAGATTTCAAATTTGAAAAATCAACGAATTCAATTATCAGATCGATTAAATTGTGATCAGATTCTTTCTGATTTTGAAGATGTTGAATACAGCGCTATAAATAATAAATACGTATTACCAAAACAATACGCGTTTATAAAGAAACTCCAGTATGCTATTCGCGATTCCCTTGTATTCTGTAACGACGTCAATAAGTTTGTCCCGTTATTCACTATTGTCGAAAAAATCAGAAAAAAATTGGGGCAGCAATATGAGATCAAACGCACAATTAATTAGATGGTTAAAACAATAAGAGATATTATCCGCCAAACTGAAAACCCACTTTGGTTACCTCAACAGAATAAGTTCTATACAATACAATGGACAGGTAGAACTTTTACTCACCTAAGAGTATTTGGTTGCTCTTCACCGTGAATGAATTTGTAGTTTTTTTTTATTTTTGGTCATTTTTGTTGCCTTTTTTATTAATTGTTTGGTCATTTTTCAATGCATTTAACAAGACAATATGTCGTTCTATCGTACATTTAACAAGACAATCTGTCGTTCTATATAATGGTAAACGATGCACTAACGACTAGATTAGCGCGTGAAAGATTAGGCGCAATTAAGAAATTCATACCGATTCGTGATTCTGTTAGAGAAAAACTACAAGCTAGACAGAGTTTACAGACTGTTTTATAACAGGGACCGACGACCTGTTTAAACCAATAACCACGGCAACTAAGCGAGCGAGAAATATACGGAGATAGCCCCGAGGAAGAAAAAAGGAAAAAAACACCTCTTCTTCCTGTACTTGAAAAAATAGCTAACAGATCCAAAGAAACAAAGACATTTTAAAAAACACTTCCTGGTGATATAACTGCCGCACGACTTCAAGAACAACAAGAACGAGAACGACAACAAGAAGTTGAACAACTAAGTGATATTATTGAAGAATAAGAAGAGGGTGCTATTGCAAGAAAAGAAGAACAAGAAAGAGGTGTTATTGCAAGAAAAGAAGAGAAAGAAGAACAAAAGGGTAAAACAGAACGAAGAAATCTTGACTCTAAAACAATATTTAAAAGTGATGTGATAAATGAAATTAAGAAAGAATTTATAACTGATAAAAGGTTTGCTCAATTTATCGTTGATTCATTTCCAAAGGGTCAAAGAGAAAAATATATGAATGAAGGATATGAAGACACTATAACTTCTAAATGCACCTGGGCAAAAAACTATATTTGGCAAAAATCGATAGGTCTCAACTACCACACAATGATAAAGAATTTGATAAACTTGAAAGGTTGATATCTCAAATAGAAAACCCATCGATACCAGTTGCGCCTTTTGTATCCCAACCCACCCAGCAAATATCAGAAGCTGATTCTAAAAAAGGTGGAACTGGTACAACAAAACATGGATATTCAAGTAGAACCCAAAGTGGTGGTCTTGTTCGCTGTCCTGGTAATATTCTCAGTGATATAGCACGATGAGAGGTTCTCATAGGAGGAAAACGAGCTGAAAATAACTCACCGGAAATAATTAATGAAGCAGCTGATATCTGCATGCGGTTATTTCAAGGTGGCATCATGGATATCAAAACATATCGAGATTTCATTGATGAGTTAGCCGAGCATCATGGTTATCATAATGATTAATCACCGAAATGGAAATTCTTTGAATGTCACTAGCAATTTCGACATTAGATAAATAGTAATTCAATAAGATGATCATACACTACAACCACGATAAACCAACAAGCGTCTATGTCGTAAACTCACGATTGCCTGTTTATAGAGCGTACTATGGTGATGGTCTCGGCAATACCATTGCAGGTTTATTTGCAAAAGTGGCTCCAAAAGTGGCGGCTCTAGCAAAAAATTATCAATGAAAGCTATTGATGTTATTCGTGATAAGGGTATTAGCGCTGTTGGAGATGTTGCATCGAAAGCATTTTCCGCTGCAAAGGATAAATTAATGTCGCTAGTTCGACGAAGAAAAAACCGATGACTTCGTCATTGGCGTTACCATCTACACAAGTGATGCCTACAAATGTTAGTACAATAATAAATAACGCAGTAGATCAAAAATTAGCATCGTTGGCGACTTCGGATGTATTCATCAAATACATAGAAATATGTAATCAAATTATCGCTGATATGGAAGCATCTAATTCATGTATTATTCAAACAATCTTAAATGTTATAAATCCTAAATCAAGACAGAATTTTCAAAAACATATAATTTAAGTGTAGAGGATATTTCAGCATTTAAACTCCCCGAGTATAATGTAGATCATTTAAAAAAATCAACCAATGATCTCCTTGATGAGTACTTTCCACGAGTGCTTGACGCATGGAAATACACGCATCAGCCACAAACAACTATCTTGACATATAATAATGACCCAGATGGTGGTGGCAGGCATATCGCTCCTCAAAATGTGAATATATCCTCTGTGATAGCATTGAATTTAGTATGTGATGTTATCGAAGGAAGCTATCAAAAAAATCTCGAATGGTCAAATGAAGCTCAAAAAGGATATATTTTATATTCATTTGCACCAACAGCTCCTCCAGGGTTTCTAATCATTGAGGATCCAACTAATCCAGTCTATATGCGAATTTCAACAATGATTTTCACCTTAAGACTTTCATTCTAAAAGATTAGTGTTAAAAGCAACCAATGGAATTTAATTGGAATAATTCATTGAGGGTAACCCTTCACAAGCCGTACACATACCTGCACGAGTTATCTCCTTTTGGTGTTCTAAAATATATGCAAATTGAATTCTATTTTTAAAACGCTTCGAAAGAGAAGATATTTATACCCCTTCTGCTACTTTTCGTACTGAGGCTCTACAAATATCAAAATATCTACCGGCTTCATATATTGATTAAAATACCCTCTCCTCGTTAGTTTCTGTATTTAATGATTTTATAGGACTGGCATGTTTTGAGTTTTTTTCAGTCTCACCTCGTTTAGTATTCTCACTCTGAGAAATAGCTTGTAGATTATCTAAAGAATTGTTTTTAGGATTGGAATCAATATGATCAATAACAAGACCATCTTCGATCGATCCATTAAATACCTCGAACACAAATCGATGACAATAATATTTCTTCTTTCCAACATCAAATAACCAAGATTATTCATAGTACCAACTGGATTCTTCAGTCTGCGGTTTCTGACAAAACCGTCACGAGATGCTTCATAATCAATTATCATAGGATGTTGCTGAAATTATTGATTCATTTATATACTAAATACAATTTGTCTAAATAATTGTTTGGTTTAATTATTACATTAATTGGAAACCTTCCAATGTAGTCTTGAGGAGTTCTTATGATTGTGTTGCTGACTCTGTCACAGTCATTCATGGAGTTTTTCACGGAATCTTTGACGGAGTTTTTAACTCTATTATCATAATAACGTTTTAGCTGTCTATATCGCTTATCACAGCAACTCAGACACAATTTCGATTTTCCTCTCACACCCACCCCACATTGTATGCAAGGTAAGGGCCCATAACTTCCGTTACGAACGCTTTGTATATGATATCCACATAATTCCTTTCTGCATGAGTTGTTACATGCGGATACTGAACCTATCATAGCCATTTACAATGGTTCATTATATAATACATTCTTTATTTAAATACTTGTTTTAATTATTATATGAAGGAGTTCGAGAGATTATCGAAAATTAAGCCTTGGAAAAATATTAAATTCAATCTCGATAGAGTCTCCGTAGATGTACCAAAGGGTCTAAAAAGTGATAGATGCATGATAGGTAAAATCCGCGATTGTTTTAATGAATTCAAGCGTGATGGAGCATCTCACTATTGGTCAACATTTCGAATTGATGGTAGTGTTGATGCTAGATCAGCACTTATAATCTCACATCTTGACAAGAACAAATATTTCTTTAGAGTGAAATTCATTATCCGATCAGAAATGGGAAATTGGATTATTCGAGACAAATTTGAACCAATTTTGAAAGATAAAATAACTATCACTTTGAGTCATGATTTTAAACCAGGATTGCTGACAGGGATTGACAAACCATAGTATGAAAGATCTTATCCTGTAACAGCAGTTGTTTATGGGGTATATTCGTTAAATGATAAACCGAGTATTAAAAAATTGAAACCAATGAAATATTCGTCAAGGATAAATTGCGTAGCAGAACGGATACTAGAAAACTTCACAAATGCGCTGCGTGGAAAAAAATTGACTGATCTAAGACGCAAAGAAATAAATGAATGGGAATTAACAGTTAGGAAGAACGGATCATCAATTAAAGATATAACCAAATTAGAAACATCATTAAGATATCCAATAACCATAATGACAATAACAGGGGAGGTATTACACGAATCGAAATATAAATCAAAAGGAGCTCCAATTAAAATTATTGATCATAATGAACACGCGTGTACACCTGCGGTAACAATATTTCCGCGGGATAGAACCGTAAAATATTACACGGGAAATCTATTTGATTTTATTTCTCAGTCAAGTAAAAACGATCCTGTGTCAGTGTGGTTACTTCACAGTTTTGAAGACGAAGAGGGTAAATTCGGTCAATTTGTAAGACCCAATGAAGGATTATACCGTACTGAAGCCCTGCACAACGAGATGAAAAAACTAGCTAATGGTTTTTCAACAGAAGACAACGATCAATTATTAACAAATTGTTTTACAATTCCGTCTGTTGCAGCTCATTTTGCGAGAAACAAAAACACGTGGAAACCAACAAGAGCTGAATTTCAATCAGACATCAAATCAAGCTGCGTTGAATATAACCATGGTGGATTATGGAATACAAAATACACATCTGAAACTATGATTTCATTTGATATAGTTGCGTGTTATCCAGGGAGTTTTCTCGGTTATGGAGAATGTGCTGAGTATTTTAAACGATTTGGACATCCCACACATGAAATGACCCGTGTTGCGATTAAGGGAACACTACCCGATTTTCATTTAACCGGATTTGCTCTTGTGGTATCATTTTAATTGGCTACAGGACCTCATCCGTGTTGTTATATTTGGCTTGGTAGACACATCTCTGAAAAACACTGGATGCCAATAGTGTTATTACGGTATATGTTTGATTCGAAAATGTTGATATCGCTGATTGTCAGTGAAGCGATTATGTCATATCGAGCGCAGACTAAGGTCTGGTTACCACAGCCTGATCGTCTTGATAGTATAATCAGCGACTATATAAAAAAAATTCCTGATCTAGACGAAGAATATATTGTATATCTAATACACTTCTATATCTGATCCAATATGTACATATAAAACCAGCTACCTAAACGGCTGTGGTGGGTCAGGAAAGACGACTTGTGCGATTGAATTATTTCCTAGGAAAATTCCTAAGGATTTTCACGCATCAAACATGATTGTGCTAACACCGACCCATAGACTTGCAAGAGAAATGAAACAACGAGGAATTAATGCTTGTACTTATCACCGCTAATTTCGATGGAAAGGTGACGAATTGACTCCTGATCGAATGGGTGAAAAATATATTCCTGAAGTCATTATTTGGAATTAAATATGCACAGTATCGTTAGATGTATTACAAAGATTTATTGATTGGCTATTGCTAGCGAATACAAAAGTGATAATGTGAGGCGATCATGACAAACCACCACCATTTGTCGGTTTAGCCCCACATGATTGGTTGAAGAATTTTGTAGACTATTATGAATAAATTAATACCGATCATAGAGCACTTGATGATCAATTACGCGAGTTCAAAAAACTAATTAGATTACAACCGGATATTATCCAATGTGAGATAGCGCGTGAAACAATTTCGGAATCCCCATTAAATGATTTCTAGGAAGCGTGGAGACCAAACGGTTTGATAGTGGCAAGTAGAAAAATAATCTTGATACACTTCAGATGAAGTTATTTAAATTACATAAAGAAATATTTTCAACACTTTCAACGCCGTTGTGTTATAGACCCAAGGATACAAGAAAACAAAATATCGAAGTTGATATTCCCGACTTGACAGAAAAAAACAAATTCTCGTATTAAATGATATTGTGCTGATTGATATCAATGTCGTCGAAGATGCATTACGCGCTGATAAATTCCCATGGACGCTATGGTTACGCAGCGATGATACATTATTCACAGAGATTGACTATATCAGATACATTTGTTTGGATCATAGATAATCACATCGAGTGGTCGAATTTAGTTTATCTTGTGGTATCCAGAGTACGAAGAACAAATCAACTTCGAAGAGTTGTTTTATATGCTAATGACACAACAATAAGCGATATTGTCAGCGATGATATAATCTGAAAAAAACTATCTGGTTATAAACAACAGGATAAAAAAAATAACAGAGAATTTGACATTGATGCCGAATTAATAACTGCACTGAAACAACAGAATAATCACTGCGCGAGTTGCAATTGTATAATGAGTTCCTGTTGGTCGGATAAAGATTCTCGCCAATTTACAGTAGACAGAAAAGATAGTAGTATTCGTCATACCAGAGATAATCTGATGTTAATATGTATGAGTGCAACAGACGAAGAGGTGCTAGTTAAGACCATTGATAATTGAGTGTCCTCGGGTATCACTTGTAGTTGTTCACGAGTAAGTCCTCGCTGAGGAGCAGTTGAATCCAATCTATAGATTGCTGGTCTACCCGTGGATCGTGTTATGTTAGATATTTTATGTACAGTAACACTCCAAATATGATCAGTAGCTCTTTTTTGCTACCTTCGAGCTCTACTGGTTCATATAAATATCTAACAGTGACATTGCCAAGTATTGGTTGTTTTGAAACATCATTTTGGGTTTTATGGGTATTTCCTTTTTTCTAATAGCATTTTTAGGTTTCATATTAATTGTTCGAGTAATCTCATTATTCAGCGTGGTAATTACGCCTGGTAATCTCTTGAGCCATTCACGAGATCGTTTATCCTGGATTAATTCCTTAGCATTTTGATATCCGAATAACCGCTCAGCAAGTGTACGATTAAATCGTTCAACTATTGCCTGATCGCTGTGTAATGCAGTATGTCCTCGTCTGATAGTGACATTATGATGCTTCATTGTTGATAACACTACACCCTGAAATTCCTTGCCAGGATCAGCTTGTAATAGATTTGGCCAGTGCAGAGGACTCCTTCGATAAATCCTTTCAAATGCAGAAGCAACTTCAGTTGATGATTTTGTTTTTAATGGTTCTGCTTGCTTGTATCGAATCGCAACATCAACTACAGTTAGCGCATACTTGTAAACACCATCATGCTGCAGAAATAGTATATCAGCTTGATGAACCTCATTAGTGGCCCTGACATCAAAATGCGAGAAATTAATTTGTTTAGGCGGTGGTAGATACATTTCCCATATCGCCTGTTTAGATAACCAATCCGCTGCTGTAGTATTTTTCACCTTTGCGGCGCTAGCGAGTTTACTGATTGCTGCTTTGCCCCGCCAGTATCCTCTTGGAGAATAATACATATATTCCATGTTGTTATTAATTACCAGCACCCAACATTAATTTACCCTTCATTGCCGATTTTATCAAAAATGAAGTTAATTTTTCTTTGAAGGATTTATCAGTGATATAATTCAACGCATGAATTAATTTCACATCTGCGATATGTCTATGTTGCAGATTGCTGCTTTTATAAGCAACATCACGAGCATGACACGCCTTATAAATAGCGTTAATTGGGTTTTAACCGGGTCGGGGTTGGTTTTGATCATCGAGTCTGATATCGAGTCCGGTCCCGGGTCCACAATATTTATATCCTGGATGGTGTTTTTCTCCTGGGTATTTTGCCCATGGTGTTCACGGAAGTTTTACTAATTTGTCTGCAATATCACCTCGTTTTTTTAAATCATCAGGAACGCTAGAATTTCCGGCAGATTTCATAGAAACAAATCTAAATTTCTTTGTACCACATTGTACACATTTACCAGAATGTGCTGATCTGTTATTTTTAGTTGTAATCGTCGTCAAGTCGTTCGTGCCGGTGCGCTTCTTACATTTCACACAATATAGATCCATAATTCTTATATAATAATATGAATGTAATTGATTATTCAGCTACCCGACGACAGGACCCTATTAAAGACCATGCAATGTTGCCAAATTCAATTAGAATGATTATAATCGGACCATCTGGAAGTGGCAAGACACAACTGCTACTTAATTTGATAACGAGATGGATGAAATGGGATAAGTTGAATTTAACAGCCCCAAGTGTAGATGATCACCAGTGCTACGAAGTGTTCAAGGATTACAACGAAATGGCAGCAGAAATCACCGACGATGGTATTATTGAATTTATAACCGATATCGAAGAAGCACCGAGTATTGATCATATTGATGGAAGTATTAACAATTTAGTCGTATATGATGATGTGATGTTCGATAATCAAAAAATTCCTGCTAGGATATTTTCCAGAGGCAGACATAAAAACACTGACGTGATATATGTCACTCAACGACACACTCAAATACCAAAAGTGATCAGAGATAACTGTAATATTCTTGCTGTATGAGTTGATACACATACGCTACGAAATATTCACCAGACTTGGTGCGGCGGTGATATGGATTATAATCTCTTTAGAAATTTCTTTAGACATGCTCAGTCAATCCCACATGGATTTGTAACGATAAATTTGCATGATCCTAGATCAAGATACGGTATCGGACTTGATCAAATATTCGGTTGAAATCGTAGCAACTTTTATCGTGAAAATCGTTTACGATTTCAAGGATTGTTAAACCCATAACAGCAGCAGGGGGGAGGGGACAACAATTGTGGCGTCTTTTTTTTGCTTCTGAGCCTCTATAAAATATTTACGAGGAAGTCTTAATATGCCAAAATGACGCATTTTTATGATTTTGTAAGAAGCCTTGGTTTGCTAAATTGACGCCTGTAAAAAGTTGTTAGATTTGCCCCTACTGCTGCTTCTGTGAAAATGTTTGGTACATATATCGATTCATTCATTCATCCATGTATATGTATGTCTCTGCAATGCAACACAAGCATTTCCCAATTTAATATTTGTTCCTAAAATTCAGCATTCCTTATTTCAGTAATTTAGGTAAGCATCACATAGTGCAATGATGAATCGACAAAGTTTAGTTTTGTTATCTAATACATGCTTTTCAATATAGATGTCGGAAGGAAAAGGACTTGTATACCTATATGTGGTGGCATATACATAATGCATAACTACTCCGTAGCCACCTCTGGTTGGTATTGTCGGGTATAGAAACAGAAACCACTGGAGTCGGATATGATGCTTTATCCACTGTGTTATTGTTCCATTGTGCTTAATTTGCTTCACTTTGCTGCCACAATAATTTCTTTTTTCAAAGTGATAATTTACATTATTCACATTTATGATTTTGCACCTGATATATATTGCATTTCTGGTAAGAACATGACATATGGAATGTACACTTGTTATTATACTCCTATAAGCGAAACACTTGTATTTACTTAAACTGGTAATAATTTAATACTTGCTATAGTTGCTTATTCATATGAACACCTTAATATATTTACCAAATTGTATTTTATTCATGCTTACTAAATATAAGTAAAATTAGTGCTAAGTAATACTTTTTAAAAAGTAACATTTATACTTAATAATAATAATAATAATAATAATAATAATAATGATAATAATAATAATAATAATACAAATAATGAGGACTTTGTACAGCGTCTAATCTTTTGAAGATCTAATCGCTTTACATCTATAATAATATGACGACACTAAAGAAAAACAAATAAAAAAACCACGAAATTTGAAAACATTAAAACATGCTGAAAACATATAAGATAAAAAATAATATGAGATACAAAAGATAAAAAATTATACAGTTAATCCCAAAATTAAATGAATAACATGAACACCGCATCACCTTGGTTTTGAAAGGTTCATGTAATCTTAATCGTTCTGCATAGGCATCTACAATGGTGGTTGTCTTTAACCTCACACACATGATATTTCTATCGATATATACAATAATGTGCATATATATAAACCAAAACAATATTGTATTGTACTTAATGTATTTGTTTTGTTAATATCAAAATATATCTTTTATAGTGAGTTACCAGATAGCAGAGGCTCTCCGTCTAACACGACCCAATTGACAAGTTTTATAACACGTTAAACCTTCTGAACATATGCCTGAACAACCTCGGGAAACCATGATCATAACAGATAGGGCCGTTGATGCATGTATATGAACAATCTAGAGAAACCACGCGATGGATAACGCATTTAAGACACTTACATGAACAATGTACATAAACCATGACCGTAATGAAGTATGTCATTTCAACACATACATCCACATTCTAAAGAAACCACACTAGTAATAGACAATTCATTTTACCACAATCTAGAAAAGGCATGACATGAAATGAAAATTCTAGGGAAACAATGAAATTGAGTTGCAACAGACCTTTCAACACGTGAACGATCAGTATCGACAATCCACGACAGTACTATATTCAAAACGGTACCTATCAAATATGCAACAAAACAAGTTACTAGCCTTTAAATAAAACATAGTAATACACCGCAAACATTATTACTATGACTGACCTAAATGTATTTTTAACAGTGTCGTAAATTGTGAGGTACCAAAGATGACAATTGTACATATCGTAAAGAGAAAAGTTATGTTATGTAAGATATATGCCAATGCATTCAGTACCATGTAAAGAACTTGTTTATCCTTGTCTACCAATTTTATTGTTTTGTATTATATCTTTACATTTAAGCTGCTTTATAGTGCCAAACAATTTGTTTTATACATGGAATTGTACAAGGATCTAATAGATGTTTCAATCCCATATTGCATGCGCCCTTGTATTTCATTAATCATTACTTAATGCTTATATTTACAATTTATACAAAATAAAATAACTTTAGCATCAATAATCCATTAAAGGAACATATACAAAGTAAAAGAAAATATTAAGTCTAATCATACTATAATGCATGCCCTTGTCACATGCAATATACAATAACGACTTTTAAAATGCATATTGTATAATTCTTTACTCTGAACAGAACATTCCTTACAGAAATATTACTTACCCTTTTCTTTAGTTGTTCATCCTGAAACGAACATAATGATATCAATATTATAATCGTTGACGTTACTTCATCAATACGGTGCTTAACATCTGTATCATACGCATAATCAAACACTTTAGCGTCGTTGGTATAGGCATCGTTTCCTAGCAGACACACCCATGTGTCATCCTAGTAATTATTACGATTTACATACAGCAGTTGCGGAGTCCTTATACAGAAGTCCAAGCATGTATCAATATTAATTGAGGTTTGCAAATGGAATTTATTGTGATTGGATTTTACATGATGCTGCTAGTTAAATTTGTAATGGATACTTTAAGAGAATAATACTTATGATCTATAGGTAGATAATACCCACCGCTTCTTATGTACGCATATATAAATACCTTAATGTTAATTATTAAAATTGATTAGAACTGTGTTAGTATTGCCAAACAAGCTCTTATAAATGAAGGTTTTCTGCTACTGTGCAAAATGTAAGCAGTTGCTGAAATAAACATAATTAAATGCTGGTTTACTTTAAATCAGGTGATAGTTTTGTCACTTATGTTTGTTACGTCCCTAGCTTCTCTTTTGTAGGCATAATATAAATGAGCATATTTTTCTTATTTCAAATATGGGTAGTATGATTATAGATCACATTTCTATATTTGTTGACATATGTACACTACTGTATTTATATATAAAAATGTAACCACTTAACAAATATATTTGTGCTTGTTAATTTATGTACATTTCACAAAACGTAATATAACATTGTTTCTAAAACTAAATCGTGGTGGACACTTACACAGTAGGTAATGTATCAAATAAATCTGAATAGCAAGTGAAAAATCTGACACGGTTTTTCAAATTTGATTTGTGTTGTTCGTGTTGCTACTCTGGTCTCAGTTTTCCTAATGTTAGCATTCGAATACTCGCCATACTGATTTCATGTAACCAATGCCTACAACTCAGAGCTAGGCAGTACATGTTATATTTGATTATGAAAGTTGATTGTGCTCCTTCATGTCATTGATTACCATTTTAATAATACTGAACAGGGAAACCGAACATGTATTTTATGTTGTCAAATAACTTGGCGTAAGTAAACGCATGCCGAAACTATCCTCAGCCCTACTCAAGAATATTGGAAAGTATGGAATAATTATATCCTTGTATTAATGTACACGGATATTTTACCTCTCTTTCAAATCATCATTCAATCTTAAAAAACAGAATTCATCCCAAGCATATATATAAATACGGATCATGTGTTTACACAGCCTACACCCATATTAACGATATGCGAAATAGGTTATGTCATTTGTGGATGAGGTTTGGTCTCTGATAAGAAGGTAAACGTAAAATATACGGTAGTATTGTTACCATGTTAGTTCACCTTTGTTCCAAATCATAATCACACATCCATATCACAAGGGCAAAATACATATATTTTCATGTTTACCTCTGTGTACCGATCAGCGACTGAATCGAGGATGGATATGTTGCTTATTGTATGTTTTGGGACAATGTGACAGAGTTAAGACTGGAGCAAGGCTGGCCAGCTAATTATGGATGCATGTATCAGCTATTTGTTCAATGTTTTGGAAATTTAATAGATGAAAAAGCATGCAACTATTGTATCATTTGATGTAATTATTTAAACATTAACCATCTGCATAAAATGAACGTTTGCCCAGTCCAATAAAATATACTCTACTGCAGTTGTATAAATAGCTAAACATAATCCCATACATAAAGTGTATGTAAATAGTATTTAGAAAAATATGATATTTCATTTAGCCTCTTTAATTATGCAATGATTTAATTTATCATGTTTGTTTCGATTTAATATATTCGTCCATGGATGTATCATCCTAGTATTGATTTATCAAGCTTCTTACATTTATATTTTTTGGTTCGATTAATCGTATTTGTTTGCATCATTTTTTCTATATTCATTTTGTAACTAAAATATACAATGTTGATTATTCATGCTTTTTACATTTATCATGTTTGGATGGATTAATCGTATTTGTTTGCATCATTTTTTAAAATATATTTTGTAACTAAAATATACAATGTTGATTATTCATGCTTTTTACTTGTCAATGACAGATCTACATGCATTAACACAAAACAATGATCATTTTAAGTTTATGAGCCGCGTGATAGCTTATTATCTGAAACTAGAATTAAGAAAATGTTATCTTAAATAGCATGGTCTGACTTATTTTGCGCAGGATAATGTGTCCTATATATACATACATACATACATACGTACGTACGTACGTACATGCATGCATACATACATACATACATACATACATACATACATACATACATACATACATACATACATACATACATGATGCATGCATGCATACATAAATACAGACATACCTACATAGCTACCTCTACCTACCTACCTACCAACCTGCCTACCTACCTAACTACATACACACATACACATACTTACCTACCCATGCATATATACATAAATATGTACATACATACATACAATCATACATATATAAATACGTACATAAAACAATGAATACTTACAAATATTACAGAGTGCTAGAAAACGCTTATAATTCTGCAAATTAGTACAGATATAAGGAATCAGAAATTCAACGACATAATGCACATATAACATATGTGGAAATGAATGTGTAAGAAATGATATGTTTCAATGTGGAAAAAAATGCTATATTGATGGCTCATGTGAGTTTTCCGGAAAACCGCTTGATGCTTTTTAATTTTTGTCATGTGCAGTAGGCTACAAATAAATTCTCCTGTTTATATGATGATCTCTACTCAATTCGTGTTTTGTGGTTGCTGAGTGGCATAATGCTGGACACAATCGAATGTAGCTTCATCTTGCACCATGAGTCTAAAATACACCTAAACATGTCTTATACGAATCGTACCAAGTTAGAAACCCTCCACAGTTATTGTGAATATTATTCTTAATATCTATAATTTATAATGTGTAGTAAATCGCAACCCTGCAGTTTAACAATGGTCTCTATGCAATTTTGAACTGTGATTCCACTGAGGCCGTTATTATTTTGAAGACCGGTTTGGATCGATGTGCGAAAAATTAAACTCGAAATAGTTTCGTAATAGACTGTACCAGATGCGAAAACGTTGTAGTTTATCGATGTACAAGGGCATTCAAGGGTTAACGAAAAGTCCAGTTAAGTACCTACAACAAATTATGTTCCACATTGGTCTATGATAACGGAGAAAAACTACAACAACCTGTGTTTGTAACGGGAGATCCTGTTCGCGCTGTATCTCCTTTCGGATCATCAACATACCAATAGTACCTTTGCGAAATTTAAGTTTGTTAAACAGTATTTACTGGATGCAAGTCATACTAAAAGTGTTGGCAGATGTCAACGTGTGTATCACCGTTAATGTATTTGTTCGGAAATACTACATTATTGATATAAACTATCCCAACGTGTACAAAGCGAGAATGAAATTGTGCGAACTTTTGCTTGTATGTTGCTGCTCAAATATAGGGATGGTCAATACCCTCTTTGTGGACAAAAAAAATGTAAAGAAATGATATCCGGTTTAATGAGTCTGATTATATTTATCACGCCATTTAAGGTACTAGTTATGAATTTCTGAAAGAAAACAAACTGCGTACATTCATATCAGAACCTGGCAAGAAGATTTTGACATTTACGTCTGTGCAACGGAAGATCTGTGTCCCTTATTGAATTATGTATTTATATATAATTGCTACAACTCTTTCCATGGTTGCGTATTGTACTTTAGACCGTATACAAATAAATCGTTAGATCTACAATCTTTGTATATAACGATAAGTTTCACAAATATTATTTTCAGCACCTGAGTTCGAAATAGTCCAAACTCAGTATCTCTTCAGATTATACGTGATGTCGACATTGGAATTCGTCACACCGAGATCGGGTAAATATGTGTATAAATAAGCATTTGGGAAACAAATCTTACATTCCGGTTATATAACTGTGAATTTAGTCCATTACCAGAGTTTGCAGTTGTCTTGTTGATATCACACGTTTTTGAGAGTGATTGTTTATTTATAACATTCATTAAAATTTCTGAAATTCATCCTTACTTTTGAACTAATACTTAATTTATATTTATCAAACGCATTCAAATATATATTACATATTAGTCCAATATGAGAGTACCATCTAGAGAAACACCTCGGTTTCGTACTGACAGTGATAATGTAATGTTGATGTTGCTGATATTGATCGTTGGAGGTAAAAGATGTGAATAAGAGAGTATTTGTGTTGTGATCATAATGGTCTCAGATTTATAATCATTCAGCTATAGATTGTTACAGGCCGTCCATGATTTTACATGAAAAATGCACCTCTCTAATTCATTGATGGTGGCATCAACGTCAGTCGGCTTGTATGACATGTATATTTGGGTGTTATCAGCGCACACTTGGCGAGACACTTGGTGATGATATATGACACTTGAGAGCGGCTGACTGTATACAATGAAGATAACAGTTCAATAAACAGACCACTGTGGAACACCACAACATCGATCAACTGATTTGAATGTATTCCATTTGAAGATACAGCTTGTGTCTCGTTGACTAAGTAGGACTTGAACAAATGTAAGGCTCTATTCTGAATGTCAAATACATGATGGAGACGGTGAAGTAATGTATCATGGTATATTGTGTCAAATGTTGCAGACAAATCAAGGTGGGGTGAAGACTGCAATCTTTTCACTATTTGAAACAGGGTGAATATCATCAAATACTATCAGAAGAGTAGTTTCAGTACTATGGCAAGAGCGATATGCAGAGTGTAAAATACTGTTTGAATTCAAGTGAGATACAATTTGGGTTAGAGCAACTTTTCCTAAGATTTTGTATGTCTATTGGAGATCAGAAACTGGGCGGTAGTTATTTAACTATTTATTGTCAAGAGCTGCTTTCTTTTAGAGAGTCACTATGAAGGAAATTTTAAAACAAATGATGGAACTTCCCTCGTTGAGTGTCTGTGTGTTGTCTATGTGAGGTTTCCATACAATGCTTGCTCACCTTCGCCTTGATGTTTTAGCCGTCATGGCTGGGAACCGTTGCTGGTTTGAACGATCATAATAATAATTCAGCGTTCAAACAAATTATGTGTGGATGGCTGGCCCAACAATAGTGTAGTGCCGCCATATGCAATATACCATTAAATGGCATCAATAATCCTTTTTCAAAACGGATTCATTCAACTTTGCGGTACACTGCATTCACATTTATTGTCATTATCTTGTGCAATTCCTAACAGACAAATATTCATGTTTGGAGAGTTGTCAGCAATAATATTGTTGCAGCTAATACATTTTACACAGAAATTACATATTACTGGTTAGGTCGGTATTTTAAGGGTAAGGTTCATTTAAAAGGACTGTCGCATATTTGCATAAGTGTAGTTTATCAACTCTATGAGCACACCAACGTTATTGAACCGTTCTTGTGTCCTAGTGGTTAGAGCTTCCGCCACAGGAGCGGGAGGTCGTGGTTTCAATCACCGACGGAGTCATACCAAACACTTCCAAAAATGGTACTAAGAGCTGCCTTGCTTGGAGCTCAGCGTTAAGATGTTAGTGTTTGGACTGGTCGGCCTGGTGTCATAATAATGTGATGGGGAGCGATATTATGCTACATGTCTGCGGCATGATGCCCCAGTGCAAGATATCATTATAAAATACCTCACTGCAGACATCGTTGCGACATGACTTAAAATATGTCAAATCTACGTTAACAATCGTAATTAAGCCAACAAACAAGCCAACGTTATCATTACTTGCGCTAAAAGAAATGAGATAGACAGCAACGTACTCGAGTCGTCACGGGAAATAATTGCACAGCGAAGTGTAATATAATCACATCACTAGTGATTTGATATACGACAAAACCTTGCTGTGTTTGAAATTACTATTCAGTTAAGAGCTTGTAAGGAACCTTCATTCTAACTGTTTGCCCGTCGCTAACGGTCGCTGATCGATATTTACTTCAAAGTCTGTGTAACCAAGGACTAGTGACCAATACCAGATCGATGGTTCTAATTAATCGCATCAATATCTTGTTATTAAATGGCTGTGTGACAGAAAAAGGGTAATTTTAAAGAAAGTAGACAAACGATAGTTGTTTGTAGCGCGGGTTTGATTTTACAAATCTTCTAATTGAGCACACACATCAAAGTAAATTTAAATAAAACAGTTATAATTGAATATAGTTCAAATCAATCTAAAACAAAACAAGCGCAAAATACATTCGTGTGTGGTCACACTTGAAATGTGTTGAGCATTCGTCACAATATAGTTCAAGAATAATTTGCACATGTAAACATGTTTGGTAATTTAGCCTTGCTGGTCACTACAAAAACTTTGTAGAGTTAGGCGATGTAAATGACTAGGTAAAAACAACATATAGTAAAAACAGAATATAACTGAATATGTGATTGTAACCGAAGACAAATCATGCAAATATAACTTTACGACTGACACATCATATTATAAAACAAATTAAGTTGTCCATTTCGGCAAGAAACTTATCCAGGAAACTTAGTGTCCTTTGGTAATGAAATGGAATAACTGCCACTGAAAAAAGATGTTTGCTTGAGATATATAATTATTATAGTCCGAATTAAATAATTCATTCTTACAATTGCACCCAATGATTGATGATACTTAAGAAAACGCCCGAGATCAGCCAAATGATGCTTTCATCCTTCATATATTAACAATGCTGTTTAACACAACTAGGTGCCTTACCGAGAAACATGACATAAATAACTCAATACCATGGAAACAGAGACTCGTGTGTGCATTGTTTGCGGATTCAAACAAAAAAGTCGCAGGAGATATTGAGAAGTTGATACATTTTGAATGCACTGACCAGCCAAGGATATGACTGATCTTACGACATACAAATTGACCGATATTTTATATTAACTTAACCGGATCTATTTGAGGGTGTGGTTAATATCACCGTTGATAAAGGATCACCAGTGTGTTCATACAACATAATTGCAATTTGGAACGAAGCAATTTTCCTTTAACATTTACGCGCACATCGTCAATGACATTGAATGCTCGGGATCAAGATTCAAATTAAGCATGTAAGGCAATCACTGATCCAATCACAGACGTAATCGATACATATGTTTTGTGCACGCATACAATGCTAACCTGTTGATAAATTGTACAACGCACAATGATAATATTGAAACAGTAATTGAGCTGGAACCACACATTTATCTTCTTCGAATGCTTTGTGTTTACGTGAAACGCATCCATGGTGAAATTTATTCTCAAGCCTAGGGCTTTCAAATTGAATGGGTTAGGAGTATTTCAGCCATTACGTGTTTATTCGGGATTTCTCCTTAGTTCAAAAAGCAAAATAGGTTTAAAACTTAAACTATAGTGAATAGTATTTACATATAAAACTATTAGTAAAACGAAATACGTGACAATACCGATAATATTACCATATATCATTGGTCAAGAGTAAACGACACATAATGCAATTACGAGAATAGTACATGTTTTGATCCATGTAAGATATTACTTTTTGCGTTCTGCAAACCACAAGAAGATATTAGACAGGGTTTAACGACTTTTAAGTTAAAAACTAAGTAAACGGAAGAAACGTAATTAACTTATCGTAACTTAACCTATGAGTTGTATCGTAGAATACGAAGTGAAGATATGTTGCCATTATATTTTTAGATGGACTGACGTAATAACAGTTTTGAAATCTCAGAACTATCTATTCCAGGATATCTTTAAATCAATTCACAATCATTCTTAAGTAGTGTTGTAATCCTGATGACAAAACTGATATTGAAATATGCATCTATAAACTAGCTAAGTCATTTTCCGAACGAAAATCTAATATGAAAGTACCCTTAACTGTAAACAAATTCGTTTAGAAAATAAATCTTTCTACGATATAATTAAAGAATCGGTCTTTAATTCCTGCCTACGTAAACACACACACACACACACACACACACACACACATATATATATATATATATATATATATATATATATAGAGAGAGAGAGAGAGAGAGAGAGAGAGAGAGAGAGAGAGAGACAGACAGACAGACAGACAGACATACAGACAGACAGATAGATAGATAGATAGATAGATAGATAGATAGATAGATAGATAGATAGATAGATAGATAGATAAATTCAAAAATTATAGGAACTAAAATAAAAAGGTAGCTTCTCAAACGTCCTGGGTCAGAGAACAACCATATAAGCCTTGCATTATTCTTTCAGTTTTGTCGACAATTATTTTATTTATTTGTTATGAGGTCCTGCATGCTGGTACTATATTAGCCCTATTATAATCGATTGATTTTACATGTTTTTGTTTTATGTGATATGTTAGGAAACAACACGGTATTTGCGGCATTCATTATGATACGGTTTATAGTGTGTTTTATAGTGAGACAATTTTTCCTTAATTTAATAATCATCACAAAACAGTAGCCAGATTGATAAAAGAGCTATGGTAAAAAAATGCATTAAAGTATTTGAAGGATGAACATCTAGCATTTGTGTACTCACCTGAATAATTGTCATCTTGGTAGTGCCACCCATTTTCCAAGACCTAATCGTCAGGTATCAACTGTTTCCTCAATATTTACGTCACAGAAAAATACAGATATAACACGTCATCTAACAATCTTACGTGCAAACCAAGTTAAGTAAATCAAGTAACTTCCCCTTTTTTTAAACAATGTAACTGAAATCCATGAAACGATTAGCTGTATTTACTTATGTAACGTGATGATGCATGTTCTTGGTGAATACAGATACTTACCGTATACTGCAAAAAAAAGAAAAAATACAATTAATATTTTATCGTTTTTCAGACGCACTACATACAAAGATCATGCTTTATTTGCTGTAACAAATGCACAGAATCATCACTAATCTGTCAGACATCTCAATACGCGAATGGACAACGGGTAAATATAGCGTTCTCTTGTGTCTATGTACACTAAATCATACTATCATCTCGCTAAGAAAACATTATTTGAAATACTCATTGCAAACAGTACAAGATGAATGATTATATGCACAACAAAAAGTAAATCTGACGATTAAAACACACATGTGCCGTCTTCTTATTGTCATACCCTAATTACGAATAAATATAACAATGTACAGCTTTGCTTTGAAAATAGACATATATAAGATAAGCTTTCATATGCATCTTGTAAAAGCACAGAAATTAATCAATATATCCGTCCTTCAGTCCGTACATATTATTATTATTATTACTACTACTACTACTACTAATATTAATAATAATAATAATAATAATAATAATAATAATAATAATAATAATAATAATAATAATGACTTTGTATAGCACCATGTTTTAGAAGCTATACGCGCCTTACAATATCAATAACGATATGAAATATCTATATCGATATGACTACACTACAGAAAAAAAACCTACAGAAAACAAGAAATTGGAAAACATACAAAGCATATAGGATAAAAAACATTTGTAGTTCTCTAAGTTTGTTCCTGCAGTCAACAAAAGTGAGTTTTAAGAGCACTCTTAAAAAGGATCACTGTGTAGTTGCGTCTAATTTCAATGGGCAATTCATTCCAAGTTGCTGGGCCCTGGTATGCAGATGAGCATTGTCCATATGACTTCGTTTTCATTGTGGGAACAGTACGTGTATGAATGTCAGAAGAGGAGTGTAGGTATATAGCTGGTGTATACACATGGGTAAGGCCGGGTAGGTATGTTGGACTGGAGTCTGTCAGTAAAACGTAGCGGAGAGAACAAATTTTGTGTTTGATTCTGTATCGAATGGATAGCTAGTGTAGGATACAGAGCAGTGGTGAGGTGTGCTCTGATTTAGGTACTCTAAACATGATGTGAGCTGCCGTGTCTTGAACTTTGTCAAGATTATGGAGGATATATTGTGACAAACCCGACAACATAGAGTTGCAATAGTCCATGTTTGAAAGTTCTAATGAACACACAAGTGTTTTAGTGGCATCAGCTGATGCGACTCAGCTCAAGATATGCTGCCTTGTATACGTTGATGACATGTTGGTGCAATTTGAGAGTACTGCTTAGAGTAACACCTAGGTTTTGTACTGACTGAGTCAATTTAATATTGGTTGTGCTGATATGTATTGTCGGACTTAAAACATGTGAATACAAAAATGTTAGTGTTATGATCAGAATAGCCTCAGGAATATCATCATTCGTCTGCATCTTTTTTAAATACCATCCATGATTTCACAGCAAAAATGCACTTCTCTACTCCATGCATGGTAACATAAACTTTAACAGTGGTTTGACATGCACATTTGGGTGAGACACCGGGTGATGAGAGCGGAACAGACCACTGCGGAACACCACACTAGATATAGATCAATTGGACCGGAATGTATTCCATTTGCAAATACAATTTGTATCATGTTTTCTAGGTAGAACTTGAACAACTATAAGGCTATATTCTGAATGCCAAATGCATGCTGGAGACGGCAATATTGAGTAAAACACTCAAAGCAGCAGTGACGTTGGAATTGGATCAAGTTCACAATACATTGGTACACTCATCATCACGATTGTCTTTGCTAAATCAATAGAGACAGGTATGAGTCCTCCTAATATCATAACTGTATTGTGACACGTGACTTTAAATGGTGTTGTCAACCGAATATCTAATGGGTTGTAATTTGTCACGAAAGAAATTTGCAAATAGGACGGAAATGTCTAGCGGAGATAAAGTAGTTTGAAGTGGTGTAAATTTGATCCTTGATATTTTGTTGTTAGCTATCTCAAAGAGCTCTATGCAACTGGAACTCTCTGTGATCTTATTAATGTAGTGATATAATTTTGCTAAATGGACTAAGTTTGTGACGTTCATCTTATCGGCTTCATATATTCGTTTATGAGTAGCGAGCCTAGTTGAAAGCTAATGCCTGTATGTCTTTCGGCAATGTCTTTTAGCAGTGCGATTTTGGTCCCTAACTCTGCTATACCATGGCAAACACTTTGTTATTGATACTCTGAATTTTTAGCTGGGGCATGTTTTCAAGCAATGCACGCAGGCAGTTATCGAGATGTTAAGGAGTAGGATGTAAGTAAGTTGCTAAGTTTTATAAGGCTATATTTATCAATGCGAGCTTTCTCTTAGTAACAAATACATATGGAGAGTTAGGTACTAAGACGTATAAATGGTATATAATGCACAGGTGATATGATGCATACTCGTAGGAAGCAAGGGTCGATTGCTGAATATTATCATAATGTCGATGAATAATCCAGTCTAAAATGTGACCAAGTTTATGGGCGGGTTGGTTAATTTACTATTCAAGGTTGAAAATATGTATAGAATTTAGGAGTTTTGATGTGTATGGGTTTCCAAGACAAAGTGAATGTTGAAATGTCCCATAATAATTTGGTTGCCACCTATCGCATTTTTATACTCCAAAATATTCGTAAACTGCTTCAATATGGGAGCTTAAGTCACCTTGTTTGTTTGTTTTTTTCTACTAGGAGAATGAAGGTAGAAACAGAGAAAATGGATTAATCTTTGTTCCAGTTTGTGTATTGATTAGATTAGTTCAAAAGATGTGTGGCAGAAATTGACGGTTGTGTTTTCCTTAAGGAATTTTATCATGGAATTCTTCGTGATGACAGCAATTCCACCTCCGCGAGAGTTGCCGGGAAACCAATTGCTGGAGTATACGGTGGATGTTAAACCCGCTTAATTTAGCTCATCGCCTGATGTTATTAGACATGTCTCAGTCTCAGTCAGGAAGAAGGCGTCGATATTATGGTCGTTGATATAATTAGTTTTTTATGTGCGCTTTTAAGGCAATCCTTCCGATTGGACGTTGGATAATCCAATACGTAGTGGTATCTCTGGGACAGTTGATACAAGGGTTGATGATTCAAGATGAATTTGCACCTGGTTTGCAAAATTAACAGACACTTTTTAAATTGCTTATCTGTTATGGGCGAAAGAAGATAACTGGAATTATTCTTCCTGTTCTAAGCCGGCCATCTTTGAAACAACGTTTATTTTTTCGCTTATATTTACATTTTGGTAATGACGAATGTAGTCCCAGTTCGTTTAGTCTTGAGTACAATGCAGTATCAAGAGTAAAAGTTTGGTTATTAAATGCAATGAAAGAGGGTCCATTACAGCGTAATCGGGTTGGCTGTCTTGATAACCAACATGCTGCAGTAACACGTTTGACCTTTGCAGCTTCGGCGAATTCATTAATAGCTGCGTTACCTCTCCATTATCCTCTTTGGCAATAATAAATATATTCGATACTATTAATTACAGGCACATAATACTAGTTTACCTTTTTCGCAGATCTTACTAACCAGTTAGCTTATGATTCCTTCAAATATTATTTCGTAACATAATTTAACGCGTGAGTCAATTTCACATCTACGAGATGTCTATGCTGCAGATAGTTACTTTTATAAGACACGTCATGAGATTGACATGCTCGATCAATTTCATTGATAGGATATTCACCTGGTCTTGGCTGGTCTCTCCGTCAATATTGTATGGGAATCATGTCGCAATAAACTTATTATACTATTTTGTTTTCGAAACTATTTTAATTGGAAGCGCCCTCTCAATAAGATACACAGTGTCAGAGATGGAACTTACGCCATGTTTACAAATGTAAACCTCATTATATCAACACAAATAAGGGTACAGTCAATATATCTCAGTTTTATACAAAAATGAAAGTGATTCTTCAAATGTGTATCATGATCAATTTAATGATTTCATACATTATATAAAATGAAAATCGATGATTTCCTGTAAATATGTTACATATAAATTGTAATATTATGCAATATATTTGCATTGAAAGCATTCAAAGATTTTAATCTGGACGAAAGTGTCACAACGTACGAAAGATATACAATGAAAGGGAATGGAATATTAGGCTATATCAGTGCAGTTATTTGTTATGGTGCAGGTATATTAAACACGCTGCACGACGGAAACACGCTTCCCGCCAAGGCCTAATAGGTGGCCCACAAAATGTTTGCCTTCGGTAGGTGTCATGTGATATATCAAAAGTAGCGCGGCCCTTGGCCATTCAAAATGCCAACATTGGTTATGTTGGTAGTTTGCGAGTGACACCTACGCTCCTTTGTAATCACTTGAACCTTCATGGCAAATCCCATTAAATTATGTGTTGTATCTATACCTGCATCAGTATTCAACATTCTTGAAAAGGAGACATAACATTGCATTGTCATATTTTTGCCAACATTAAACTTTGTATGTCTTATTGTTGGCAAAGACTAAATATTCAAGAAAAGCCCTGAATAGAATACGCCAAGATGAGGATAAGCATCAACTTACATAAGGTCATTACTTTTAAACATACGCATAGACTTACCTACAATTTTATTTGCATATAAAATGGTACTTAAATTATGATCCTTATGTTTTATTTGTTCTAGAGTATGATTATACATTCGGTGACTATGCACATACTGTTAAAATAGTTGTCTGATTATTGGATCATTATTTGTGTGTCACCAAACTAAACTTGCAGACAAAGGATGCACACATATAACAAGTGATGTCCAAGAAGCGATCCTTGATGTAGAACAAAATTAAATATAATTACTCAGAATTATATATCGCGAAAAATACCATATTTTGCCGTTATGTTGATACTGTTCAAGTTATGTTAATGTATGACCATAACTATTTTAATACATTTGACACGGATAATAAGCTGTTTTTCATAAACCCATGGTAAATGGAACAGGTTCCATTATAACCTATGTATATCTGTATGCATGTATGTTAGTGTATTTGTTAATTTAAAACATAATTACTTCGGTTTAACATAATTGCAATATAGTAATATTTTCATACCCCATATTAAATCGAACATGTTCCATTCTAAACTAAGTATATATGTGTGCAGGTGTGTTATTTGTTAATTTAATACATTATTTCTTCGGTTTACCATAAGAGCCATGTAATAGCACTTTCATACCCCAGATCAACGGGAACAGGTTCTATTCTAAACTATGTATTTGTGTGTGCATCTGTGTTAGTGTAGTTGTTAATTTAATCCATTATTACTTCGGTTTACAATAAGTGCGATGTTGTAACTATGTCATACTCCAGATTAAATGAAACATTTTCCATTCTAAACTAGGTATATCGTTGTAGATGTGATTGTAGTTGTTAATGGAATGCATTATTATTACCTCGGTTTACAGTAAGCGCCATGTAGTAACTCTGTCCTATCCCATATTGAATATTTTTTAAAAATACATTGTCACCCAGTTTTGCATTACAATATGAACAGACAAATGCTTTGTTAAATAACGAATGATACCTTTTAACCTAACAATTGCATATATAACTCACCATGTACCATAACATCGATAATAATTTTCGCGTTCGATATGTTTACTTACGTTACGTCATTTTTCAAGTTATCACGAATTCAGGCACTTACCCAGTCCTGAAAGACAATAATTCATACAATTAGTGTTGATTCATTGAATCAAGATATAATTAGAACATATTTGTTATGCTGTAAAGAAACTTGAGGCACTTTCAACAGAAAGACCAAAATTAAACTCCATGACCGCAAATATATTGGACAATATTGCATGCTACCAGAAATATAAAACTTGTGTGACTTCAACGGTCATAGTTATTCCAACATGACGGCCTTCATGGTGATTGCACTTCTGATTTCTTATTCGTTACAATGATAAAATATATGTATAAAATAATTGTAAAGTATGAGCACATCCTTGTCCATTGGTATGTTTTAGTGCGTTCACAATATAAATGATAATCATTTTCACAGAGTTTATTTTATACTATAATAACACCGTCTGGAGAACCAATGAAGTCGTCGTATTACCATCTCAGGACAGATGTGCCACATCTATCTCTAACTAAACAGTGTTTGACAAATAAAATAACGATACAGTCATCGATATCATAGCTAGTATAAAAATGTCTGATGAAGCTATATCGGTACTAAGAAGGAACGCTGTTTGTTAACTATTGTAGAGTCGTAGGTAGATACAATCATATTGATATATTTTGCTTCACGACTTTATACACGTTGTATTACCTAACGGATACTGAGACTCGGTAATGTTTTGCTCGCATGGATACCCGTTACTGATATATATTTTACTTATTTCTTTAAAGGTGAGGATGTGTTTAGTTGAATTTATGCTCATTCCGAATTCATTCAGAAGAGGATGGAAATAAATATTCTGCCGCAAACCTAAAACATATGTCGAACACTATACGCATTGAATTTGGGAGGTCTGTTTTCGAAATGGACTCACTACACAGTCAATGCATATCGAGCGCAAGTGTAGGATCTCGTTCTGGAAGAAACCAGTGCATGACATCTTTTGAAACTTGTCTATCTTTCACTGCATGGTCATCTTTGTTGGCAAATTCTAACGTAACTATACACGAATGATTATGAATACAATGCTTTAATTTAAGCTAACTCAGTCTGTCTGCTATATTGAACGTTGTATTCACACCTTCTCGGAAAATAATATATGTAATTAGGTTCCGTTCTTGCAAGATATATGCATTTGCAATGTTAGTGATATTTCAATATATATATATATATATAGTATATTTTGGTCAAAACTAAGTAATAACAAAGAAAGTCACGAACACGTTTAGTGACATTCAAGATATAATAAATCTATTTCACTAAATTATAAAGCGAAAATTGAAAAATAACTAACAGTGCAACAAAATTAAACTAGTCACAATGACAAATTATTCCCAACTGTAAATCAATTAGTTTGTAAATAAGCTAATGGGTAAAAGGAAAGCTGGCTCTTTAACTCTAACCCACGTAATCGTGTATGATTACCAAAAGACAACAACACGACAGTAGTCATGTAGGACTCGACCTCAAATATGGACCAAGGGAAGAAAACACCATTAATGTACACAAATATACGGTTAGCTCCCACAAATGATGTGAACAACATTTTTAGTTTTAAAATTAACAGATAATGAGTGTTTATACAGATTAAATAATACTATGGACTAGTGGCATACTTAAAGTTTTGTTATTTTCATATATATGTTTAATTTGGTTATTCATGTCAATCTTATACTTTCGACATCAGTAGGTCTAATCATTGGTTCACGATACCCTGTTTCTTACTCTGCAAAAATATGATTTTTGTTCGCACTGTATCCTAATAAATAATTGTTACGTGCTTAGGCTCGAATAAGCAGCAACAAAGAAAGAGTGAAAACTAACAAGATTGTAAAACGTTAGACCAGAGGTGATCATATTCATGCGACGTTGAAATGTACTTGATGACCCTTGGTAAGGTCCATCTGGAATCACAAATGCCGAGACTTCCTTTGCTCTTTCCGTTAGTGGAATCTGCCAAAATCCTTTCTGAAGGTCAAATTTGGTGACATACGTGGCATTGCCGATTTTATCAATACAATTGTCAATTTTTGGTAATGGGAAGAATCTGTTTTTGACACACTGTTCACCTTCCTATAATCAGTACGCATACGGTGAACTCCAATCACTTTTACTGCCTTTATTAAAATCATTCTCCAGCAAATATTTAATTTCCTTTTTAAAGTATTCCTGTTCAAATGGATTCATCCTGTATGGATGTTCTTTAACAGGTTTGCAATTTTCAATTTCAACGTCATGAAAAATTGTGTTTGTCCTTGTAGGAATCTCTGGAAATAAGTACTCCTATTCAAATAATTGTGTCAGTTCATTTCTTTCTTGCACTTGAAAATCTTAAAGTTTCTGGTCTAGATTTTTCATAATTTCTGAATTCCAACAATTTGTCTCTCCAATGTCAGTAGAATTCGATGATATTCATTCACTGAGTGGGACTAACTTAATTAGGTACAACTAAATTAATTACATATTTAACATGACTATCTATTTCAATATACTGGTACTGCAGTAACGTAGATCCCAGGAGCACTAATACTATAATTTAACTAATTCATTTTCTTCTTAACTTTGTAAGGGCAGTAATATCTAATCTGAAGAAAAGTAATAAGAATGAACAAGAGTAACACAACTCCATTATCAGAATCAAAAGTTCTCTCCCTTGTAGTTCTTTCAAACCATAGTTTCATTTTTGACTTGAATTGCTGAATGAAAAATTCATTCATAACTTGCTGGAAAATTTCAGACATGAAGTTTGAACCTTCATGAAACTGAACAGATTTGGGAAGGCCAACTGATTAAAAAACTTTATCAAAGCTTTTAACTATTGTTTGAGATTTTATATTCCTCAACGGAATAGCCTCTGGAAACCTTGTTGACGCACACATAATGGTCAACAGGTATTGGTTACTTGACTTGGTCTTGGGTAAGGGATCTACACAATGTACCATAATTCTACTAAATGGTTCGTCAGCAGTAGGTTGCAGATGAGCCTTAGGTATCTTCTGATTGGGTTTTTCTACCATTTGACAAATACGACAAGATCTACAATAATTGGCAACATCACCTTTGATTTTTGGCCAATATAAGTGAGTTAAGATCTTGTGATAAGTGTCATTAATTCCTAGATGAACAGCCAAAGTAGTTTCATAGGCCAGATTAAGTATTTCTTCTCTGTAAGGTTTTGGAACTACTATTTGATAGTTCACCGACCACTCATCACAAGCAGGTATCTCCGGAGGTCTCCATTTTCTCACAAGATTTCCATTTTTAGAGAAATAACAGACAGGAACTTCAGTGGCTTCAGTCTCACTTATGGCCCTTTGAAACAAACATGAGATCTCAGACAAGTGACTGTCGTTTTTCACCCTGATTAGAATAAATAGAATGAGTTGTTAAAAGAGGATCACTATGATGAATACCTTCTGTTTGATCTAAACAAGGAGTAAAAGTGACCTCATCAAAAGCCTGGCCTATACACTTGTCAGCTAAAGGAATACAGCCTCCTTCATTATCATTCTCAAGAGCTTTCTTTGCCGTAGCTCTGGTAACTGTACAAGTTTGAAATATATCAAGGAATTCTTTTACAATTGGGTCAACTTTCTAATCCAAATTAGACTTGTCAGTTACAAGTGGATTAACAACAACCTTGTCTCCAGCTAAGTCGTTGTCTAGCAATAAATGGATGCCCTCTACGGGTAAAACCGAGACTGTTCCGATTGTCACAGGTCTTGACACTAAGTCTGATGACAAATTTACACAATGGAGAGGAACATTAACAAAGTCGCACTCTACTCCCTGAATAAGAACACTTTCATTAGAAGAAGACTTCTCAGAAAAAGGCAAAGTACCTGATAATAAAAGACTCTGAGAAGCTCCCGTGTCACTTAAAATTGTAATAGGGGTGGGATTATCTGAATCACCGAAGAGTAATATAGAACCCTTCGATATGAATGGTTCATAATTCTCCATGATAAAATCAGACTGAGGTTTATTAGTCCCAACAACTGTATTGCTTTCAATACATGACCGTGACATTGACTCTTGGAAATAAGAGCATTTGGAACAGGTCTGTCTTGATTCTGATGCCTATTTTTCAATTTGCAGCAAAGTGTCCTTTTTTTCTTGCAATAGGTTCGCATCGGAAGAGACAAGGATCTAGAATCAGACTTCTCTGAAGTTCGATGTTTGCAAGTTGTGTTACTTTGAGTTTTAGAAGGGCTTGAATTAGTCGGAAATACTTTTCTGCCAGAAGATTGTTGAGTAGAAGTCTTGTTAACAAAAGGAACATTCTGTGTCAAAGAATATTCGTCATCAGATCGAATAGCATTTTCCAAGGTTTCAATCTTATGTTCATCAATATAAGACTTAACATCACCATGGACACAGTTTTTGAACTCTTCAATGAATATAATTTGCTTGAGATTTTGATAATCTTATTAGACTTTCTTGGCTAAGCACTAAACACCATCTATCAAACAACTGCTCTTTTTCACTGGCAAATTCGACATGAGTTTGTCCAGCTTCTTTCTGTAATTTCTGAATGTTTGCCTATAAGCTTCAGGGACTAACTCAAAACTTCTTAACAAGCAATGTTTAACCACATCATAGTCGCCACTTTGCTGAACGGACAGTGAAAAGTAAATATCACTAGCCCTATCAGTGAGTACACATTGTAATAACTGAATCCAATTTTCTCTTGGCCACTTTACATTTTCTGCAACGTTCTCAAAACGAATGAAGTATTTGTCTATTTCTTCTTCTCTGAAAGTGGCCACTAATCTAATATTCCTTGTTAAATCAATACATAAATTTGGATTTGAAGTATGATGGAGTGTTTCACTTGCCAGCTCTAATTCTTTCATTTTAATTTGATATTCCCTTTCTTCCCACTCTTTCTCCATTCGCATCTGTTCATTTTGTAATTAAAATTGCCTTTCTCTCTCCTCTTTGTCATATTTTAATTGTCTTTCTCCTCTTTTTTAATATGTATCTGCTCTTTTTGTAATTCAATTCGCCTTTCTTTCTCCTCTCTCTCCCTCTATCAATCCGCATCTGCTCTTTTTGTAATTCAATTTGCCTTTCTTTTTCCTCTTTCTCAATTCGTAATTGTCTTTCTTGAAATTCCAGCTTCTTCAACTCTAATTCCACCTTGAATTTTAATTCTAATTCATTTATTTTTATGTCAGAGTTTGATGCAGACTTACTAACCGAAATCAAAGCACTTTGTTCCAAATCATCCTTTTCCACCAACTACTGGACCAAAATCATTTTTATATCTTGTTTCGTTATAGAAGCCTTGACTTCAGAAAGATCATATTTTCTGGCAAGCTGAATCAACTCATCTTTTTTGAAAAGACCTAATTGTTTCTGGGTAGGATTAGAATATACAATTTCTACTTTAGATGTCATTTTAATACAAGCCTTTCAATAAAAGATTTTTAAAAAATTCAAAATCTAGTGGAACTCAAATTTAAAATAAAAGTTTTCTGAGAAAGATTCTAGCCAAATTTCAATGTATCTCAATCCCGAGGCGAGATCCCAATTTCGATGTTACGTGCTTAGGCTCGAATTAGCAGCAATACAGAAAGAGTGAAAACTAACAAGCTTGTAAAACTTTAACAAACAATGTATTGAGTACAAATATTTTCATAAAAGAAAATAAATAAACTTACTATTTTAGAGAATCAAGTCCAAAAATTAATCCAAAAGAATTCACAATATAATATACTAAGAATTCACAAGTATAATCCATTAGTGGAATCGCTAAAGTTCTGATAGTAAAATGTCCTAATAGTTCCCGGTTCGAATCTTGACGATGTAATCCAAAATGGCTGACGATGTCACGTGATGCAGTTCTGATTTCATTAAAATCAAATAAGCACAAGTGTTTCCAGATAAATAATACAATATTGTCCAACTGATTAAAAACGAATTTAAATAATTTCCAATACAAGATATTAACACAATAAATTCTTCTTGTTCTCAAACGAATTGAAATAATTTCCAATATAACTCAAAACAAAACTAGTAATTTAAAGCCCGTAGATTCTACTACTCCGTTAGCTTCCAAAACACAGCTATATATGATTCCCTCGAAAACAGAAAACGTGATTTTCCAGAAGGTCATAAAAAGAACGTACGATTATTTAAACACGTACACACAAAAAGATCCAGATAAGAATCAGCCGCTTCTCACCCCCTAGAACTAAAAATAAAAAATTGTCCTTGGATTCAACCAATCGTTTTTTCGAAGCTTGTTGACACTCTCTGAAACAAGGTCACAAACGAGGCCACATCTGTTGTTTACCACAGATGGTAGATTCGAGGTCAACCCGAATTTACTAAAATAGATATCTCCCAATTAACGAATGTTAAATCCAAAAATGACAAATTTGAATTGACAATTATAAATAAACAATTTAAATCAAATATACATAGCACAATATTATATAAATTATATTCATTATGTAACAATATGTGTAATATCGCACAGGATAATGTAAAAAAAAATAGAATTATATGTGCGTCATGCAAACACACTGATTATACTTGTCCAGATAGTTCAGATTAATTGGATTTTATGAACGTCGGATAGTGAATCAAATGTTGTAACACAATCATATAGAAGATCAATATAGTGTAGGTAACAAAACATGACGAAATATCAGCATCAAAGTGTGACATCGATGTTACATAAATCTTTAGAATATCGCAATGCTTTACTGTATAAACTTCAAATTAAAATATATTCGATATATTTCAAATGTTTGATAGTTCCTATAACGATTTTGAAGAATAAAAAAAACGTTGCAAGATTTTTTGCAGCCACATACAAATATTAACATTAACGACGTGAACAGAAAGTAGTGGACTATGAAAATAATGTAATTGTACATATATTATAATTAAATACTGTTGCATGTTATTCATTATTCCTTAATTTTGATACAAATAAGTTCATGATTGAGTAAATCCTAAATATGAGAGATATATAATATGTGACGGGGAGAAAAAGTCAAAGTATAAGCAGAATATAAACTATGTTGTGCTGCTGATGAGATGTGTCAGTGTAACACAATTTGAAACAACTGAATGAACATAGCTAAGCATAGTCTCTAAAATTATTTTTTCTCAGTTAAAGAACAATACTTACTTAAATGAAAAGAAATTTACAATTATGTATTACACGGTAACATGATACCATTATTTGAATAGCTTCGTACGGGAATCAAACCATTTTTTAAAAAGCAGCATTGTCCCATGGTACCCTCAGGAGTGGTGGATATTACGTAGTTCTAGTAAATTGTTAATTGTATTTTATTACAAGAGACATCTTCAGAAATTGAGACATTGTATATGCTTCTAATTAGCATCTTTCAAGCATGTTCTGTCAAGCGGTATTGATCTTTCTAATATGAATTCGTTTAATCAATATCCCATCATAACCTAGGTTTTTCAGACCATGACACATCATTCTGTTTCTGTCAGACCGACTTTGTGTTACGATGATTAATGTAAAACAGTAAAGTCGTACATAGTTGAGGCAATATGGTTAATAACTTGTCTGCCAGGGACGGGGCTTTCAGGAAAAGTACACTATAAAGGAAACACATATTGTAAGAAAATCAGCCATTGCTACAGATTTACCAGAGCTTTGAAAATGAAAACGAAAATCAGACTTCATGCATGGAATGATTTGACAGAGATGCTATGCCAACAAAATAAATCTCATTTGAGAGTATGTTGGCTATTTGATTGTCTTAATTAAATTATGTTCCTGACGTTGGTGATGTTGTTGCGATATATCATACAGAACAGTGAAATAATAGAGATTCTGGATTATCTTACTGTTTATATCTCCCAATTAGTCCTTACTTATTTTTAAATTTGTTAATTATCCATACACACGCCACATGTATTTTAGAGTTGTACATATTGTATTTTGTATGTATTATAGTTGCAAAACCTTGTATGAATTATGGTACACATCTGGAACGTAATCTTTATTATAAGCACAACTAACATTTCGTTTAATTTATTCACTGATATATACTGCTGCTGCACTGTAATTCAACCTTGTATGTTAGTATCTTAATTTAATACAAATATTATTCTTTGTCTTGCGTTACCCTAACACAATTTCTTTGCTTATTTTCCCAATAGCGTTCAACGCACGCCTGCTGGTAATGGTTAATGTATATATCTTAATTCCCGGCAGTACGGATCTCTCACAATTCCAATGAGTATTTATTTGGCTATCCGTTCTGTGAGCTCTCTAATTATAACGTATTGTCACTGTACAAATAGACAAAGCTTTCCTTATGCTTGACGGTTAAAACATGACTTGTAACATGACTCACCAATATGCCTATGACTTAAAATCAAAAATGTTAGGATTATTTGTATTGAACCGTTGTACATCTTGTTTTTTAACAACTCTCAAATGAGATCGCTTGAACGTGTTTTTCTTAAAACATTCAATATGGTAGACAACTTTTGAGTTGATACGCCGTGTTTACAAATTTAAACTTCATCATGTCAACAATAATAAGGCTGACAATTATATGTATAACATAAAGATAATAGATTACCTTAGTGTGTGTATTGATGTCTCTATCTCTCTCTCTCTGTCTATATATATATGTATATATATATATATATATATATATATATATATATATATATATATATATATATATATATATATATATATATATATATATATATATATATATATATATATCGGTCTCTCTCATGGTACGAATATACACGAAAAGCGTGTTTTGTACTACAGTATCAATATGTGACATTTAGGTATACATCCTTTAAAACTGAGACAATAAAATATATATTTTACGAATCCGATACAATCGATGATATTGACAACGTAAGTATTCCCTCAATATACGGTTTTATATATTTGAGGACTTTCTTCTGTGAATTTAATCATTTTAAGTTGGAGGAAAGAAGGATTGTCACACAGTATTGCAATATAGGATTACTTGGAGTAACATCCTCTGTAAAATATCAAACGTCACTAGTTTACTTGAAACTGCAGATATAAGTGACAATGTGTGATAAAAGCGATAACAATTGTCGTGTCATATTAATCACGTGTGTTTGTTTCAAGAAAAGTAGAACTCCCTTACTATATCGGTATATTTACTTACTTACGTTACATCACGATGTATGTTATCAGCCACTTACCCTAAGCTGCAAAGAAATAAATCATACAAATAATATTGATTCATTCTTCCAAATTATAATTAAAACATATTTGTTATACTGTAAAGAAACATGCAGCTCTTTCAAAAAAGAGATCAAAATTATACATCATGACATTATTATTTTTGACCAGCACTGCATGCTACCAGGAATATAAAAACGATTTGACTAGAAAATTACTTGCAACATGACTGCTTTCATGATGCTTTCACTTATTACTATTTATTCATTACTCTTATAAACTATACGTATCTTAGTAATTATAAACTATGATTTCATAGTGTATTGGTATATATTAATGGATTTACAATCTGTTTGAGAATTATTTTCACAGAATATATTATATACTATCACGACCAAGTCTTCAAAACCAAACAAATCGGATATCTAACATGTCAGGACCGATGTGCAACAGCTATCTCTAACTAAACATTGTTTCATAAATAAAGTAAATATACAGTCAGCAGTATTCATTCTAGGAGAACATTTCCTTAAGGTCTGTATCAATGCTAAGTAGAACGCTCTTTGTAAACAATTTTAAAGTCATGGATAATAATCATGTTGATCTATTTTGCTCTCACGACTTGATACACTGTGTAATGAAGAGATATTGAGGCTCGGTAACGTTTCAAAGCACATGATTCAAACACATTTATATCCATCAATATTGCCGCTGATATAGTGTTATATAAAGATCAATTATATATACGTCTAAACAAATAAATATAGATTTCAACATATGCACACATACATTTAAATTAAACGTTTTCGAGTTTTATTACGACGTTTCCATCGGTTTTACTATATCAGCTTAATTACAAATGTGGATACTCACACTAACTCAAATTGTACTTTTTTGCGATTCTAATTAATGGATCTGCAGTTGGTGCAAATCCGCTTTGAAACGTTTAGTTAAAGTATTTGTTGTGTGTGCTGCGAGCCATGTTGTCCATTGATAAAGTTTCATACGGAATAATAATATATTTTGTCAGAATGCAAAGTGAAGGTCTCATGGGTAATAGTCTTTGAGTGATTGGATACGGTCTTGAACTACATAACTATGTAATCATGGATAACCTTCACATAATTCACAAACATCCAAAAGTCGTGTTTATGACATTTAAATAAAAACATTATCCCAAACTAGGGAAGAGTGCAATAACATTGAATGACAGGAATGAAGAATGAAGGTTAATCTAAAAGTATATATATATATATATATATATATATATATATATATATATATATATATATATATATATATATATATATATATATGTATATATATATATATATATATATATATATATATATATATATATATATATATATATATATATATATATGGACATAAATCGTAATATCATATAAATAAATTAGTTTGTAAATAATTGAAAGGTCACATTCAAGACATGTTATTTAACTATAACTTTATTAAACACTTATGTATAACTTACGAAAAGCCCATAATACGAGTTGGTCATGTAGACTTAGACCTCACTTATGTACCCAGGTCAGAACACGCTATAAATGTTTACACATATATGGTTTAGCTTCCCCAGACCATGAGAACAGCATTTGTAATTTTAAACGTACCTGGTATTGAGTGTTTATACAGATTAAAGTATACTATTTGAATAATTGCATACTTACAGTTTTACAATTTATATGGCATATATTACATCTAGCAGATATCTATGTTTTTTTTTATTATACATGTAAACCAGATCTTTTTGCAACAGTAGTTATAATCATTGTGTTCTCAATACAATATGTCCTGCTCTAAAAAGTCGACTTATTTCACTGTATCGTTTCCTAACAAAAAAATAATAGCATTTCACAGGATAATGTAACAAAAATGTTATAATTATATATGTGTCATGCAAATAAACTGAATATGTTTGTCCAAATCTTTTAGATTAAATGGCTGCTATGAACTTTAGTATATGCATAGAATATCTTATCATATTCATATAAAACGACACATATATTGTAGGCATGATCAATGACGAAATATCAGACTTAAACTGTCACATTGATGTTACATGGATCAAACAGTAATCGTTAGAATATTACAATGCTTTACAATATAAACTTCAAAATAAAATATAAATGCAATACTAAATATATTTCAAATGTTTGATATTTACTATAACGAATTTGTGAAAACAATGGACACTGAACTGAAATACGAATCAGATGATTTTGTGCAGCTTCATTAAAGATATCGTTAACGACGTGGATAGAAAAAGATAATACTGTAATTTTGCAGACATTATAATTTAATAGTTACATATTATCCATTATACCTTGACAAATACGTTCATGATTTAGCAACTCCCAAATATGCAATACCTAATATATGTGATGAGAAAAACGGTCAAAGTAATAGCAGATAACACGCTCTGGTGTGTAAAGATTTATTGTGTCCAGTATAACAAAATGTGAAAAACTGAATGAAAATATTTAGTGTAAATTACTATGTATAATCTCTAAAACAAATATTCATCAGTTAAAGAAACTACAATGATGTATTACACAGTAACATGATATAATTCGTTGGATAGGTTACCACAGGAGGCAAACCATTTTAAGAATTAGCAAGATTACCCCATGCCACAGGAGTGGAGGAGATTACGTAATTCTAGTGAATGGTTATTGTATTGTTATACAATAGACAGCTTCAGAAAGTTTGGTATTATGTAAGCTTCTAATTAGCATATTTCAAGTATATGTTGTCAACACGTACGGATATTTCTGCTATTATTATGTTTAATCAGAAACTCTTCATAACCTACGTTTCTCATACGAGAAAACATCCTTTCGTAAAGTCTAATATTAATTCGTTTAATCAATAACCCATCATAACCTACGTTGTTCAGAGCATGACATATCATTCTGTAAATTTCTATCTAAAACTCATGTTTTTGTCAGATTGACTTTGTATGACGATGATTACTGCATGCCCTCTTAACCCGTCTGGTCGTGTATAGTTGCTTCAATATGAGTAATAATTTGTCTGTCATGGACAGGGCTTTGATGTAAAGCACACTATAAAGGGAACTAATAGTGTAATAATAAATCAATTGAACACAGGTGAATGCTTTAAGCACTTTATTGAAATGATTATGTTGAGTTTTAGTCAATGACATATGATTTGGTCTTCCACTAGCAAATTTGTTCTAGTCGTAGAGTTATTTTTTAATCACATATTTGCATTTTTCGATTACAATTTATTTGCAGCGGAATGAAAATAAGCCTAGCAGCGGAAATATTCTTCGTTGACGCTATATGCCTTGTAAATATAAAACCAACCGGGCATGTCGCTGTGGCCGTTGTAATATCCAGCCATGACATCAATGATTTACTACCATGATCCATAAACGATAATAATCGCTATTCTGTGGAGAGCGATAAAGTCATTACTGGCATCCACAATGAAAGTTTTGATAGAAATACACTACCATTATCAAAACCAGCAGCGTGCCAGATTTCATCATTGCCATCGGATTTCCTCATAAGAACTACTTTATGTTTAGATCAATTCTTCTTCAAACGGAAATATTTTCGTTTTGGACATTACATTGTATGATGTTGACAACATAATTCTGCACGCAATCTACAGCTTATATTTTTTGAGGAGTTTCGTTTGGGAATTTACTCATTTGAAATTAAAAATGGATTGCCACACAGTTTTGCATTAAAATATGAACATGTGTGATATTGTTAAATAATAAACGGTACTCTTTTACCTAACACTGCAGAGATGTTCCAATGTATTATAATTGGTCGCTACATTTACTTACGTTACGTCACGATGCATGTTTTCATTAATGTAGGCACTTACCCAATTCTGAAACGAAATAAATAAAACTGTTGAGCCATTAATTAGAACATGTTTATAATGCTGTAAAATCAACCACAAAGACCGACATCAAACTGTATAGCTGCAACTATATTGGACAACAATGAATGCTACCAGGAATATAAATCCGTTGTGACTAAAACGTTCATACTTATTCCAACAGCACGGCTTTCATGGTGTTTTCACTTGTGATTTCTCATTCGTTACTATGAATATTTAGGAATTTATTTTAGTTCTAACTGACAAAAATGGAGACTATATTGTACAGTGGATTGTTTCACTTGAGTTTGAAACCTTCATTACTGAAAGTAACGCTTCACTTCACTAGTAAATGCTGGTTTTAAAGCAAACGATTCAAACACATTTATATCCATAACTATTGCCGCGGATATGGTGTTCTCTAAATATCAATTTTCATGATAGATAAGTCTAAACAAATGAATATAGGTAGCATTATATGCACTCATACATGGTTAGTTGTGAAAATTGTATACGATCATGCTTCCATGGGTGTTCCTATAGCAGCTGAATTAGAAAGGTGAGTCCTTACATTAACTCGGATTGAAATAGTATGCGACTCTAGAAAATATATAGAGTCAGTGAGTTCACACCCACTTCAAGATGTTTAATACAACTGGTTTTCTTTTTGTTACTAACCCTGTTTTCCATTGATACTCTTTCACTTGAAATAATAATAACAGCTAACACGTATTATTTCCAAAATATATCGTTATATAGGAATCGTTTGAAATTTAATATTGTAAAGTCTTTAATATTGTTTGAAGTAACTCAATATATACTATGTACGATTAATAAATGTACTAAATGATTATCTTACCTAATTTAACATTGATATCAATATAATTCATTTATTAAGAACGTGAGAGGCGATTTCTGCTTTGGAATCTTTGATCTTGGTAATGCAGCTTGTATTGTGCGAACGCTAAACTAGGGTGTTACGATTATATGGACTTAAACTAAGTAACTGAAAAAGCAACACCACCAGGCTTGGGAAATAACGAATACATTTTTTCATTAGAATTAACAATTAAATTAGCATGTGAAAAGAATCTTTGCGCGGCTGAATTGCCACAGTATGTACAAAATATCATTATGTAATCCAGAAAATCCATCTAAGAATTCACAAACATCCCGAATACGTTATCAAGTCATTTAAATAAACATTTATCCCAACTTAAAGATGTGTACGATCGAACTGAATGATAGGAATGAAGAATGACGTTTACGTTAGAAACCTATATTCATTCCCAGATGTACTTCTGTCTCAATATCATGTTCAGAATGAACTCTTTCATCGTAATGACAAAGTGTTCCCAACTGTAAATAAATTGGTTTGTACCTCAGTTACAGGTCATAAGCAAAGCTGAATATTTAACACTAACACAAGTAAACACATATGTATGACTTACAAAAAGACAACACAATGAGAGCGGTCATATAGGCCTCTACCTCACTTATAGACCTAGGTTATACCACACTATAATTCTACACAAATATATTGTTAGTTCCCACAGACCATGGGAACATCATTTTTAATTTTAAAATTACCTGATAATGAGTGTTTATACAGACGGCATTATGCTATGGACTTGTGGCATACTTCAAGTTTTTCTATTTTCATAGCATATATTACATCTCGCAGTTTTGTATGTTTAATTTCATGTCAATCTAATCATTTGTACAACAGTAAAACCGACTATTGTACAAATTATAAGATTGACATGAATAATCATTGGTTCGCAATACCCTGTTTCTTGCTCTGCAAAAATATGATTTGTGTTCTCATTGGATGCTAACAAACAATAATATATTACTTATATTTATTATGTAATACTATGTGTAATATTGCACAGGACAATGTAACAAATATGTTATAATTATATATGCGTCATGCAAATGAACTGATTATATATGTCCAGATGGTTCAGATTAAGTAGATTGCATGAACTTCGGACTTCGGATGATGCAACAAATGTAACATATTCATATAGAAGACAGATATAGTGTAGTTCAGTTACACAAATATGTATAGTATTGCACTGCTTTACAATATTAACTTAAACAGCAGATATGAACACAGACAATATGCATAATATTATATATATTTCAAATGTTTTATAGTTACTATAACAACTGTGAGACAACGTTAAGAACGTAACTAAAATATCAGATAAATGATTGTATGCAGCCACATAAAATGAATGCAGTGGAATAAGATAATAATGTAATTATGCAGATATTACAATGAAATACAGTGGTATATTATCCATTAGACCTTGACTTGACACAAGTAAGTTTCAGATTGAGAACCTCCAAAATATGAAATATCTCAAATATGTAAGGCGAGAAAAATTAAAAGTACCAGCAGATTATTTACTATGTTGTGTTGATGCTGATATTATATAATGTGAGAAAATGTGAAGATATAGAGGGTTTATAGCTAACTATGGTCTATACAAATAATATTTCTCAGTTAAAGAACAATAATTACATCAAGGGAAAAGAAACTAGAATGTTGTATTACACAGTAACATTATACCATTATTTAAACAGCTTCGTACGGGAAGCAAACCATTTGAAGAATACGCAGCATTGCCCCACGGTAACCTCAGGAGTGGAGGATAATACGTAGTTTTAGTGAATGGCTAATTGCATTCTGTTATGCAATGAACCGCTTCTGAAATTATGACATTATATATGCTCCTAATTAACACCTTATAAGTATATGTTGTTAACCAGTATTGGTCATTATATTATTACTTAGTTTAATCAATAATTCGTCATAATCATCGTTTCTCAGACCACGACACATCATTCTGTAAATTTCTATATCACACTTATGTTTGTGTCAGACCGACTTTGTGTAACGATGATTACTTTATGCCCTCTAAGACAGGTCGTACATAGTTGCGTCAATATGGTTAATAACGTGTCCGCCATTAAAAGTGCTTTCAAGAATAACACACCATAAAGACAAATCATAGTGCATGAAAATCAGCCAGTGTTCCTGCTTTACCAAATCTGTGAAAAAGGAAACCGAAATGAGACTTTACCCAGATTGCGATGCAGACAATGCAAATCTCACTTGAGAATATGTTGGATATTTGATAGTCCTAATTATATTTTGTTCCTGATGGTGGTGATGATCTTGCTGCGATATATTGTGAGGAACAGAGGGATAATAATTCTGGAGAGTACTTATGCAATCATCTAGCTGGCTTTCGAAGATAAAAAATCGTGTTTTATGATATATAGTGCGCAAACCTCCAATAAATAACACACCAGTGACGATATCGAGATATGGTGCAAATTTTCGAATGCGTATAACAGAGTGATCTGTATGGTGCAGATTGTGAGTGCATTCTTATTCACTGGTACTACTCACACCCTGTGCAATCTGAAATTTCACCTTCACAACCTATAGTGAAAAGGTATATGAAGGATACGATGGGATTATTGTGACATTTACCGTTGCAGAGATGATAAAAAGCTTCCAAATCGTAAGCAATGCGTTGGGTTATACCGCATGCCATATAGTGATTCAAATGCTATTAAAACCTAACTGGTTAAACAACAAACTTTTTATGTTATTCAACTCACAGGAAACATTTCGAATCAGAAAAAAAAAAAATAAATACGTGTGTGAGCTTCAACTTAATTGTGAATGCCATGCCACAATTATAGCAAAAATACTAGCATCCTGACTTCATTAAATCATCTGCATCGCTACGTAATCATAGTTTAAGAGTTTAATATTAAATTGTTCTTGTTACGAACGATTCGACAATAGATTTCTTTCCAACGTATAAAAGTAGTGAAATATTTTGATACAAAACATACACACTACAGGTCATTACACCGAATAAGAATCCAGGACGAGAGCTTATTTGTAGTATGCTAAAACAAACTTCAAGCTTCAAGCATTAATTCATTCAGACACCCACATTTGGACCACTGACAGTAAAGAGCAGTACTGGTCTTTAATCGAAATATTCATCACATTTATCTCAAACAGTTCTCTAAAAGCAGACTATTTCTTTAAATACCAGGTGTGTACCAACAACGATGTCTTGACTAACATAGGCATGCTAATCAAGTTAAAGACACAATACAGTACTCACAAAAACATGAACTTATATAAAGACGTTTTCATTCCTGAAAGGGTGCTAATCGTAAGCATAACAACTAACAAATAAATAAAGTATAGTATGCAAGACCTTTGTCATGCGCAGTTGTTTAAGTATCATTTTCCGTTAGTCATCTTTAGTCTAATCAAAGAGACAAGGGTAGTTACTTTCGTTGTACCGACAACTGTCCTGATGTTATTGTATAATGCAACGTCGTGTGTATGGACGTCTTAGTAAAGCTGTGTACTGGTATGGATTGGTTGGGAATCCCTAAGCATTTGTTAGAGTGAACGATTGATCACATTCCCATCGATCTAATGGAATTAGAGACGCATTTACGTAACGTAAACAATATAGTCAATACCAATGTAAGTCTTAACAATTCTAATCATGGTTCCTCCAGACCTTCTTCTACCACATTAATTACGCAAGCGGACGAAACTAAACATGTATATAGAATAAGAGTATAGTTAGCTTTAAAGTGCAACCATAAATACAAGATGCACGGACACTATATACGACATCAACAGGAACAAACTTCCGTTTAAAGAATCTTGGTCATACACAGTTAAATGATATTTATTTGCGTTAATTCACTGTCGTATGTATGAGATTCGATGTTTCGTCTTGTAAAGGTATAACTTGATCTAGTATTCCTAGTTACGGTTTGGACTCAATTATGTGTTGTGTTTCAAGTTATTGCAATATATGGGGTTTGAATAACTTCATCGAATCGAAGTTGAGAAGGAAACATATACATACATACATGCATACATACACACATGCATGCATGCATGCATACATACATACATACATACATACATACATACATACATACATACATACATACATACATACATACATACATACATACATGCGTGCATATATATAATTGATATTATGGATGGTAGTTTAAATTATGTCAATAAAAGAGGTTACAAAGTTACAATACAGTGCCTGAGCTTTTTGTTGTTGCAAAAGAACTTAAAATTTATATTTCAATCTGATTTGAACTTTTAAGCTCGACAATCTAATTGTCTGTCTGTAGTTTTAATTGCTTATACATTTGTTCCTAAACGTTTAAATATCTTCTCATGTTTATACAAGAATTGTGCAATACGAAAAAAAAATCAGGTTCTCAGGTTGATGGTAGTCTTTTATTGTGTGAGATTAGTCCTCACAATGACTTCCTCACAATGATGACGAAGGCAGAATAGTCCTCATAATGCTTAAAATGTATATGGCAAAATATGAAGTGATAGATATTGCCTATCGAACAGTTAAGCTTACTTTCAAATTTCTAACATATACTTGCATTCCTGTGTATGATCCTCGAAAGGTAGTCATATGTCAAGGTCGTCACAAGTATATGAATACACATGGGGTTGCGTGTGTGTTATCTTTGTGTGTGTTTTACTCTTAGTGAATGATGCATGTCTGTAGATTGGATATTAGCTATACTTAATGATTTAAAGGTTTTACAATATATAATACTAATAGATCCGTGGGCATGTCCGAGGTAATTCCCCATGGATTATTGAATTAAGTAGGTTATATAATAGGAAAATATTGCGATGTAGTGTCCAATTGTGTAAACTAAGGCAAGAAGTTGAGTAAATATATTATTTCATTATTCAATATTTTATTCTTTCAATATTAATAATTATTTTATTGTTTTAGTAGGATTTATTTGTACTACGATGTGCTCATAATGCACTAAATTAAAGCACCATTGCCTGATTTACGTAAACTCACTCAAAGGCACGTGAGACCATGTCATTGTGGTACATCATCATCATTGGCACTTTAGTACATACAATATACTGGTACGTCAACACATTCATGATCTTCGACTCATTCGGAGCCCTCTTTTATTTTGTACGTGTGCAGATCATTATAATATTTTTTTAAACATATTTCATAATCATGTTTCTCTTCAAGTTGTATTGTATAACAGAGAAAAGTATATTTAAGATTTACAAATCGTTTTAGTTTTGTTCCATACATTTAGCCTTAAATGTATAATTTATGATGTTAATATAGTTAATGAGAGGTACAACATATGACCTTGCAAGCAATTATGAACTAAACGTACAAACAAAAATCGCATGATCAGGTAAAAGTCTTGTAAGGCATAAATATAATGTACAATGACTATTCAATATACAATGATTAAATAATCTTTACTCTGTAAAATATATATGCCTGTACTACGAGTTACATCGAGTTATTCCATCATAAAATGCCATCTTAGTTAGACGCTAAATGAAAACCTGTAGGATAGCTGAGCGTATTGCTGTTCAAAGTGAGACCCTCGAGCTGATTTTAACTGGCCCACAATATCTCGAGCATTATCTGGTACATATGTAAAAAAAAGTCAATCTACTACATTCAGATATAAACTTTACCAGGAAAAGAATTGAATACATGTTATAGTCCTTGCATTTAAAATTTTCTGATAAGGCGCACGGTTTCAATAAATACTTTTTCAGTGGTATCGGATAGGTTGGACAGCAATGCTCTAACGAAACCTCTTATTGTGTAATTGAATCTGATTCTCATGAAGGTACTAAATTGTTAGATAAATGAATTGATGACTCTGCGATCAGTGGTAAAAAAAAACATTTATAATTGAGGAATATTGAGTAATATATATATTATGTATTGAATGTGCGTCCATATTGTATTACTTACATATCTCACCGAGCGCCGCTGGAAAAACACAATAAAAGTGCTATTAGAACGTTGATAAATAATTACTTTGTTGTGGCATTAATGCAACTTTGTATATTCGAGGGACATTTCCATTGTTCCCACGATACTTATTTATACCCCAGTATCGGTAATTTGCAGTTTGATAGTAATATGCATTAAATATATTATCACAATATTATTAGTAGAGATGCAATTCTGTAGGTCTATGAATTTTTTTACTTTATTAATAGATTGTACAGTTTTTAATGAAACCTGTCACACCGACAATAACCTAAACAAGTCTTTAACACATTCCAGATTACTTTACGTCCGATATATTCCAATAAAAAACACAACAACAAAAGATGGACGTCAACACTTCTTAAATACGACAATTTGTGAAGACTCTAAAATCGAGAGATGCTCTGCACTTATTCACAGAATGGTCATGTTATACAGCATAACACACAATACTTGAGTTTCCAATACTTTGTATTGGTCAGTATAGATTTATTCTTTCATTGACATAATGCATATTAATCCTCATGTAATGTTATGCTTTAAACGACAAAGCTCGATATATTTAAGGACAATTAAATTGAAGATATATCATGTATATTGGTCTGCTATAGTTAACTCAGCTGAAATACACACATAATGTCAAAAGCCAATATCCAAGGTTTATTTGCATCATGCATGTATGATTAGCAGAAGCACATTTATTATCGATATCGTTAATACACAGACTATTATGACCATCTATTCAGGACGATGTGTGATAACAGTATTTGATGTATGCCAGGCGGCCAAACAATTATGCCCGAGTAACACCACTTTCATCTAGAGCCAACTTTATCAACTATGGAGCGAGTATGTAACCTCTCGTGGTAATCCTCCACTTAATTTACGAAGATAAGCACATATGCGAAGAGAGGCAACATACCATCCTATGGGCTATTTTAGTCTATGATGCGTGACGCTAATCATTAAAGGAAGGTGCTAACGGATTTAGGTTGTGTAAGCGTCTTTTGTAAGTTCCACTGGTCTACTCATATTTATTGAGACATTTACATCAATAGAGGAAAGAATACCGTGAACAATATACTTTTGTTACTAAATGATACACCTACGAGGAACATGAAACAAAAACAAAACTAATTTATATGCTTCAGGAATTACATTTCTGGGAAATAGGGAATCCAGACTTGCAAGGAAATATTAACACGTTGTTCCTGACAATAATGTCGTTGCGACCATTATTGATTCGATACATTGCAAAGTATGCACCTTATGCTGTTTTTAATATTTTTTATGAAATGTTTACTTCTTCATTTCCAATTAGTATGTGCTTTTTAATAGATAAAGGGGTCGACCAGAAGAAAATAGCATTGTAATCATGGCATTGACTGTTTATTGTACAAATGACAAAGGTGCATGATAATTAATGTTAACCTAATACATCATATTAAGGAAGACTTAAACTTGACAATTTCGGATGTGTATCGCACGTACGCATCCATTAATCATATACTAATCATATGAAAGCTATAGTTTCTTTATCGAAAGAAATAAGATATATAAATACTTACATATTCATTTATCTGCTTTTCTTCCTGAAATAGTATAACAAATGTGATATTAGAAACGGAAAAAAACGTAGTTTATTTGCTCTTACTAAAGGAAGACAAACGCATGTAAACAGTACAAAATCATCATATTTTATACATTCCCTGATAATGCAATAACATTTGCATTTTAATGTAATCTACAGTTAAGACTATATCATGTGTAAATATTCGCATTCGAACGTTTCTATATTCATATATTTTTGAACAATTAGGAGCGTCAACGTTTTGTTCTACATAAACTACGTATTATTGTATATTAAGTAAGATACCTTAGAAACAAGTTTTTTGATGATGACAGATATTAATTGGGCTAATTTTCTATAACAATGAAAACCAATTAATCCAAATCAAGATCGATATGTCTTTGCATCGAGATAAAATCAGTATCCTTGAAATGAAACAATACGTCCATGTGGATGGATGGAAATTGACTAATTTCCTATAAAACAAGAAACAATATTTAGGCCCAATAAGACTAACCCTACCCAGGCATATATATAACATTTTATACCTAAACAAACGAGCAGGTATTATATGCTAGCTGTTGTTGATTTCCTATAAATAATCGTGCAAACTACCAGAGCCCAAGCATCATCAACACCGTAATTGAAGTTTCGTATTTGCTGACGTATGTGCATGTTAGTCACAACATCATAATGCCCTACAAGACATGGCATGACCAATTTACAAGTAATACTTCGTTCCATATTCAAGATAATAATGTTTAAGCGTTCTCCCTACAGTGATATTTGCATATATTGCCAGCTAGCTATATGGATTATAACATACATATGGGAATCACGCAATGTCCTCGCGATGGTGTATTTAGTCTCTGATTGAAACTCAAATTCAAACATTGGCTATACAATTTTTCTCTTTATGGCATCGCACGATGATTAACCGCTTGAGTTGATGACATTATCATATGGAAAGCAATGCATTGCATTGCGATATTAACGTAATGCAGACTAGTTTGTGTTCTGGTTTGGTTTAAATATGGTCACATAATTTTCACACATTTGTATTACTTCGCCAAACCCTGGTTAGGTTCCTTCACATTGTGAATGAGAGATACAGGTCATATGATTCCACGTTGCCTAAATGTCATAGTCGCCTAGGTGCTTCTGAAAGGGCAATTTAATAAAAGCACATATAGTTAACGCGTTTAAGAACGCCATAAACGCCGCTATAAATGTTACAAAAAACAAATAGATATTTGTTTCAAGCACAGAGGTCAACACATCTGATCACAAGGTAGCCTTGTAAAGCCATGAGGTCGGAACTTTAAAACCTAAGACCGTATAGGTGAAAATATCAAATAAGAGTGATCAAATCAAATGGTAATCTATACCTAAAGTAGAATAGTCCGCAATGCATCCGTAAATAAAACACTTGTTGGATATAATGAAAGGTAACACACAGTTCCAATGTCTTTCGTGATAGGAAGTGAATTATCATGTCGGTTCTAATCGTAAATCATTATACTGTAGCAGCATTGACAGGAAATAGGCAAGATATATTCTGCATGCCCTATATTAATATAAACAAAAGAAAAAAGAATTGTCCCTTTTGTTATGTCCTCGTTCGGGAGATCCTTCTGCACATTTTCCAACATTTAGTGTGATTGTGAAACGTAATCGAAAACGAACAGATGCTCAAAGAATATACAGTCCAATGTACAAAGGACAACTAAGAAACATTAAGTTAAATGACAGGTCAAATAATAAGGAGTACTGATGCGTTGGAGAGTTCTAAAGTTGTTTTATTGTTTGCATTTTTCTTAACGATCGAATTTTAACAATATACACGTGTACAAACCTCGGCTTTAATTCCGGGAATATTTAGCGTGTCAACGAACTCCTGTTATGACATGATCTGGTTAGAAATATATTGAATCAATGCTGAGGTATATCAGTTGACGGCAACTTTGGTACTACTTTCTTCTAAGTCTGCACATATCCGATATATTACTGTTCTGCTATGTTTAACTGGTGTGGCTTCTCGTGTGTGTCATACTTTTGTCGACACGAATCCACGTGATATTATCCATGAAAGATACGTCGGCAAGGACAATTTGCAGTAGCGTATTGATTTAATCAGTGTATTATTTCTGGAGGATACCATGTTATGTTCGTTTCTAAAAACAATTATTGATTTGCATCTCAGCTAATTCTACCGCGCCTGCGTTGATATCCAGTATCATTTTGTATATCACGATCAAACATATATATGCACTTTCTATAGGTGTCATCATATCCTGTATTTGGTAGAATTTGATTATGCTTACCAATGCAAATGAAATGACAGATACACTAATCATCAAATCTGCAATTTCTCGACAAGGAGAAGAAACGATATTTTCACAATATTTAAACGTTCCACACTAATCGGTTCCATTAATATTAGTACATTAAAAAAGGCTACAAGGAGTTATAAATCAAGTAATATGAAATGTTTCCTATCAGTGTATTGTCCTTATTTCATTTAATTGTTCTACCCAACAATGTAAACACGTCTTTTGTGAATGTGATAATGAGGTACTTTTTGAAAACCAAACTAACAACATGTGATATTAGTAAAGGTCATATCATGCTTGTTTCCTGTTTTCATAAAGGAAAACGACAATAAGGAAAACGTTTATTTTACAATGATGACAATCCTCAATAATATTGGTCAGCCTTTGCACTTGATGCGTAACCTAGAAGCTAACCATTCGTGTAAATTTGAGTACCATAATACAATCGATTATAGGCTGCTATGTTGAAACCAATTAATGTTACAGTATGAGCTATGTACACAGATTAGGATACTGTCACTGACAAAGTTTGTTTTTCTTTCCTTCTTGCTAGCTTACCTTTACATGAGCAAACTATCGGATTGCTTATGATTGCATAAGTATAACACATGCTATCGCTTTTAATAAATCATGTCAAAGGAGGGTATTTTCAGCCTTGCATACCAAACCTCAAGAGAGTAAATTAAACTTTTTTGTACCGGCTACTTAGGTGCTGTTAAGTTCATCTCTTTGTTACCTTGATCATTATAAGAAATGAACGATTCCAATACTAATTGGGTGCGAAAATATTTTTGACATCTCTGTTTTGAGCAGTAAAGATGAATAACAAATTACGTTCTAATCGAGGTGACAAATAATAGTCAACATCATGTAATGTAGTAAAAATAAATATTTAAATTAAGTTCTTATTCGCTGCGAATTCTGACAAATTACGACCAAACAAAATGTCGTACATGGCCAAATGATATGTCCGTACATTAGGCTTTAAAACCATGCGAATTGTATAATAAATTCGTACATCATGTGAAGAAAACGTGTTTTTGTATGTTCTAGTGTGGATATGCATGAAGACAAACAAACGGAATCGAATTAGAAAATCACATCAAATTTCTAACACAAATTTCGAATGGAATATTGCACTAACTCCTGAACGCGAATTCTGAATTGAAAACAAAACGTTTCACACTTACAATAATCAAAACTCTAACTAACAATCAGGAGAAATGTAAGGTATGCAACACAAATCAAATATAAATTACAGCATAACTATGACACGTCATCAAGTTAATATGTGCATCTCTTCGGGAGAAAAAGCGATAGCAATTTATGTTCGTTAGACCTTACAAGTGTCCGTTCGTATGTATTTACTGAATGAAAGATGCCACTTTTTTCATACGAAAGCAATGAATGTGCGATATAGAAATAAAATGTAAACGGACAAGAGTTTATAAACAATCATTTCGTTCTAAGTTGCAAAAATTAAATAGCGTTAAATAATATTTTTTATATAAATATATGCGTCTTAAAAATCATATAAATACTAACTTTAGGAAATGTGTGATTCGCACCTGTTAACTAAAAAAGGTTATAATTCTACTCACTCTGTATTTTGTCTCTCTTTCTTCCTGAAAGAACAATACATATGATATTAAACATGAATATATAAAGTCGGCTTCTTTTATATCAAAAGAGTGAGTAATCATTTTACATATATTCGTAAATGGGTCACACAGTGTAAGTGAAACGGAACTACTGTACGGATTTTCCGTATGTAGATCACTGAATGTCAAATTCTATGTCCTTCTTTTATCCTGAAGAGATATAATTTAAGAAGCTGTACAGTTTTCAGCCACATGAAATGTTTACTTCTTTGGGTAAAAAGTACAGTGCGCTGCTGATTGCAAAAACAAATAAAACGGCGGACAGCACATCTTCCAACCAGTACTGCCTATGTGCACTTTGTTTTGTTCTTGTTTCACCGCATTTGCTCCTAAATCGTGTATATAATTATCAAGTAACCCATTTCTCAATGGATATGTGGACAAATAGAAGAAATACCTAACGTGGATGCAATTGGCTTGTCTCAGGAAATTGGGCAGAGAGCACAAATATAGTTTTTGTCAGAATAAAATTAGGTTTCCAATGATGCTCATCTGACTAGTTCCTTTACGTTGATGCCACTTTAAACAGTTGATGAAGAGGTCTGCTGCCATTCACACAATGAACAACATATGGATGAGTTATAAGACGGTTGTATGTGTCATTTACAAAACGTAATTAAAAATTTAGATGATTTATATGACAGCTGTGAGTGTCATTTTCATTTTTGTAGGACATATCCTTACGTGAGATACTCATCGACGTGGATAAGTAAAACAATTTGTGTTTTAATAGAAGATGCCGGAAAATGAGAATTTACTATTATTAGTACGAAACGCTAAAACGGTATACACTAGAGTGTTCAACAATTGCTATCCGCTAAATTAGCTACGTAATGTCCCCACTTTACACTCATAATATTATAACACTGGGTATAAGAATATGAAAGATGGGAAGATCATTGCAGATTACGATAATGATATTTCATTTTAATTCGGCATCCTACTTCCATGGATTCGGTATGACATTTTAATTTGATAATATGCTATCAGATTAGTGCTAATAAACGAAAGACTCATCAAGCTTGTTTTGTGGAAGACGTAGAGTAGTATGTAAACGTTTTAAAAATGGTATGTGAGTCGATATTTTTGAAATGCCTGGCATTGGCATAAGATATATATTCACTTCGAGAATAATTATCTGGTTTTCCATTGATTGCTCAATGTCACCTCAATAGTGTATGCGTTCACATGGGCCCTACTGCGAAATACATTCGGCGTATATGAGGTAAAATAAAGCGTTCAGCTTCCGACCATGTCATCATTCAAACTTATTGTGTTTCTGATGTAAGTGTACAGACATTGTATTATGATGTATTTATATATTCGTCCAATGGAATAATATTTCTTTCGACGTTTTAGTGGTCTTGTAAAGTTCTCATTTTTTGGACAAAAATATTTATGCTAGAAATGTAATAAGTTGTTTTTAAAAGAATTATGGACTATCGACGACATCACAGTTCTTGGTTGAACAGTACAGTTCAGGTTTGAAATTAGCAATTATAACGGGCATATACAGCTAGTTGACAGCTGTTTCTGACGATAACCTCGGATCTCGATCGATCATTATTAGTATAACATTATAGATGTATATCACTAAACCCTTAAATTAAAGTTTAGAATTCGTTGTTTGCTGTATACTAAAGAGGCTCTATTTGGCAAACAAAAACCTCCTACGAAACCGAAACAAATATAATGTCAAAAAACATAACTTAAGTTTCTGACCATCCGAGACTCGTATTAGTTGTCACGCCCTCTCTGTTGTTATGAATTAAATCATATTATATAACAATATTGGTAGGATAATCATTACCAACTAGATTAACACGAGAAATTATCTCGGCGATTAAAAAAGTTATACCCATCCGTGATCCTGTGAGACAAAAATTACAACAGCGACAGCAATCTCAAGTTAATTTTGCAGAGGGCACAGACCAATTAGTCAAACCCTCTACTGCAACTATCAAAGAGGTTATATATGGAAGAAAAGGACAAAAGGTAAAAAGGTGTTCTTCCTGAACTTGAACAAATCAAGACCTCATTCTGGTCTGAAAAACACCGGTGAAGAAATAGTCGAATAATTACGTATCAAATTTACTTTGGAAGATTTAACAGTAATTGATAAAGGTGATCCTAAAGGAATTTCAGCTCTTGTAGTTAGGACTTATGAAAATAATAGGAAAATGTTGAAACCGAAAAATAATGAATATATTACAGATATACAACAGTGGACTGATGTATTTTATACAATCAAAAGTATAACAAATCGAGGTGATACAAAATGTGTATCGTATATAGGGTATCTAAATACTTTAAGTAAAGTATATGATCCATATAAAGAATTAAAACAGCACGAAATAGAAAAAAAAAACAAGAGAAAACAGCAAAATAAAAGACAAAACAACTACATGCAAGAGCTTTCCCCACGTCAACAACCTTAAAAAGAAGATGGTAATATTTTAAAATGCTGGGATCGAGACATGAAGAAGAATTTTCTGATGCGCCTTGTGCTACTGAAAGTGGTATTTAATTGAATGGAACTCGCGGGAGTGGTATTGTTGTCTGTGCTAATAATATTCTTTCCGACATTGCACAATTCGAAATTATCATAAGGGCTAATCGAGCTGGAAATAACTCACCATAAAAAAATAATGAAGCCGCCGATACTTGTCAACATTTTTTCAAAGCGTTATAATGGATATCGGCTTTTGTCGATGAATTTGTCGATGAACTCGTTGATGGTTATCACAGTGAATAATTGTCACCAGGATTAGATCTACCGATAACTAATAAAAGGATCATACTCGATCGCCATTAAAAACCAACCGTGGTCAAAGTTGTAAACTTGCGATTAACCGTTTGAAGAATGATTTATGGAGATTGTCGTAGTAATATGATTCAAGGATTATTTGCAAGGATGGCTCCCAAAATAGCACCAATCGTACATCAACCATCGATGAAAGCTATTAATGTTATAAGTATAAAAGCTCCTTGTGCTATTGGCAATATTGCCAATAAGGCGTTTTCAACAGTCAAAGAAAGATTAACACGACTAAAACGACGAAACATACAGCCAGTAATTTTAAAATGCTTTCTACGGAAATTATGCCCGCGAATGCAAGTAAAATAATAAACTAAGCAGCGGATCAACTAGCAGAGGATCAACTAGCAGCGCTGATAAATCAAGGATCCAACGAAGTACAATTAAATATTACCTTAACTTTAATAGCAGGAATCGTTTTGAGATCACGATTTAGATCGATAAATATATACTAAAATGTTCAAATCTTCACCCGACACAGCTTTTGATATGGACGTACCGGTGCTCAAGGATGAATCAGTACAGAGTTATCAGTTTTATTCCTATAACGAAATACAACTAAATGAGAATTGAACTTCAAGTTCAGAAACAAGTAAATACTTTCTACCGGCTGAAGCATTTATTGAAGTAGAACGGGAACTTGTAACAAATGTTGCAGCTAATACACTATATTTATTAAATACACGTGATGGTTTTTAAAACAATGGGAGTATGACCTTATTCAGTTGAGCTACATAGATGGCTGATGAACGAGACATTTAATCTAATCGGAATGATGTGGATGTTGCTACAACAACAGTGGCTTTAGCGAGATATTATGATGATTATACAAGATCAGCTGGTCCGTCAACGATGTTTTCTAAGGATATTACTAATCACGCTGAAAATGTGAAGTATGATAAAGTAAAGGCAACTCGAGCTACTGCAGTTGGAAATACAGACCCACCTTATTACCGGGTGATTTTGATGTTGTAGATGTTAATACTAATTGCAATTTGGGGTTTTCAACACTTGCATCAATGTTGCAATGACAGTGTAGATTATTTTCATGTGAAAGTCCACTGTCTGATAGTTTCGTATTTTGCAGAAATGTAGGAAAGGTTATCTTTGTAGATAAACACACAGTAGTCCTCGTAAGAAAAAGTTGTGATAATTATGCTATCTGGCAAGGTGATGGTGTAGCTGATGGTAAAGTAAATATTTAAAACAACTCTCCTTGTGGATGCGTGTAATGAACGCATCGATTGTCGCAGATGAAACATTACTATAATTTATGGATACAGGTAGTAAATCATCGCTATCATGGCTAACAACAACAACGGCAGAATACTATAGATGGTATATTTTCATGGCATATGGTATCACAAGAGGTTGTTTCTGCGCATCGACATATATTTGTTGCGCAATAGAATTTGACTGGGTGTTAACGAGGTCTCATTAAGAATAAACGACACCAACAAGAACCATCTGTGGATATTTTACCTAATTACGACATCAAATATCACGCGTATATAATCGTTTGTTGTCATGTATTGGGCGTGATCTGAAAGTAGATACCGGGCTGCAAATATTACAATTTGATTTTAGAAACCGATATCCGATTTAATGCTTTTCGCTGGAACATCTTGATTTAACCAGAGTGTCGTTGACATACACTTATAAGCTTAACACACCTTCCTGTTGTCGCGGTAGGTCTACAAATTATGTATGGTTTTTACAGAGCAATCACAATTATACTAAGCGACAAATCGATGTTATTCGAGGTTGTTTGTAGGCGAATGAGGTTAGTTGATGCACCAGTAAATGTAACACAATTATGTCACTCGTATTATTATAAATGTCGTATAGTCACGTTCGTGTTACTCTGACTACTGGTCAGATTATTTTTTTTTATCTGATTCAGCTAAAAATGTGGAACTACACAAACAATATCCTAAAACACGATCAGATTACTGGTGGTCAAAATAAACTAACACTGGCAGTGCGTCAGATTAAGCATTCTAATGATGCTAAGAAAGATAACAAAGATATTCAGGTTACTCTCTCTGCGGGCGCAATCAAAGACACGCTTAAATCATGTGTATATGTCCACTTCTCGCAGCTATACCAGCATTGATTGCCGCGTTAGGAGCAGTTGGGACAGTGGCGGGAATGGCACTAAATAAAGCAGCTGGACGAGGATACAACCAAGGGATGGGGTCTAAGATTAATAAGGACATGGTCTAAGGGTGACAGGGACGGATTACTCACACCTTTGTCAAATTTTGATTTACTTGATGCTGCTAAGAAAAATAAGAATACAAGGATTGTGTTTTTATACGTGCCCAGTTACCTTCCACACAAAACAACATTGAAAACGGTATCATTTAATATCGATAATAGCACCGCACCTTGAACACACTGGGTTGCTTACACGATTGATCAGGAATTAATTTTTCCAACTGTGATAGATAGTATTCACACGAGAGTACAAAAACCTATGTAGAAATCATAGATTGTAAGCTATCAACGCTGCGAGTTGAATATTATATCACCAACAATAAACTATCAATGCTGCGAGCCGAATATGATGTTCATGTAGGTGCGTTTGCAAATTTCCTAAGGAATTTTAGAAAAACGGATGAAACTACGAATACTTTGGTACTCCGCCGTCTATCCCCATGAAACTCTTTGATATTAAAACAATCATCGACTCGATTTCACAAACGCAGGATAAATCGTTAGTGATTGTCCTGCTATCGCTACGCGGCCTGATCAAGTTAAAATACTGTATAAACAAAATATCAATATCGTGTACTCTATACAAAATGGGTCTTTCCCCTGTACATTTCAAAAGGATACACGATTAAATGTACTGCAGATATATGTGGCATCTATAGATTAACCCTGATTTCAGCGTTACAGATGAACGTGTCATCAAGTATATCCACGGGAATTGATACATGCACAATAACAGAAAATGGATCCACTAAACTATTTAGTCTAACCCTTAATAGTTGTAATTTAGCATCAGCGTTTCTCACATGGTACCCAGAAGTTGTAATTGATTTATGTAAGCAGTATAATGAACGTCTAACAATATATATACGATCAAGTGCGCGAATTACAAACGAAACAAACAATAATCTCGTTGATGTATATCAGGCGAATGTATCCCCATGAAACTTTCAGATATTAAAACAACTATTGCTAAGATTAACCAAACGCAGAATAATATGGTTAGAGAGTTCCCAGCTATCGCTACGTGGCTTCATAACATTAAGATATCGCTTACAAAAAATGTCAATACCGTGTGCTCGATACTCTGGGGATCATTCGTCTGGACTCCTAAAAATAACACCATTACATTTATCATCAAGTACATCCACTGGTGTTATACTACAAGTGCAATAATAAAAAATGGAGACACTGACACATTATCAATAGCCCCTAGTATCATGGGTGGTTTAATATCAGCATTAATCACATGGTATCTATAAATTGTAACTGACTTAAGTAAGTAGTATAATGAACGTTCAAAAATATCGATACAGTCATGTGCGCGAATTACAGCAAAAAATAGAAAATCTCATTGATGTTTATACGGTAAAAAAGCAAATACCGCAGGCGTATTACCAGCGTTCACATAATGGTGTATTCGGCTTCAACTGTCATTGATGGAACGGGTATATTGCTATCAGCGATAACAATTATGATACCAGTCTTTGTCACAATTTGTGTTAGCGGCAACAGCAATTTCAGGGGTTCTTAATATCATTGCAAACAAAATATCCACATGCGGTCAAAATAAACTACATTTTTATATAATTAAATTACATATAGCAACGGCTTCACATTCATATATATCTTCGTTTATATCATCTAGTCCCGATGACACAACAATATCAGATAACGAGTTCTCGGTGATGATTAACATATACGAAACATCGACATCATAATTAGAAAAATACATTACAATACTAATGACAACGGAATTACTACAACAGATATCCGCATAAAACAGCCCCGTCAAAGACAACAATGAACTCATTAACCTCAACTAATCCTGCATTCAGCGTAAAATTTCCAAGCGAAATTCCGGTAAAGGAAATCGCTCTTGCAAAATTACGAGTATATCACGGCTGCCCAAATATAATTAGATCAAAATCATTTGTAGGTCAACATTCAATAATTCTCTGGTGTTTGCTAAAAATATGATAAGAATGGAAACTTTAAATGTACCGTTATTTCTATACCATCCGGTAGTAATCAATCGAACATATCAAAAAAGAACTTAATCGTAGACTAAATTCCATTACGTGAAAAAATCAAGGATAGCTATAATAGTTCACGAACCAACATTATCAGACACCATCGATATAAACTCACCCGGCTAGGAACAGAACAGTACTAGGATGGCCTAAAATTCCTCCTCAGACACCGTTACAAAACCAAGAATATTGACCGGAATTGACAAACAGTATTATGAGCGAGCATATCCTGTGACAGCGGTTATTTATGGAATTTATCCGATAAATGAAAAGCCATGTGTTGAGAATCTGATACCTATGAAACTGTCAAGGATAAATTGTGTCGCTGAGCGAGTAACATAACATGTTACAAGTGAGATGCGTGGAAATGGTCCAACAGATCTAAGACGTTAAAATATTAACAAATCGGCTGGATCAGTCAAGGACACAGGTGCTACGATAAAAGAAGTGGCTGCCTTAGAAATATCATTATAATTCCCAATATCCGTAGCAACGAGAACAGGAAAGTATCGTACGAATCGAAATACAAATGAAAAGGAGCTCAAATAAATATCATTGATCATAATGTGCACGTGTGGACCAACGCAGTAACAATATTTCCATGAGATCAAATTGTGATATAATACCCGGAGATTTCCGGCGGCAGGAACATCTTTGATTTTATTTAAGAGTTATGTATAGTCTATGCTGACATATGTCTCTATAAACCTGCCATTGATGATAAATATATTTCCTCGCATCGCAGTCAGAGTTGCCACGGATTCATTTTATATACATAGCTAGTATGTGGAAACAGTGGCTCGTTTTACAAATTTTTATTCGCGTTGGTGATCATGGAGAATGAAACAGAAAGTGTTACATGATTATTCTGAATCAGCAGATGTTACGGTTGAAGCTATTTACCTGAAGCATAATCAAATATCAGAATTATCGAGTGCGTATTTGTTATTATATTAAGTATGTATATATCAGACCATTTATTTCAACGGACCATGAAGTTGTGGAAAACGACATGAGTGATTGAAATATTTGGAACGAAGTCAGATATGATTGTGCTAGCACCTACACACAGACCTTCCAGATAGAAGAAACACCAAGGAGTTAATTCTTGCACATATAAGAGTTTATTTCAGTATAACGGTGATGTATGAACTCTTGATCGAATGGGAGAGAAATATATTTCAAACAACAATTTTTAGGTTGAGATATGCACAATGATGCTGAATATATTAAAAATGTTTCTTGTACCAATTTTGAAAACATAATCAACTTTGGAGAGTTACTTTAAACTGTTTTGACCACCATTTAACACCAGTAGTGAAATTGTCCGCGATGATATGATAAGAAAAAACTCGTTGGTTATAAAAAAAAAATGACAAAGTAAGAGAGAATCTTATGTTGATATTGAATTTATAATGATGTTGAAACAACAGCAGAATAATCACTGTGCGAACCGTACTTGTATGATGCTATGACAATATTTGGATACAAATCAACGACAATTTACCGCAGACAGAAAAAATAGCAGTCTGGGCAGAGGTGATAGTTAAGTGATCGTGGCGGTAAATGTGTATACTCGGGTATCATCTGCAACTCTCTACGTGTAAATCCACGCTGAAGATCAGCTAAGTCTAAACTATAGATCGCATGTCTACCAGCGGATCTTGTTATGTTAGATAGTGTGTGTGATGTAACACTAAAGATAGCATCACTAGCTTTTTGTACCACCTTCCAGCTCAGCTGATTAATATATATATCGTTCGCGCGGGTATATATATATATATATATATATATATATATATATATATATATATATATATATATATATATATATATATATATATATATTCTTGCAAGATATTCACGACCACATGTCTTGAATAAAATACTTCGCGTATTGAAATCCAAATAATCGTTCAGAAACTGTTCGATTAAATATTTCAACAGCTGCCTGATCACGGCGTATAACAGTTTGTACTCGTCTGATGGTGACGTTATTTTGCTTCATCAGTGATGATACGGCACCCTAGAATTTCTTGCCAGGAACAACCTATAATATATTTGACCATCGCATTTGTCCGCGTTGATAAATTCGTTCAAATACAGAAGCCACCCAGTTAATGTTTTAGCTGACAATGGCTCTGCTACATTGTATTTACTCGCAATATCAACTATAGTTAACATGTACTTGTAAGTCAGTCTTTTGACATTAACATGTGGGATATATAATATATCCGTCTGATGAACTTGCCATCAAAATGAGCAAAGTGAATTAGACCGTGGGATATACATTTGACATATTGCCTGTGTTGATATCCAATCTGCTGCATTAGCTTCATTGACTTTTGCTGCTTTGGCGAGCTTATTAATTGCTTATTTACCTCTCCAGTATCCTCTTTGGGAATAATACATAAATTCCATACTAATTTTAATCAGCTGATTAATTACCGGCATCTAGCACTAGATTACCCTTAATCGTAGAGAGAGCCCGTTAAACAAATTATATTCGTATGATTACCATAGGTGCATATGGAAGTGGCAAGAAAAAACTGTTACTTAATTTGATCATTAGATGGATAAAGTGGGATAAGCTGTATTTGATTGCTACGTCCGTAGACGATCAGAGGAGCAACAGGGAGGGTGAACAGACCAATTTTTTCAGACCAACAAATTCCTTCCACAGGAACGTTTTAATACCCTATAATATGCTTGTGGCTGAAATCCGAAGGATTTTCAATTGTAAAATTGTCATCGTTTGGATTTCATCAGATACAACGCTGCGATTAATTAATCATAAACATGTTACTATATGGCACATATCGGAGAAGCACAGATCACTAGACTGACCAGAGAGAAGTTGGCTGCGATTATGACATTTCTTCCGGTGAGGTATTCTTTTAGAGATAATCTGCAAGTGAGGCAACATCAACTTTTTGATTTTACTTCTGATACTGAACAATTACTTAAGCCGGTAACTACAGCTATTGAAAAGTTGTTACCACCACTCGAACAAATAGTAGAACAATCTAAACCGGAGGAACGCTTTAGCTCGTATTTATAAGAGTGATATAAATGATTTTATTGATTTTGCTGTTATGAAATATTACAATAGAAACAGGTACTTATAACCATAACATAGAAATTTTATCAAAAATTTGGCAGATAGGGGTTGATGTGGTTTATATCGATGCAGCGTGGTAATTATACGAAAAACATGAAACGGTTAAAGAACAAATGAAACAAGAACATCAACGAAAACAGGAACAACACCAAAAACGAAAACAACCACCAAGACAACAAAAACAACAAAAGTGTTACATCCCATCTGATCGAGAAGAAGATGATGATACAGGTAACAACAGGTAAATCTGGCGAGGGATATCGATCAAAAGTTCACGCTGGTGATATTGTTCCTTGTTCACAATGTATCCTTGATGGTATATCACGATTTGAAGTTCTCATCGGGGAAAACGAGTTGGAAATAATTCCAAGGAGATAATTAATGAAGCAGCTGATATCTGTAAAAGGCTATTTCAAGGTGGTATCATGGATATTGGTCTATATCGTGGTTACATTGATGAACTAGTTGATGAATATCATAGCGATTAATGCCATCGGTGATAAATCACTGATTAGATAAATAACATCTAAATAAAATGATGAACTATCGTAACCATAATAAATTAACTACTGTTCACGTCATGCTTTCGAGATTATCTGTATAAAAAGTATACTACGGAGATGGATTGGGTAATATCATCTTGGGGTTGTTCACTATAATTGCTCCGAAAATTATACCAATCGGTAAGGAATTAGCATCAAAGGGTATTGGTGTTATTGATAACAAGGATGTCAGCGCAGTTGGTGATCTAGCTGGCAACGCATTTAATGCCGCCAAGGTTAAGCTTATGTCGCTATTTCGAAGAAAACGGAAACCAGAATCGGTAAAACTTTCCGTCTACGGAATTAATGCCACCTCAGGTAAGTACAGTAGTAAATGATATAGTAGCTCAAAAATTGGCTCCGTTGGTGCAATCATCATTGATAAATCAGGATGATGATTCCCAAAGAAATATTATTGCTAATTTGGTTGCTGATTCTGGTCTTAGAAGATTATGATTTAAATCAGCAGCTATATAACAAAATGTTGCAGTCTATTTCAGATGAGGCTTTTGCTATGGATGCGCCCGTACAAAGAAATGATTATTTTCGCGATTTTCATTTTTTCTCTTATAACGCGATGGATCCTAAAGCTAGATCACGAATTGAACTTAGATTTGATGATACCTCTAAATATTTAATGCAATGTGAAGCTTTCATCGAGGTGGTGGGAAGACTAGTACAAGCTGATGGTACCCCGTATGATAATCTTTCAACTACCTCAGTTGGATTTGTTAATAATGGTATAATAACGTTATTTAGTAGCGCGCAGTATCTGATTAATTCTAAAAGGATAGAATATATCATTAATGATGTTGATGTCGCAACCACAATATTGGGATTAGCGAGATATTATGATGACTTTATTCGATCTGCGGGTCATTCAATGATGTTCTCAAAGGATATCACCAATCACGCTGATCTTAATCAATTTGTGGTAAGAAGACCAACAAATAATGGTAAAACCGCTGATGATGATGTGGAAAATATGATCATCAGCCAAAATTATAATTTTAATATAGGATTTGCAAATATCGAAAATCGATGTTAAACCGTGATGGTAGATTTTCATGTGTTGTTCCCCTCTCTCATATATTTTGATTTTGTAGAAATGTTAGAACATTTTTTTTGGTGATACTCATTCTGTAGTACTTATGAGGAAATAAAATAAGGATGATGCAAATTGGCATGATGCTGGTATTGGTGATGGTAGATGTGGATGCCAATAATGACCCCATCGTTAGCTTTAGAAACACACTTGTTATCTTGTATAGATCACGGAGGAAAGTCATTGTTGTCATGGTTGGATGTTACAACAACTACCCAGACAAATACCACAGTTGGGACGTTTACCTGGCAGCTCGCACTAACAAAAAATATTTCCTCGACCCGATACATCTTTATAGCGCTGCAAATTAAAAATAGAGTAGAAGGAAATAATAAACAGCAGCGTAGTCTTGTGATATATGATTAACTAGCTGTCAGAGAGGTATCATTGCAAATAAGCAATCAGCAGGATCCCGAAGAAAATATTCTGGTCGATTATATTAATAACCAAATAGGTCGCGTGTATCATCTTTTGTGGTCTTATATGGGACGCAATCACAATATTGATACAGGACTACAGATATCACAGTTTGATTTTCAAAATTTGTATCCCATTTTTTTTTTCATTGGAACATCTTGATTTATCGAGGCACTCCGTCGTCGACGTAAAATGTCAAGCTCGTATAGGAGAACTCTATATTATCTTTGCGCCTGGAGTAGATCCATCTGTACGTGGGTCATATAGAGAAATCGCTGTTATTCTTAGTTATAAGACGATGACACTCGAAGGTGGTGGTGAAAGAATGAGAGTAGTTGATGCGCTAATAGAAAATATGTAACAATTAGATGATCTGTTACTTAAATAAAAATGTCGTACTGTCATGTTAATGTCAACTTGACATCTGGTCAGATAAAGAAATTACAATCGAAAGCCTATGATACGTGTGGAGCAAAGATAACTTTGAAGCGTGAACAGATAGCTAACGAAGGACCAAAAAACTATCCCTGACGAAAATTCAACTTAAACAGTTTAATAATGCTAAAAAAGCGGGCACAGGAGTGCAGTTGAAGTTTTCATCCACCGCAATTTCCAATATGATAAAATCCGGTGGTTTCTCTTCCTCTTTTTGCCGCGATTCCAGGATTAATTGCCGCCGCGGGTCGCTACAGGTGCGCTTTCTGGTGCCGCTGGATTTGGTGTACTTTTTTTTCTTAAAAAGATAACTGGACAAGGATACAAAAAAAAGAAAAGGTCTGCGATTACCGGGCAGCCGATTCAGTCGATACGGAGCAGGATTGATGCTGCAGGGAAGCGTCCGAACATAACACAGATGTCAAATTTTGATTTGATCGCAGCGGTAAAAATAACCCCGATAAAACATTTCAGAGATTTTTATGAAAAATCAATTACCTACACATCCATCATTCCCAGAAACAGGTATAATTAATATTGATGATAACAATGGACCTGGAACTCATTGGGTAGCTTATGCAATGCATCCTAAGTCAATTGTTTATTTCGACTCGTACGATTAGCACCGCCGAATGAATTTCTCATATAGGTATCCGAGTTAAAACCTCCTTTAGTATTCAATGTTGCCCACAATGAAATTAACCAATCCTCTGATATGCGGCCGAGAAACCATTAATTGTGTGAACGGCGATTTTAAAGTCTCTGCAACCGCCCGCCTCATTTAACCGTGCATGAATATAAAATTGATAACTTTTTAAAGTGATCTTAAAAGTATAATGGTATATATTTGAGGAAGATCACTATCACTTCCAGGAAAGGTTAAAGGTCTTTCTCTTGAGGTAAAGAATTTTATTTCAAAAGCGCTATCAGATATATTAAATCTTGTAGGGGAGAATAAGATGAGATAGTTGTATTTCAAGATCGTCAGGGAAAATTAAAAACGAGTAATATTACCTTTAATGACATTCTAGTTAGAAGACGCGACGCAGCTGAAAATATCATCGCTACGTTTACCGACCAGGGTAAACTCAAACCGAGTGTCTTCATTTCAACGTTTCGGAATTAATTAATTCTTTGGTGGTCCAGTAGATACGTTCAATGTAAAGCTTCCGGTTATTAAATCATCCATCGACGAGATCAAAAAAACTCATGAGGCCATCAAAGGAAAAACAAAAATTCCTCATGATAAAACAAATATTGTAAACTTGATATACACGACTCAAAACAAATCATTCGCTTGGACACCACAAAATAACACGATAGATATCACCGCGACTGTGAAGAGAATTTACAGATTACATTAGTATATCCGATCCAGTTTAATATTTCGTCGGCGGTGTCATCCGGTGTCAACAATGTAATATCGACGATCCTCGACAAGGACTCAACTGCGCGTTTCACGATAACTACCTTTGATAGAAATCAATTTAGGTATCTGTAACATGGTACGCAGAATTTGTAGCCGATGTGAGCAAACAACTTAATTGAAATCGCCTTTGTTTAAAAACTACAATGTTGCAAACATCTTCGACAACTCAGCAGTACCGATATGACCAGGTCATACAACTACACGCTAAGCTCAAGTGGTTATCGGAAGAATATCAAAACAAAGTCAAGAAATATCGACTAAGAATTACAGCAGTTGACGTAATCGTGTAGTCGATTTCAGGTATAATTACTGGATAAGGAATAATAATTTCCTCGGTGATAATGGTTGCCCCGGTAGCTATTCCAATTTGTGTGGCAGCGGCTACAAATGTTGCCTGAACAATTTCCATAATAACAATTAAAAATATAATCGTGTAGTCAAAGTAAACTGCAAGACTACATTGTTAAGTTCCATACGATATCAACCGCCTACTCGCAATTATCAGCGATGATATCCTCATGCCCCGAGGACACAACAATATCCGATAATCAGTTCTCCGCGATGGTCCACATGTATGACTCCGCGATGTTAAAATTTGAAGAAAAAAACACGTAGAAGATAATGGCATCATCGCAGGAATTACTTCAGCGAATAGCAGAGAATACAGGTCCGGTGAAAACAATGTTGATATCAAACACGTCAAAACAACCGGAATTCGGAATTAAATGGGAGATCGCGTTAACTCAACTTAGAGTATAGTCCAGCTGGTCCATTATCAGATCGGATCCATTCGCACGAAAACCACCCAATAACAGCTTTGTATTCGCGTATAAAATTAAACAAGATATAATTCCCGATTGGCAAAGACTATATCTTCCAAAAGGATTTTATGACTTCGAAGATATCAACGCAGAATAAAATCTATAACATGAACAGAATCTAAGATCGAATTCCTAAACCATCGTTATCAACTGCCATCGAGATAAATTCACCTGAACACGCTATGAACATATATAAGCGTTCAATCAGAACCATACTAGGATGGCTCGAGATCTCACCGTATGAAAAAGAACTATCTGAAATATCTCCTCCGTCACAAGAGAAACAACCAGCGAAGAATCTCCCTCCCCAATCCAAACGATCGAATTTTACCACTGATAAAACATCACCGTATGCTAAATTTACCAATTACCCTAATACATTCATCATTCATATAATAATTAATACACCTGCTGTATTTATTAGAAGGTGAACATTTGCGACCAACATACCTCAAATAAACAAAGGCCGATACTCCCATCGAATATAATTACCGCGGGTACAGCGATATGGAAATATCATCATATTCTTCTGTGTACGATCCGATAACCCGACATTAAACGATTTATTTGAACGGCCCAGGTGGATGCGGAAAGTAAATGATTTATTTGGAAAGAACTCTAACATGATCGTGCTTACTCCTACTTATCGTTTAGCCCTCGAGATGAAATCCGGAGGAGTTAACGCGTGTACGTATCATAGTTTCTTTAGATATAAAGAAACTACGTGGACTAAAGATCGCATGGGGACAACACATATTCCTGAGATAATAAAATGGGATGAAATTGATACAGTACCGTTAGAGTTGCTAAAAACATTTCTTGGTTGGTTGTTAAACAAAATCACCGCTGTGATAATGTGCGGCGATCACGGTCAGAAACCGCCATTCATCTTAGAATCCCCTCATTGTTGGCTGAAAAATTATGTTGATCACTACCAAGAGATTAACACAGACTATCGTTCACTCGACGAAGTATTAACTTCGTTAAAATCCGCGATAAGGCTACAACCAGATCATGTACAATGCGAAATAGCACGTGGTTTAATCCCTGAAACTCCCATTGACGAGTTTTGGGACACATGAAAACCCATTGATGTTACTGTTGTTAGTAGACAAAAAAAATAAGAGATCAACTTCAGGTAGAATTGTTGAATACCCACAAAGAAAACATGCCGATGTGCCAAGTTCCGTTATGTTATAGACCAAAGGATACACGACAATTAAACATCTCCGTTGACATCCCAGGAAAATCTGAACAACAAGAACTAGTGTTAAATGATACTGTACTAGTTGATATCACCGTGGTTGAAGACAGACTGCGTGCTGTTAAATCCCCGTGGATGCTAGGATACGCGATGACGATACACTCATCACAACGACTGACACTTACAGATACTACTATGTGGATCGTAGATGACTTCATCGAGTGGTCAAATTGAATTTATATCGCTGTGTCACGAGTACGAAGAATAGCTCAACTTCGGAAAATTGCTATTAGCTGAGTTCATACAGAGGTAATTGAGTGTCATCTGGAATTGTAATTGTTCACGGGTAAAACCACGTTGCAGAGCTGTTGGGTCTAATCTATATATCGTTGGTCTGTTTTTAGATGTTATCGTGGTAAATGTTTTGTGTGCTGTAATACTCCATGTCGGATTATTTGATATACTTCTAGCACCATCAACTATATAGTTTATTGTTATCACGGTAGCCGGTTTCATATTTATCGTCTTGATAATTTCATTTTTGAGCTCTGCAACTACTTCTGGTAATCGTTTGACCCATTCGTGAGATCGTTTATCATCGACGAATTCCTTCGCGTACTGAAAATGAAATAGTTTATCCGCAATAGTTATGTTAAACGGCTCAACAACTGCCTGATCACGATGGATTGCAGTATGCCCTCGTCTTATCATGGTATTATGTTGTTTCATCGTTGATGATACCTCTCCCTGAAATTCCTTACCATGATCAACCTGAAGGAGATTTGGCCATCACAGATGACCTCGACGATAAATTCTTTTGAACGCGGATGCAACTTCAGAAGAGGTCTTTCTTGATAACGGTTCAGCTTCCTTGTATCTACTTGCAACGTCAACTACAATTAAAGCATATTTGAAAACAAGTTTGTTGACGGTATCATATGGCAGAAATAATATATCGGCCTTCATTTTATGTATTAACATCAAACGATGCATATTGAATTTTCGCTGGACGCATTAGATAAATTTGCCATATAGCCTGTATGGATAACCAATCCGCCGCTGTTGAATTTGTAACTTTAGCCGCGCTGGCAATTTTATCAATCGCCGATTTACCTTTGTAGTATCCAGTTGGAGAATAATACATTGATTCCATATTAAATACCGAGCCCCATCTTTAATTTACTCTTATATCATCCAGGACACTACATTTTCTCTGAAGGATTTTTAGGTTATATAATTTAACGGCTGAGTCAATTTTATATCCGCAAGATGACGTTGTTCGAGATCACCACTTCGATATGCGATATCGTGAACATGAGAGGCTTCATCGATAGCGTTTATCGGATACGCACCTGGACAAAGGTTGTCTTTGTCATCAAGTCTGATATCTAATCGTGTTCCCGGACCACAATAACTATATCCTGGAATACTTCGCCCACGGTGTTCCTAAGAGTTTTGTTAACATGGCCGCGATATCACCACCTTGTTTAAAAACAAATCTAATTGTGTTATACCGCAACGTGTACACTTGCCAGTGATTGCTTTTTTTTTTTTTTTTGTCATGATGGGAGTTAGATCAATTGTTGGTGTACGAGTTTTACATTTCACACAATATAAATTCATAATATATTATGTTATAAGTATGGATGTACTTTATTATTCGTCAACACGAAAACCACAACCTGTTAAACATCATAAAATGATACCAAACTCTGTTAGAATGTTTATAATTGGTCCATCAAGGAGAGGTGAAACACAATTTCTAATTGATATAATGAGGTGGATGAAATGGGATAAATTGTATTTGGTAGCACCAAGTATATACGATCAACACTGTTTTCAGGTATTACAAAATTACAATGTTAGCGCGGCGGAGATAACCGGGAAGAGCATCATTGAAGTTATTGCAGATATTGACTAAGCAACATCAATTGAGGACATCAAAGGGAACATCAGCAACTTGGTCGCATACGACTATGTAATGCTAGATAAACAAAACAAATTCAGCTAGGATATTCTCCCGAGGACGACACAAAAATACTGACATGATATATGTCACTCAAAGATACATTCAAATTCCAAAAGTGATCAGAGACAACTATAATATTCTAGCGGTATTTAACGGAGTTGATAAACATACATTACGAAATATTCATCAAACATGGTGTGACGATGATATGGACTATAATAAATTTAAAAATGTCTTTAGTGTTGTTAACGCAAACCCATATGGATTTATAACGATACATTTAGTAGACCCTCGAACACGATATCGCATCGGACTAGGTCAAATATACGGTTAATTCATCGCAGCCAGCCTCTTTCTGGTCAATCTAATTACCTGTGCTTCACCAACATCTGCCATATATTATCATGTATATGTTTAATTAATCGCAGCGTTGTATCTGCTGTAATCCTAAAGATGAAAAATTTACTATTGAAAATCCTTCGGATTTCAACGATAAACACATTACACGGTGACATAGTATTTAATCAATGCAGAGAAACCTATAGATTAAAACCTTCCTGTGGAAGGCTTTTTTTGGTCTGAAAAAATTGGTATGTTCACCCTCCCTGCTGCTAGAGGTGATATTTTATTATTAGGATATATAACAGTAAACATCGTTGATCCAAGTACTTGACCATATATAAGATGACACAATATATAGAAATTCCGATGCATATTTTAATTTTCGCTATGCCATCCTAAAAATATTCAAATATAATGTATGATACTGGAAAGAAAATGTATCATCAACAAAGTTGTTATTGTTATACCTAAGATATATTTAATTGAATTCAACACAAAGTTAAAATCAGGGTGTCAAACACGCGTTCATGTGGTTGACTTGTGTTTTAGACTCCCTTCTCTACATCATTGTGTATACATGAACGAACATAAGTTTAAATGTTATGTCACGGAGGAACAATTAAGTTATATACTGAAATGCAATGATGCTTTAAGAAACCTGATTTAAACTAAAGGAATCACAAAAAGATGCAGTGTCACGACATACTTTAAGCAGAATTATATTGAGATTAGGTTTAACAGAATGGGTTAATATTTGTTGATGTATTTTCTTTCGTTAAAAACTCGGATGTATAACCATGACACCGCGTTATAAGGGTGTTCGCGAGATATAGAGAACGTTTTGTATTATATGAAATGATGTGGACCATTTAGACACTATTTAATATCTATGTGTCCTATTACATGTTAGAAAGATACCATATATAGAATACTTATGGTCACCGATTTGTATTTTGTTTCATATTTGCACCATAACGAGAAGACATAGATTAAATATCAACAAAACTGTTAAATAGTATTCATTCATTCATTTTTTGGTAATTAAATAAAATATATATGCAATACTGGAGTTATGCATCTCTATATTTTGATGAATATGATACGCCACTGTTGTCCGTATGTCTACAACTATATTTATGATACTGTAACAGATGTAATAATTCGATTTTCTTTATTTTGACTTTAAAGTGTAAGATCCAACGGGTGAAGTTATTCATTTTAAATATTTTGAAATATAAAAGATACACTCATTAACATATACAACGACAAAAGTAGTATGGCCTATATTGCAATAGGCCCATTTATCCATATCAATATAAGATATTTTAAGTAACTTATTTTTAAATCTTCCTTGCAATGTAATGCTTAAAAAGATACGATCCGTGTATATGAAATCTTATTATTTGTAATTAATCTTCAGTCATTTAAACACAATGATTATATCTGGTTTAACTGTTTAATTTTCTTTTTGTTATTTTGTTTGCTGTTATTGTTTTATTTGTTAGTTATTTTTGGTCAAATAAAATGCATGGCATGGGACTAGTTTTTATTAATATCTATATGTGTCATATAACATACTTTGCTACTATGATCTATTATTGTTTCGATATATTGATGCATGCCATTTCTTTGAATATTTTTCTTGCCAACAAGGCCTTTAATATTCTTGATTCATTTTAAAGTGTGCATTTGTAAACTTTAAATGTGTTAACAAATAAATTGTTATGGTCATTTATTAAGTTATCTAACCTTGATTTCAGCTGGAAAGAACAAGTCTATATCCATGCGTGTCATGGTTTTTCAAATATTTTCTGCCATTGCCCGATAACTTAATGCGCCTTGAAACGATGTTATAGACCTTTGGTCCTAATTAAGAATAAATGTTCAGCGAAAAGGATAATATCATTTTTTAATATAGTAGGCGATGGTCAGAATTGTTTAAAGAATATCTATTTTATACACGTATTCTTCCTACAAATCATATGAAAACTTTATAACAAATATGCACCGGTCATATAGATGGAGACTATTTGCTTTACTACATACCTGTTCTCGTATGTTTTCCTGAAAACATATATAAAACATATATAATGAAGGTTATATTAGAAATTTGAAACAAAACTCGCCAGTTTATTTTCATCTATTTACAGAATGCAATGTGGTGCATGTCATTGCTTAAGCTGAATATTCAAAACTAATATGAGCTTAAACCAAAATCTTATTATAGTTGTCTAGGAACTAAAAAATATGAAAGATGCTTTTATATTTGTTTGGTTCAAACAATAATGCCGATACACTGATCGTTGTTTCATTATACTTAAGATAACTGGAAATATATTATGGACATTCTAACCTTGATTCGCAATGTGAATATCATGTAACATCTACCTTTTCTTGCATAAAATTTATAACTGCAGTATAACATTTGCCAAGTGGTGTTTGGCACACACATTATATTATCTCAATATATGCTCAGGTATTCGAATTATCTAGAGTAATCTGATATGTGCTATTGCCACATAATCCTAAACAATAAAAACCGCACTGGAATTGAACTGAAAATTATGTAGTTAGTTGTAAATTGGCTTTATACATTCGTGGAACCGTTTGTGATAATTATACAGTACAACAATTACATAACAAACATCGAAGATGCATACTCGTGTTGTTCGTACTAAAGGGGAGATATTTTACTTACTATTTCTTTCTCATATCTTTTGATCTGAAATAATACAGTAAATGAAATAGAAATGTGAATCTTCTATAAGAATAATTTCAATATCATATGGCAAACTATTATTTACAAATTTGTATAATTTAAGTAAAGAATGCAATTACTGTGAAATCAAAATGAGTTCGATATATATATATATATATATATATATATATATATATATATATATATATATATATATATATTGCTTCATCTTGGTTGTTGATTGACTCTTGACAATAACGTTGCATCTTAAATAAAATGCACTTGACTATACAAACCACATATTTTCTCCACACAAATTGAATTAGCTATTGATTTGTATTTATATGCACGTCATCAGTTTTAGATTGTTTATATTTTTTGTACTTACAAAATATTTTTACACCACACTTAAAACGTAGTAGAGGGGGTGAAGCAGACAACATTTTAGGCTAAATTACGAGAATATTACAGTTGGAAAGGGTGAATAAGACAACTTGTATTGGTGTCTATTTGGCAAACAAAAGCCATATGCGAACCGAAAAAAGTGTCATAAACAGAAAGTGCGGCTCTAACTTTCGAGACGCATTTTTGTTGTCGCGCCCTTTCTGCTTCTATTAATTAAATCAATTATATAACAAATATGGTATAATAATCCATAACATCTAGATTACCTCGATAAAGACTAGCACCGATTAAGAAATGTATACCCGTTTTTGATTCAGTGAGTCTAAAATTACAGCAATGCCAGGAATCTCAATTTGCCTTTGCAACGGGTGCTGAATAATTATTTATTACTACAGCCACTGACAAACCGGGACAAAAAACACATATTAAAAATGTACACAATTGGGTTGATGTACTTTATAAAATTAGAACAAAAACAAGCCGAATCACTAAAAGAGCAAGAAATAGAAAAACTACAACAGCGAAACGAAGAACTAAAACAGCGATAAGAGGAACCAAACAGCAAAAATGACAAAGGAAGAGACAAAAATCTTCAAAGTATGCGTCTACCCCATCTCAAAAAGAAGAAATAACACATGAAGATAATTCAAGAATTTCGCTTTCACTTTCACTGGAATCACTGCAAGAAGAATCTCGCGGTGCGCAATGTACACAGAGGATAAGGATTTTCTCCAAGTAGAACTCCATGTGTAACTCGCCCTAGCGGTCTTGTTGCCTGTCCTTGTAATGTTCTCAGCGATATAGCACAATTAGATATTCTCATATCCGGTAAAAGAGCTGGAAATCACTCATCGGAAATAATTAATGAAGCCGCTGATATATGTCGACGATTATTTTAGTGGTATCATGAATATAGTATATATCGCAAATTTATTGATAAACTAGTTGATGGTTAGTACAGTTATCACCGGTTATCAAAAATAATTCTACACAATTATCAATTTTATTCCTATAACGCGATACAACCGGATAGCCGATCGAGAATCGACACGTTCAGGATACAAGTAAACATGTACTACCCGCTGAAGCATTATTTAAAGTAGAAGAACTCGTAACAAGTGCTTTTGACGCTCATAATGTACCAGTACCATATGACGCAAATGACCGAGTCGGTTTTGTCAACAATGGGATTATGGCATTATTTAGTAGCGCTAGATACATGATTGATAGCAAAGGGATAAAATATATTGAAAATTATGTTGTCACAACAATAGTTGGTTTAGCTAGATAATATGATGATTAAACAAGATCAGCAGGTCCATCATTGATGTTTGCTAAAGATATTACTGATCACGCGAACATGTGTAGTTTGTTAAAGTAAAGGCAACGCGAGCTATTGCAGTTGATCCAGCACCCCTGTGTATACGAGACAACCTGATAATATTGATAGTAATAGCGATGTTAATGCTGCCAATTAAAACATAGGGTTTGCAACACGTGTAACCATGTTGCAGTGACCACGTAGATTATTTGCAGAAATGTTATAAAGATAATCTTTGAGCGAAACATAAAGTAGTCCTCACGCGAAAATGGTGTTGATGATAATAATGCAATTTGGCGAGATGATGGTCTTGCTGCTGGTAGAGTAATTCTAACAAAACTCTCATTGTGGATGCCGGTAATGACTCCATCGATCACAGCATAGGAACACATATTATCATGTATGGATACAGGTGATAAATCATTACTTTCATGACTTATAATGACGACAGATAGTATAGAGAGTCATATTAACGTTATATTTACATGGTATATGGCAAGACGTTTCTGTGCCGCGGCATATATTTTGCAGCGTTACCGGATAAAGGACGATTCAATTCACAAACGCGGAGTCATATGATGTTTGATCAATTAGGTGTTTCGGAAGTCTCTTTAAGAATAAACATCAACAAGAACCATCTGAAGATATTTTACTTAATTACGATCAGAACAAAATAACATTTTTGTATCTTCGTTTGAGGACATTTATGGAACGTGAACAAAATGTATATAATACCGGTCTGCACATATCACAATTAAATTTTCAAAGATTATTTCCGATTTATCACTATTCACTGGAACATCTCAATTTAATCGGATAATCCGTTATTGACATACACTTTCTTGCTCGTGTAAATCTTTCGAAGACTGTAGCAAATGCTATCAATATCCCTAACCACAGAGCAATAGCTGTTATTCTCAGCGACACATCGATGGTACTAGTGGACGAATGAGGGTATTTGATGTACCAGTAGGAAACATGTAATGTTTTCCAAAAATATGTAGACAATTAGATCAATCACGTTATTAATACAGTCACGTTAATGTTACTCTGACTCCTGGTGACATTAAAAAATTATAGTCTGATTCAGTTAAAACATGTGGAACTACAAAATCGCTAAAACACAATTAGATGTTTGGTGATCAGAAAAAATAGCGCGTTAGATTAAGCATTTCAATGTGTCAAAACAAGATAAAAGAGGTATTCAGGTTACTTTCTCTGCGGCTCCGATCACTGATATGATTACATCAGGAGTTTTATTCCCTCTTCTTGTTGCGTTCCCAAAATTGATTGCCCATGCCACATCCGCAGTCTCGAAAGCAGCAGAGTTAGGAGCAGTTCGAGCAGCGACAAGAACGGCACTAAAGAAAGCAACGGGGCAAGGATGCAAAAAGGGCGAGGTCTAAGACTACCAGTAGTATTAAATTCATGGTACAACCGAATAGGCCCAAGGCTGCCAGGGACGATTACATTACACCATTGTCAAAGTGTGACAATCGTTGCTGCTAAAAAATTAAGAATAAAAACACTTCAAATATGTTTTAATGCGCGATCAATTACCAAAATACCCAAACAACATTGAAACCGGTTTTATTAATATCGACAACAACACTGGACCTGGAACTCACTGGGTTGCATACGCGAATGATCCGAGTGGAATCGTTTATTTTGATTCATATGGGTTAGCACCACCCAATTAATTGATGCAATGTATGCATAAATTGAAATAGCCTCACAAAGTTAGGGTTTTTATATTCAACTCTACCAGCACATACAATAACCGATCCACCAATACGTAGCCAAGAGGTGATTAATATTCTTCATGCTATAGCATCACCGACTAAACCAAGGTTTATAAAACCGTACACGAATACTCGAGTAATCACATTTTTGAGTGATCTTCATATATAATGATATTTACGGGTAATCTCTATCGAACCTGAAAACACACATGGGAACTATAGCAATCAAAGATGTAAATAAATTATCTAGGATGAAATATAAGAAATGTTAAATCTCGCAAGTGTGGATCCAGACGAAATAGTTGTATGTCAAGATAGACAGGGGAAATTAAAAATGAGTAATGTTACCTTGAATGATATTCTAGTTAGATTTAATGGAGTGACTGCAAATTCACTAGCAGTGTTTGATTCTACTCCTAGGATTAAATCAGATGTTCTTTTTCCAATCTCATTTATAATTTTTCTGCTATCGCAACACGCCTTGATATATTAAAAATGTATCAATACAGTGTTCTCAGTAGAACATGGGGAGTTCGTCTGGACACCTCAAAATAATAGTACTGACTATAATTTCATGTGTCATCAACCAGTGATAATATCTTAAGTGAGGTCATATGCAGTAGAACCACATAAAGGTTTAGAATAAAACCCATCAATGGTAATTTAACAGCAACGACAATCAGATACTACGTAGAATTTGTAATTGGTCTAAGTACATAGCAAAATGAATGTCCATCAATATCGATACAATCAAGTGTGACAGTTTCAAAATAAACTATAAAATCTCGTTGATGATTATACAGTAAAAGTAAAGAAATAGCGCAGGCGTAATACCTGTGTTGACATAATCGTGTATTCGGATACATATGTTGTTCCTGGAACAGGTATAATGTTATCAACGCCATGAGTGATTACAACTGTAGTTGTCACAGTCTTTTTTTCAGCAACAACAACAAATACAGGGTTTCTTAACATTATCGCAAAAAATAATATCCACATGCAATCAGAATAAACTACACGAGTATATAATTAAATTACATATCGCAACGGATTCATATTCTCAAATATCTTCGTTGATATCATCCAGTCTCGACGATACAGTGATATAAGACAACGAGTAATCGGTGATGACTAACATCTACCACACAACAACAACATCAAAATTTAAAAAAAAAAACATAACAATAATGACGGTGTCATCGACATCGACAACGGAATTACTGCAACATGTAGCCGCCAACACAATTCCGGCAAGAACAACTATGATCTCAATATTATCAACTAACCCTGAAAGTAGTATTAATTTCCCAACTACAGTTCCGGTAAAGGAAATCGCACTAGCAAAATTGCGAGTATAGTACAGTTGGCCAAATATAAGATCAAAATCATTTAGTGGGCAACAACACAAACATTCTCAAGTGTTTGCAAATGAAAATAAACCAGATGGAACTCTTGATTGGATTATTGTTTCTATAGCGTCCGGTAATTATCAAGTCGAACAGATCAATAATGAACGCCAAGGTAGAACAAAATCTATTATAGAAAAAGAATCATAAATTGCTATAACTGTTCAAGAACCGATATTGTCAGCCGCGATCGATATAAACTCACCTGATTATGTTTTTGATATTTATAAGTCATCGATCAGAACTGTACTCTGATGAAATGCAATTACATCACTTAAATATCAAGTACCGCATGAACCAACCTGCAATGGTTATAACCATTGATGTGAACATTTTTAAAACACAATCAGAGTACAGGAAAAGGATTTGGAAAAAGGAATTATTCATTATTCCTGCTGGCGAAAAAATATCCACACGTATTAACACTGTATATACGGATGATACTACAATGCCCTATTCTAAAATGATTGTAAACGAGGGGTATATTAATAACGTTAGAGAAATAATAACTCCGGAACTCACTCTCTCATTTGATAGATTACACAATTTACTTGTTAGTGCTACAAAGGATTATTCTGATGACCTAAAACAGGAAAATATGGAACCAATTGAGCATTTAAATCAGATCATAGACGACATAGAGTACATTAATATACGAATTTGTAATGTAGTAATACATTTTATAGATACTCGCACGTATAATAATTCTATTCTATTAAGATAAGGTATTTCTGATCATTTTAAAATAACAGAAGAACAATGACAGGCATTTGTAATACTTGAACTTGCAACCGAACAAGTTAAGAAATCACTCAGCGATCTTATCCAAAGCAAATGTTCCTCTGATACTCGCGGCTTGGAAAAAAGACCCAATGTGGACATTTCCAAGCATAATAATGACCCAGACGGTGCAGGGAGACATATAGCATCCATAAATGTCAATGAGTCATCGGTGATGGCAGTAAATCTAGTATGTGATGTTATTGATGGAAGCTATCAAATAAATCTCGAAAAATCAAATCAGGCCCAGCAGGGATACATTATGTAGTTATTTACACCAATGGCTCCACCAGGATTTCTGATAGATAGAGATCAAGTGACTCTCGGATATATTCAGTGTCATAATAGTTTATTAACGAGAACACAATCGAAACTCCCTGACAAATCTGGTAATTTGACTGACTTCGATGGGGTAACATTACAAATAAGTCTCTATGTAAGATCGTAAATATCAATCGACGCTGATGAATCAATGTGCAAAGAAAAATATATAATAAACAAAATATATTTCAGTCACATAATTGTTTTGTCTTTTTGTGAATTCATCGGTTGCTGTGTTTGGATTTATGGGGTATTTATCTCTTCAAAATGAGCAGCACCGACGAATTTCGTCATTTATACTAGCAACTACCTTATCAAAATGAGCAAATATGTGGTCGTGCACAGAATATATTATAAATAAAATATTTCAGTCGCATAATACAAGTAGTATTATCTATTTTAGTGCGATTAATCAATTTGCATGATTTTTACTAGTAAATATTATATCAAAATTATGAAATCGGTCGATGTGGTTTGTATTGTAGGGTATTTACCCTAATAAAGTTACGAAATCGGTAGGTTTTCATTTATTTATTATTAAATACCTATCAAAGTTACGACGTCGGTCGGGTTTCATTATTTTCACTAGTACATAGTCTATCAGGATTGGCATAATATTTGTACTAACCTACTTTTGTTTTGGTAACTGAAATCTCGGAACTAGTTTCTATAATCATTTTTAATTGTCTTACGCGTATATGTTTTGTTTATTATTCCTCTGATAAATCTGATCTGATCTTATTTTTTCTACCGCGGTAAAAATGGGAATTAAAATAATTAATTCACTATTATCCGATAATGATGCGTAAACCGAATGTTGGATTTCCTTAATGAATCTATACCGGTAAGGTAGAGTATACTTATTTTCGAATTTAAGATCTTGTAGGTAAAACAATCAGAAAGAGATTTGTCACAATTCAAGTTTAATCTAATAATTGTATTTGTAGATTTTTCAAATTTGTAATAGCAGAAATTGCATCATTGATATTTTCATAGTTCATTATGCTACTATGAATGATAAACGAGCAGCGCATCTTGATACTCGATTGTATTTTACAGTGTGAAATTTATTTATTATAGCATAAACATGAAACAATAATTTCTGATAAATACGATCATATCCTCAAAACTAAGAAAAAACATCATTGTGAGTCAGAGTTCCAAACCAGGAAATATTGACTGAAATTAACAATCCGTATTACGAGCTAGCGTATCCTGTGACCGCGGTTATTTAAAGAATGTTTCTGATAAATGGAAAACCACGTGTTGAGAATTTAAAATCAATGAAAATATCCAGAATACATCGTGTAGTCGGACACGAAACAGACACGTGGAAACGGTCAAACAGATTTATGATTTCCATTAACCGTAGTAACGATAACAGGGGAAGTATTATATGAATCGAACTATAAATCACAAGGAGCTCCAAATAATAGTATTGATAATAAAGTACACGCGTGGACTAACGCAATGTGATTTTATCCGAGTTCTGAAGATGAGGAGGGTAAATTTTATCATTTTTTCAAAGGATAAAACCGAGGAATCAGAATCAAACTCTTTACAGTCCCGTCAGTGGCAACTTTTTTCGCCGGAGAGAAAAATAGGTGGAAGCCAACACGATTGGAATTTCTCTCAAATATTCAAGCTAGTGTGTAGTATATCGACACGGTGGATTATGGAATACCAAATATAATTATACAAATCTTATTTCGTGTGATATTATTGCGTGTTATCCAGGAAGTTTCCTCGGGTATGGAGAATGTGCTGAGTATTTTATACGATTTGGACATCGGACACCCGAGATGACACGAGTTACGATAACTGGACCACTGTCCGATTTTTACCTAACCGGGTTTGCTCGTGTGGTACCATTATAAATCGCTAAAGGACTTATCCGATTTATTATACTTGATTTACTATAAATTTCTCTGAAAAATACTGGGCACCAATAGTGTTATTACCATATATGATTGCTTTTACAATAATAATATCATTGATTGTCGGTGTGGAAATTATTTCATTGCGGTTTTACCCGTGGGTATTGTTATGTTATATATTTTATGTGCAGTAACGCTCCAAGAGGATAAGTAGCTCTTTTTTCAAGTAATCTCGGTTCATCTAAATATCGTTAGAGTATTTTTTATTTTGAAAAATCCTTTCGTGGGGGTATATTTTTTTGTTTTGATCACGTTAACAGGTTTCATATTGATTGTTCGAGAAATTTCATTATTTATCGCAACTATCACACTTTCAATCTTGCATCCGATTCACGAGATCTCTTCTCTTGAACAATATTCTTCGAATATTGATATCCAAGTAACTGGTCAGCAAGTGTTCGATTAAATCTTTCAACAATTGCCTTATCGCGGTGTATTGCAGTATGTCCTCGTCTGATGGTGACAATATGCTGCTTCATTAATGATAAGACTGCAACCTGAAATTACTAACCAGGATCAACTTGTAATAAATTTGGCAACTCCATACCACCTCGTCGATAAATTCGTTAAAACGCAGAATCTTCTGCTGATGCCGCCTTGGCCAATAATGGCTCAGCTTCTTTGTATCTACTAGCAACATCAACTGCAGTTAACGCGTACTTGTAGGTCCGTCTTTTGAATGTATCATGCGGAATAAATAATATATCAGCCTGATGAACTTAATTGGGAACGCTGACATCAGCATGTGTGATATGAATTTGTTAAGGCTGTGGTAGATAATATGCTTTGAAAACAAATATGCTGCAGTAACTTCTTTTACTTTTGCTGCCCTATCGAGTTTATTAATTGCTGATTTACCGCTGCTGTATCCTTTTGGGGAGTAATAAATAGATTCCCTAGTAATATTAATTACGGCACTAATACCAGTTTACCTTTCATCGCAGATATTACTAACGTGTTAGTCATTATTCCTTGAAAGATTTATAATTTGATGCTTGAAACAATGTCACATTTGCGATATGTCTTTGTTGCAGATTGCTACTTGCATAAGCAACATCATGAGCAACACACACCTGATCAACAGCGTTTATCGGATACACACTTGGTCTTGGATGGTTTTGGATATCAAGTCGGATATCGAGCCTGGTTCGAGGGCAGCGGTAATTATATCCTGGAATATGTTTTCTCATTGGTATTTGGCCCTGTCAGTTCCTAGGCGTTTTGTCAATTTTGCTGCAATATCACCTCTCCTTTTTTTTTCTAAAAATCTGCATAAATAATTATAAATGTTATACTACACTATGTGCAATTGCCGATGAGCGCTATTCTGTTATTTTTTGTTGTAATAGTTGTTAAGTCGTTAAGTCGTTAAGTCGTTTCAGCTAGTACGAGTCTTACATTTAATACAATATAAATCCATAATTTATTTATAATAACATGAATGCATATTGTTGCGCTACCAAATTCGATCAGAATTGGAAGTGGCAAGACGCAATTGTTCCTTTAAAAATGAGATGGATTAATTGGGATACGTTTTATTTGACATCTATCTGTAGATGATTAAAAAGTACTTAAGAATTTGAATGAGAATGTGAAATCTTTAAATAAAGATGATGATGTTATTGAAGTCATCACTGATGACAATGAAGTTCCGAGTGCTGAAGACCTTGATGGATCTATTACCAATTTAATCATATATGATGATGTGATGTTGAATAAGCAAGCAAACCCCGCCAGGGTATTTTCACGCGGTAGGTATACAAACACTGATGTGATTTATGTTACCCAGCGGTATTCACAAAATATCAAAAGTGATCAGAGATAATTGTTATATTCTTGCTTTGTTTAATGGAGATGGCACTCACACACTTAGAAATATGCATCAGACCTGGTGTAGCGGAGATATGGACATAACTCACTTTAGAATTTTCTTTGGTCATGCTACATCAACCCCACATGGCTTTATAACGAATCCTTTACACGACCCCAGATCAAGATATCGTGTTGTACTTGATAAAATATTCGGTTGAGAAAATAATTGAATTAATAGTAGCAGCAAGGACGCGACAAGAAATATGCGTGTCAAAAGTTCGAGACGCAAATTTCTGGTCTTTTTTGTCACTTTTCTCCGTTTGAAGGAAGCTTTTGTTTGCCAAAAAGACACCTATAAAATGTCGTCCAATTCACCCTCTCCAACTGTAATATACTCGTAATTTTGCCTAAAAAGTTGCCTGATTCACTCCCTCTACTACTTAAAAAGACAGATATGAAATATGACACATATTAACATAACTAAATAAAATTTTGTTAGCATGTAATACGATTTTGTTCAGACATTAACACAAAATCCATTAAAGGTGCAAATTAGTAACACCCATGACCAAGAGAAACCAGCATTTCAGTTAACCTTAAATTTTCTTCTCTGATTCAATAAATTATAGACCAGTCGTCTCACTCATCGTGTCTTTGCGCCATGAACTACGTTATTTATGGGAAGGGGAAGGGACAATAGCTTTATGCTTGGCCTGATAGAATTTATTTCGGACCAAACAATCGTTTGACAAACTGGGACAATGAAAAAAATTACTTTTTGGTGAGAACATTAAACATAGTAAAAAAACAGTTTAAGAAGTAACGGTAGGAAAGCAAATCGTACATGTTTAAAACCCACTGGGTACCTATTCAATACAGTATGCTTCTAAGACGATGGAGGCTTCACCAATTATGATAAATATGAACTATTAATGTCAGAACATTCACCATAGCAAGAGTCACGGGATTATTCTTTTCTTTTGGATGAAACGCAAACTAACGAAAAAAATGTGCCTCTAAAATCAAAACGAATTTAGTTTGAGATAATGAGAAAATGAGATGTGGAAATAACAAAAATAGAAACGGTCAAAGTGAGCGATTTTACGAAAGCGGATGGAATTTGTGTCACTAATTTTGTTTTAGAGCATTACAATGTGAATACCAAAAGCAAGACATTGGGACACGTAAAAGAGCAGTGAGACGCGTACTATAAACGAATTGCCAGTGCCTGACTTGAGGAAAATTCGCTCAAGATACTTCCATTCAATTTGTCAGAATGATGGACGTAAATTCGACCCGAAAACAAAGTGAGGTAAAAAGGGATGACACATTATAAGAGAGACAGATACAGTGACAGAGAAAGATAAAGAGAGAGAAATAAAGAGTGAGAGAGAAACAGAGTTGGTATCCTAGATATAAGGCATTATATTCTTATTATTTATTAAAGGTATGACGGAAAGTTTTGAAGGATAACTGAGACGAAACGTATATGATTGCAACTTGGTCTATAGTCCTGAATTTTATCAAAAAAGAGAGGCCTTAAAAATAAAACATAACGATTATTGGAAGAAAGGAAAAGGAAACAAACCCAAAACTGCTTATGCCATAACAAACAATGTAATAATACTGGCTTGTGGGACCCAGTACACCATCCGCTTTACTGAACACTTAAGGGTTTATTAATTAGTTGCACTTTAGGGAGCCGGGTGGGGTGGGGAAGAACACATAAACATAAACTGTGGAGATATATTATTAAAGCATGATTGCAACCTTAACCATAAATAGTTAGATGTTAACGCGAAATAGACAAAGACGATGACCGTGGAAGACATACAAAATCACGAGAAATGAAGCACCAAAGATGTACGCTATCCTTATATTTTCAGATAGATGTCCGGTAACTATCGAACAATGCTTTGTAAACAAAAGTAACAGTGATTTTTCTAACCCTGACCATCTATTTTACCTTGTTCCTCTAAATCTCATGCAAATACTTTGGCCAAATGAGCAATGGTTTTTAAATGCACCCGTTGGTGCCCGAAAGCATAACTCGCAAATGAAAAAACAAGGCTATGAAAGCAAACTTGCCCAATTTGGCTTCTAGATGCATTACAACTTGTAGCGTATGTAAAATCAGAAACTAATAGAAAGTACGTTCAGACAATCAGGCTATACACTTCACTAGCCATAAGGATTCCAACTCTCTCATCAACTACTACAAACTTAGTAATACCAATAAATGTGTTAAACATTACAATTGTGCCCCAGTTGAATCAAACATAAACATGCAAATAATGCATTTACCAGCCATATATAATCGTTTATCCGTCCATACGTTATTCAACAAGATTCAAAGTAGAGGATCCTTGAACTGCTAATGGCAACATTTGCCATATTTCCAAGACAGAAATATAAATGTTCAGGAAATTGTGAACTTGAAACGTGATCACATGGTTATCAGGTACGGTCTGTATTTGGAGGGTCTTTCATACAGGATGGTAATTTACGATCGAAATTAATTGCAACACAAGAATGTCAAAAACATTTTCTCTACATCCTAATAGATGGAGAGTTGTATTTAATAGTGACACGGATCTCTATTTGCCAGTGAATATCCCAAACACGGACAATCATGCTACATGTAACTTTCGTTATAATAATAGCTTATAAACGACGATATATGTGAGATTCCAGTATCGTTTCATTGTTTACAATATCATTTATTAAAAAATGTAACTGGTGAAAATGAATCGTTTTGTTGTAAATAATATTAACTACTAATTGTTAATTCATATAACGTCCGTATATTAAGTGTGTTAATAATTCAATAATATGCATCGTATATTTTTGTTATTTGTTTGGTTCACGCATACAAACTGTGTACTTCGGATGACATGGTCACGCCACAATCCTCATTAAAATATTTGTATTAATGCACTGCATGTATACTTTGCGCGTGAAGTGTATTTTACAAGTGTTATGTTTGTATGTTAATTTTTTATTTTTTTTTACATTTTTTCTTTTTAATAGGTTGACCACTGGGTCGTGGAACCATCCCAAGGTCACCTTACAATCTAGCATTTCTTATAATCTAGGGATCATAAATATAATCTAGATAGCAGGCAAACATTCACACAAACACATACTCACATGCGTATATGGCACACGGTCTAGGTGACATAGGGATATTGCAGTATTTTGTTCCTGTTTACCATCATATCAGACACATGTTACATTTTTAATATTGAGGTCCACTTTTAGAGAAATGGTTCTTGGTACAGGAGTTTGCTCGGATATATATCTCAAACCTCTCCTAACTACTTATCTTTTCATTAAATACTTGCATCTGGGTTTCATGCTTAGCAGTGTGTTAGTTTATTTTAAAAATCTTTCACTTGAGTGAATTTTGTTTTTGCAAGTTCAATATGTTAATATCCTGCTTATCAAAACGAGTATGTAATAATTGTTTTTTATGGCATCCTTCCATGTTTTTTGTAATTTTGAATATTAAGGAGAATTATTTTACGAAATCGTCGCGTCTGGTTTTTTGTTTTATTATTTCAAAATGCATTATATTACCGTTATCATCTATTAGATTATTCTGAATTTCAATACCAGCTTATGTCCAGGATTTGTATTGATGCAACAATTTAATGGTGACAAAGTTTTAAATATTCATGGGTAGATACTCGTTTGGACCATGCGGTTCTTCTTTCCAATTAGATACTGGCTAGATTACATCTATCCAAAAACTGTTTTAACGAGCCCATTAACTTTTTTTAAATTTCCTTTTCCCTAAAGCCAAATATATTTTGTATTTCTGAGTACAACTGTATTGAATAACTTCTGCCATTTTTCTTTTCCAGCAATTGTTTTGCTCATCTTATCTTAATATACCTAATGAATTAAAATATGTGTATCTTATTTAGTCCTCCCTCGTTCTACGGGGATACTAGTATATCGCGTTCTATATTCTTTACTTTTCCACCCCATACAAATATTAATCTTGTGCGATTTAGTTCTGCTTCTACCTTTGCTGATGGATTTGAAGTGCCACAAAGAGATGTATGAATTTGGTTAAAACAAGAATGTGTACACCAATTACCCTACCAACTAATGACATATGTCTTTGACTCCATCGTGCCATTGTTCGTTTTGCCTTTGCTAGTTTCTTCATATAATTAATTTCCACCATTTGATGTAAATCTGGATCAAAATCTATACCAAGTAGTGTAAAGATAAGGATCAAATTAGGCCAATTTCAGTAAATGGATTAAAAGGGTTTTTCAAAGTTTATTATCAATAATAAACCATATATATTTTCATTCTCAAGTTGGTCCATACTATCATATAATAGCAAGGCATTTTCTCCAATGAATCTACCCTTCATATACCCTTGTCGAGTATCACTGATTATTGATGGAAGAACCTTTCTAATCCTAGTTGCAGTGGCTCCCGAAGAACTTTTATAGTCCATAAGTGATGTATGTCTCCAGTTTTAAAATATCTTCTATCTATTTCTTTATGTGGTAGACATGCGATGACTCCTTGAGTCTGAGCATCTGAAAGGTGTATTACAGTATATCTGTAATTTATTGGTCTACGTATAAATCCCCCAAGTGACTTCCAAAAGAATTTGTCGAACTCTGCAGTGAATCCATCTGAGCCAGGATTTTGTTTACATTTTTCATCTGTTGAAGAGACGTACCGACTTCATTATTTGTAACCAGATCTTCGCGTGACGAAGTTTAATAGTGTCATAAAGAAATTCACTGAGAGTTTCTTCAGTAGCCGCATCATTAGGTTGAGCAATTTTACGTTAAACAATTCCATATAACATTGTTTTTGAGCTTCTAAAATATATATTTGGTCACATATAATTGTCACATCATCTAAAATAATTTCCTTTATTTTCGAACATTTGATCTTTACATGATAGAGAAACATGGAGATAGTTATCTTTATTTCCTACTAGATAATATTAATTTGCCATGTCAGTTATTCACTTTTTGACCAAATCAGTATACTCAATGTTTCTCAACCGTTGGGTATTAAATTGTCAGTATCCTTTTGCCCTTGGACACGTTGAAAAAGCCACACTCAACACAATAGCTGAATGAGCAGTTTTATTCCCTGGTAATATACACACATCAGATGTGTTCATGAAAGTTTCATCCGATACAAGAAAGTAATGTAATCTACATTGTTTTAAGGGAGAGTTTTGCCTCCAGGTATACATCGTCATGTCTTCATTGGAATTTCGAAAGGGGTCAATTAATTCCAATTCATTTTTTGAGGTCTTGAATCGCTGCCCTAGACTGTTGGTATTGTCAGGTAAATTTGTATTAGAACCCAAATATAAGTCTTGAACAGTATTCCAACTGATGAACAGTATTCCAACTGATGAACAGTATTCCAACTGATGAATATAATTAATGAGTTTTCAAACAATAAGATACCCTCTTTTAACTCTCTAAAAAAGCTATGATTATCATCATTGTAACCATACAAATTCACGAGGGTTATTATGTTGTCATTAATTGTTATATCTAAAATAATCAATCTTTCTTGAAAATCACATCTTTCTGTATGGATTGCGAATTCAAAAGAATTTCTAAATATATTGCAACCCGATCACTGTTTCTAGAGCAGCGGCTAAATATACATTTATATCTTCATTCATCTGCCCAATATATTTCATCGTTCTTTGTACAGTGAGTTTCTTGCAAGTATACTATATATACATTCTCTTATATTATATCTACTCGATCATAATTTAATTTTGAATGGAAAAACACTTTTGTCTCCACCATTGCGTATCATTCATCAGTAATGTTATATACCCTGCATTCCTTGAATATTTACATATCACTCTAACATCTAGGAATCGTTGCACTGTAAAAATAATCACTTATAACTGTCAATATTTACAGAGTCCTTTCACTAGGTTCGACCTATAGCCGCCACTATTCTGCAGTATCGTTCAGAACTTTAGTTACTTTAAAAGAAATTAATGGGTGAAAAAAAAAAAAACTACGTTTGGATTTGTAGACCTAAACGAAGAAATCTCAGTCGGTGGGTGTTATATTATTTATCTCACAGCTAAGGCAACCCTCGTTAGGACAAAAATAATTGTACCAGCGCGACTGAGATTTCCTTGTCTCGGTGCAAACCACAACAAAGATTATATATTTCTTATCCAAAATAATGCTAATGTTAGCAAATGATTACAAAGTTCAGAATCATATCGTACCGTTAGAATAAAATAAGTTTTAATGCTTCAATCTTCATCTTTACAATATGCCAAGATGTTCTTACTACTCTGTTCTTAGTACTTAGTAAATGGATCATGAATAGCATTTTAAAAATATATATGGTCAATATACTGATTTCACATAGAGCATATAATAATTAGACAAAAATACTTTTCTCGTCATACATTCATCACATTAAACTAGACATTATATAATATCTGCAAATCAGGAGTATATATGCTTTATACAATGTTAATATTATACAATCACTTTTTCTGAAAAATTGCAACCGAAAAATGCAGTCATTTTACTTGGAGTCGCACAAAGAGTTGACACAAGTTCACAATCTGTCAATCTGACTATATGATGGTCAATATGGCTTGGTAACAAACACTGATGCATTTCATTGTGTCAAACGTTAAAAAGATTTAATGGCACCAAACGTGCATTATATGTTAATACTGGTTATATGGCACACATTCAGCGACTTCTATGAAACAACGGCAAACCAGTTGTTTTATTATACCTCTATACAGTATGAAATTTATACCTGCACTATTGAAACATTTAATTAAGAGACCAACAATAAACCTTTTAAAGTAAACGTTAGTCGAGTACGTCTGTAAGTTCAACACACAACGTTACTTTCTCAAATTAGACGAAATCCATTTTCTTGGACAAACACAAAGCACACTGATTAAGATATTGGTCATGACTTGTTTTTCTGAATATGTGGAGCATGTTGTTGTTGTTATTGTTGGTTTTAAAGCCAGTTTTCACCATACGATAAGATATACATGACAGCTAGTAATAATGGTGAAGTAGAAACCCGGGAAAAATCCTCGTAAAGAACCAACAACCCACGAAAAACTACTGGCAAACTTTATCACATACCAATATTAGCCGAATAGGAGACTTGAACCCGCGCAGACAGAGGCGAAGTGGCAGTTATCCGTAACGGTAGGCGGTTTAGACCACTCAGCCACTCGGAGACCAGAATATGTGGCACATACCTGAGGCAACAGCTTCTTTTTGTGCTACAACATGCCTACGAACTTGCAACTTTCATTCTCCATAAATTGCAATAAAAAAAAATAAATAAGAACAGGCTTTTTTCGAATCATATTTTAATTCATTTACCAACCTATCACACTGCAGTACATGAGACAGTGAAGAAGCATAATAACTCAGGTTTGTGACAATGATCTTTTAAGTTATTGTCAAATTGATATTTGCATCAAGTTAAACAAACTTTGTACAACATGTAATATTCTTGGACGTTGATGTTATCCATTCCACTGTTAAATCCCATAACCAAATGAGTATCATTATCTCCAGGGGTGAATATACCTCCTAAAACTAATAGGTTAACAAAGCAAAGTATAATATTCAAAAACGTTTTACTCTTGTAGTATTAGCGTTGTTATATAGCATTGAATACATGGATGAAATCACATGTACGTGTCGATACAAGAGAATTGCAGATATTTCTTTTGTATTTATTTTATGCATTTGTGGACCAAACCGTCTCTGTACCCCATCAATATATTAAACAATGACGAAAGCAAAAGGTTTATTTCATCAATGTCTTCCGATGAAATACTTTAAACAGATGTAGTCTATTTAAACAATGACGGCATACAAATAGTTGCTAGAATCATAATCAGATGATGGTGTCAACCAGTAAGGTTCGACAACAATTCCTAGATTAATTATACACTAGATATATACATATATGTACAGCTTTGTATTATAATGACTGCACATATACATCCTACCACATGTCACGAGTAATATTACCTGATCAACGGCGTCTGCAAGCTGATTACGGAGGGCCAGTATCTCGGTCTCCGCCTGCGTCAGCTTCGCACCTTTAGTTATGGCCTATATTTGGTATGGGCAAAGATTAATACTGTTTCAGCCATAGTTTCGTGTCAAACTAATACTACAGATAATAAAGTTAAGTTCTATTTTCAATTTAAGTCTTTTGTAATATTTCTTTAAAAGAAACCGATTTTAAATGTTGATGTTTTCTTACAAAATATTTAATACAATACAACGAATGTTGAAGTTAGTATATTCGTTAGGAAAAGTTATCTCCATCCGTTAGTAAGATTGTAATGTAATATGATTTCTTTATCACTATGTGTGACTGTGTATCATCAGCATGTGACCCTATATCATCTTATAACACCTTGCGGAATGTCGCCAAATCTGGTAGATATTTCATCCATGTATAGTAGTATCCTTCTTTGAAATGTAGTGACGTCTTTCGTTGGCTCTCTGGGATAGGAGAAATGTAAAATACTAATGTGCTTCCATTGATCAAATTATATATGCACTGGATGTTTGGTGTCAAAATCAAATACTGACAGATGTGGGAGTACTATGAACATGTAATAAATATGTACGCGGCAGAACATGGCACAACTATCCCTTCACTCTTTTCATACTAACATTATGGGATGCGTTGCATCCATTTATCAATAACTAATAATTGTTATAGTCTGGATAAATGGCCAGGTTACAGGTCTTGCATTATTCTTTATATTTGACATGGTTCATGATGATGCAAATATTACCGTGAATTCAAGGTTGTTGACTTAGGATAAGCAACGCTGCACTATTGAACATCGTTGTTTACTTTTTAGTTCCCGGGATTAAAGCTTGCTGTCAAATCCATACATTTATCACTGAGCCTGCCAAGATGCAGTTTCTCAGAAATGATACGTGTTTATTGTATTTTTATCTTAATGTTCATACTCCTACGTAACAATCATGCCCGTACCAATCAATGTTTGATAAGTATGGTTTTAATTTGTAGAATTAAGGTTCATACAATAAAATATGAATCTAAAATGTTGAACGAATTGAGAAAAATGAAAAGGAGGAAAATTAAAAATCACTAAAAATGACATACGTTAGCTTCAGCTTCATCCTGTTTTTTTCTTGTATTTAATATGTCTTGCTCAAGGTCCTTCGCTCTTGTTTCCATTTTGTGAGCCTAAACAAACAGGTAAGTACAATATATTAAATTAGTAAAACGATTCAAAATACACAATTTAGTCATTTTCTCTGAATTACGTTAATTAGCAAACTTGTATTTGTGCGTTAACAGTTTATAAGCTTGATAACAGCAAGTGTATATTAAATGTTGTGTGTGTGTATGCTTGTGTGCGATTAGGATTTTAAACGTAGCTTTAACAATGCTTCATTCATATCTCTTCCATGTCTACAGTGATGCAGTTTATAATGATGTCTAGCACCGAGGCATCATACCGCAAGTATGTATCATGGTGTCCTAACTAGTCATGTGATCATGATACCAGGCCGACACGTCCTACCACTAACCTTTTAGTCCTGGGCAATACGCGAGGAAACTGTTAGTACCATTGTTGTAAGACATTGGTAAGACTCAGCTCGGTATCGAACCCACGACCTCACACTAGTCTTTGACGTTGATGTTGCACATCTGAATGTCCTTCTTGAATTTATCTTTGTAACGCAGACGTTGAAGTTACTTTCTTCATTACAAAACTTAATCAACATGAGTTAATCAACAGTACCGGTATATAATTGTTATCACTATGTCTGACTGTACTTCATCTGCATTTTTTTAAAACAATAAATCCTCTGAAAACATTTTGTGTAACACCGCCAACCATAATAGATGTTTCGTCCATGTCGAATCATTCAATAAGATGGAATTTCTTATTGACGTCGATCGTTGATTCTGTGGAATCGGGGCAAATGTAAAACACAAAAAGCGGCAATTTATATAATTAATTTTGCACTGGGTGTTTTGTGTCACAATCAAGTCTTGGCAGGTGTAGGCTAATGATGATGATCGGAGGAACATGTAATAAATACATACGCAGGCAGAAAATGGTACACCTGCCTGTTCAACATTTCAATACTAACAACATGCGATACGTTTCATCAAATTATCTGTAACTAATCATTTCGAAAGTATGGATAAATGGCCGGGTCATTGGAATATTCTTTAATTTCTTACATTGATCCTGAGGGTTTAGATATTACCGTGAGTGCAAGGTTGACAATTGTGCGCAATAATCGTTGTAATTTTGAATAATATTGTCAGGTATTTAGTAAAATGGATTAAAGGGTACTGACAAATCCATACATTTGTCAAAGGGCATTTCTAGAAGGAATGGTACGCTTTTATCAAATTTGCATATTAACGTCCGTGCTCCTACTTAACATTCATGTTGATACTAATCAGGGTCAGATAAATAAGTTTCAGTATTGAAACAATTAGGTGCATACAATACAACATGCGCCCCAAACGTTCAAGGACATTATAATTGGGAAAACTGGAACATTTAAAATAATGACATACGTTAGCTTTAGCTTCCTCATATTGTTTCCTTGTACTGGTTATTTCTCCCTCGAGGTCCTTCACTCTTGCTTGCATTTTCTGAGACTAAAAACAACAGGGACGTGCACTATAGTAGATTAGAAAATCCATTCAAAATACTCAATTCAGTCATTTTCGATGAATTAATTTAATTAGCAAGCGTACATTTATGCAATAACATTTAAAAGGTTTGAAAACAGCATGTGTATATTAATTTATGTATAAAGTATAATCCATACATGTTTGCTATACACTATACACAATACCTACATACATGGATGATTTCTAAAAACACCTTCTAACTACATATATCCTGTATTGTATAGAGATTAATACTGCCATTACCATGAGAATATATTACAAACCACAAATACAGGATCTTTTACACCTACCATATATATACAGACTTTTGTGGCAGTTACAACTGCAAAATACATACACCATGAGATACCACTTCATCATATATTGGCATATCAAGATATTTGTTTTTGTTCTACGGATCACAACTAACAAACTGCCTGGACAAAATTTTTTAATTGCGTTATGCGATGGCATATATAAATATATATATATATATCTATCTATATATATATATATATATATATATATATATATATATATATATATATATATATATATATATATATATATATATATATATATATATATATACATTTAGTTGGCACTTTTTATTAATCATTCACATAGCACATATTCATGTCATAAATTTGTTTAATGTCTGAAAGGGATTAAATGAGTTTAAATATTTATGAGCGTAAACATGTGTATATACATGAACTGAAAACACTTTGTTAGGCTATAACATACAAGTGCAAGGTATGGCCTATATTCCAATATACAGAGTTACACTCACGTTATACATTCCGGCAGAACAACTTTCTGAACCTCCACGATTTGAAAAATAATTAATCAGTTATCTGGTAATACACGAGGTTTAATTATTCCACTATGTTACAATTTCAGAAACAAACCACTTTAATGTGGATATGTGGAGACTAATGAACATGAACATAAAATATACTAAACTGTATTTGTTCCTATTTTCACAGTATGGTTTGTAATATTTTGTCTACACAAACTAATTAGTATTTTGTTTTCTTCTAATGAAATATCTAATCCAATCCAACGCATGTTGAAGTTAGTATGTTCATTACAAAACTAAATCCCAATCATTTAATAAACTCGTAATGTTATATAATGTTATCACTAGGTGTGAATGCATCATCTGCCTCTACAACTATATCCTCTTCACATATTATATGGAATGTCGCCAAACCTGGTAAACATTTTACCCCTGTCGTATCATTCAATGCGATGGATATCCTTATTGATGTTGTTCCTTGGGTCTGTGAAATGGGGGATAATGTAAACCACACAAAAGCATCACGTTCAACCAGAGGGCAAGTTAAAGTCGAGACGCAAGCAGAAGGAAAAACCAGTCGACGAACAGGTCATTGAGAATTTACCAAGCGGTCCAATGTTAATGAACACTCGATTTCGTGATGAAATTTTATTAGTGTTTTGAATTTTAATTAATGTATCCATTATTTTAAAACTTCCGTTTTTAAGTGCTTCTGAACTAAGAGTATTCAGAAGGAAAGAAAATTGTAATTGACTGTGTCTTTCTTCTCTTGTTTTTTATTTTTGATTAAATTCTTTATTTATCTTTACTGGGGCTCGTGTGTTGTCTTTGTTCAAGATATCGACTCAGATTGCCATATCCATTTTATAACCGGGCAACTTACACCGTAGAGGTCATTCCTTAAACAACGTATGTTAGCGGAAGGCGGTTTCGAGTGTTGTTTTCCAAGTTGCGCAATACCTCTGACCAGTGCCTTGTGCAATATTGTACCAATAGCGCTTGATACCGACTATCCCGTATATTACTCTTTGATATTGCTGCTTAAATGTACCAGATGTACATGTTATAACATTTCAAAAGTAAGGGAAGAGGGGAAAGAAGAATATACGAAATACGACTCTAAACCGTCCGATATTAGTAGACTCAGGTAAACAACGACCATTTGCTAGGAATTAAAGAGGTATCATATACACATATTGAGAATTATCAGTTCCAAGTTCTGAAGGTTTTGACGATTCAGATTATTAAGGGAATGATTGTAAGATTTATGAATATAGTATCATGCTATTAATGAAGACAAATTTGTTGTTTTCTTTTATATGTATTTTCTTGTGGTTCTACTGTATTTTGAAAGCTCTCTCATAATTCATGGCATCCGTCCTTCTACGGTATACGATGGTGTAACTTTATAGTACGTTGTTGTTTCGCATTCGTTTTGGAGCGTGCATGATGTTTGTTTGTACCTCGGCATTTTTAACTATCTGTCTGACCGATAGGAGCATGGAATTGCCATTGTTAACATTGCAAGCCGTTGACGTAGATGTCAGACGTCTTAATGTCCTTCTTCCATACATCTTTGTAACGCACACGTTGCCGTTCAGTCTGCCATGCACTTTCTGCTAGCTCTCCGTCTTAAAGTCTTTGGGAATGTTGGATGGGTCCATTCACTTGACGTGTCAAAGCCAGCATAATATCCTCATGTTGGCGCGTTCTAGAAAATATGTGTTGGGTGTTTTGTTCTGTCACAGGATGTGCATAATGCGACGGATCAGTTTCACGTGGACGCTGTCTCTCATAGATGGTCCATGTCTCGCTGTTGTAGACTAGTGTGTTGAGCACGAAGACCCAGTAGACTGGTAATCTGGTGCTCTCCGTCAGGATTTGGATATTCCAGACCTTCTAGTTCAGTCTGTCCATCAATTTTGCTGCCTTGGCATTCCTGCCGTTTATCTCAGAATTTACGAAAATCGAGCAGGAGATGGTAGACCCGGGTACGTGAAGGTATCAACAACTTCCAAGTTATCCCTAAGGGATAGATAAAGTCTGCGTCCTGCGTCATAACATTTGATTGTTCTAAAGGTTTGGCAGGTCAGTCTCTTTAAATATGTGTGAGAGGAGGCATACATTTGATGCAGGCAATATTCTGTCTGCGATATCAAGGTTACGTCGTCGTAGATTAGTAATGTATGGATGACTACCTCAGTGACTTTATTCTTAGCAGGGAGCTAGGCGATGTGGAACAACGTGCCGTAAGCACAGGTGACTGGATGTACATTCCCTAGCTGAAATCATTGTAGGTGTTCTGGCAAAGCATATAAAAGTGTATAGCAAATAGATTATGCGCACAGTCGCAGACCTTTTTCAACCAGCTGATAACTTGGACCTGCTTGAGTTCGCTGCTAATTGCATTGACCCCTGATGTTGCGCCATTGAATTACACTGTGCTGTGCATGTTGTCGTAGTAAGACGTAACGACGCGGGCAGTCGTGGAGTCAGCGTATTTTCTACAGACGCCTGAAGCGTCCGCTCCGACTGGCCAGGTCAAACGACATCGCTAGATTTATGTAGGCAATGTAACAGTGCAACAGCTGCTCGCGACACGTCTCATGCATCTAGTGTAGTGACAAGATATTATCTACTGTTTAACTGTATGCTACGAAGCCACACTCAAACTCAGAGTAGAGACATTAAGATCAACAAGCGCCTAAGGCGCGGGCTAAAGCCTTTCCGAAGAAGCTGCTGACGGATATTCCCAGAAAGATGTTGATATGGCAACGGTTCTGTTTCTTCTTGTACAAATTGACTATGCTGACGTGACCTCGTCCTGTGTAACTTTTCCCTGCTCCCAGCATAGGCAGTGGAGTAAGTGCAGATGCTGGAGTAGTGCTGATTCGACATTCTTGATGACTTCATGTTAAATGTCATTGCTTCAAGAGGTCTGAAACAGGCTAGGTAATCGACCATTATTATGGACCCTTCCAGTGTAGGAGGTGTGTCTAGCTCATCAATGACTGGCATATCTTGGATGACGTCCAAGGCAGTGTCGGTGAAAACGTTTTGAGTTGCATACAGTTCAACCTATCACTGTAGCTGTTTGTTTAGGTCGGTGATGACTTTGTCCGTCTATGACTTGAGGTTTGCTGTCCTGGAGTTAGGATAGGAGCCTTCGCATGCTTCATACTCTTTTATATGCCTGTTGCATCTCCGGTGTCGAGATAATGATGAGAATATTTCGCCTGCGAAGGGTGGTCTGCTAAGCGTTGTTCATGCCAGTCCTGAGGGATTGTAGTGTACTATTCCTACATGCAGCCTTGTATGAAAAGATGACTTTTCTTATCGCCTTAGACACTGGTTATACCACCTCCAAGTTGTCATCATACCAGTTGTTATAGTTGCTCTAATTCTTTCAATGGGCAGTGGTGTTTAACATAGTACAGAATCACGGAGATATCACGTTTAGTCGATGGTATAGTCGCGTATCGCTTTTTTGCGAGGTATCGCAGTTTGTTCATGAACGGCATAGCTTTATCTTTTATAAACTCATCTGTTCGACTGCAGAGACAAACTTAGAGACCTAATCATGTTTTGTCTCTTATATGTTTTCAACATGTTTTCATATTTCCAATTGCATTGCTTTTGTCATTTGTTTTTCTGTAGTGTAGTCATTAATTTGATGGTGTAAAGCGCTTCGAGCTTCGAAAGATTAGGCGCTATACAAAGTCTTCATTATTATTATTATTATTATTATTATTATTATTATTATTATTATTATTATTATTATTATTATTATTATCTTGGTAGCTTTCACGGCCGGTTTAGTTGTGTGGACGACCAGTTGTCACGGCCTTGTGCAGCTTGTTTTACTCATTCGAACTATGCGTACGTCTCCTTGACGCCTGGTGGATCTCCTTGCATTTGAAGAATGTGCTGGTCACACATATAATGTGGGAGGAGCACATGGCCTGCAATCCCTGATATTTTCCGTTGATCTTGCCTCACCTTTTAGAGTCTAGGCAGGCGGACAAGGAATCGCTTTCAGCTCCCCATCCAGGACTGCTATATCATAGTAGGTAGAGGCTTTGAATGTTGGGGATACTTGATATTACCTATACTAGAGCCTCATATAACATGTATTCCTCTTCGTGGGTGAAGCAGAGGGTTCGGGCGTATATATTGACGGATTTGGCTTCGACTGAGGATGTCAAGGATTTTCTCAGTTCCTGATGCCGGAGGTTCAATGAAGGCAACAAGCGTGTTTATTACAGAGAACGGGCACCGTGCAGCCTTGGTTCATCACAGGGCTTCTCTTGCTAAAGCAAGGTGTAGTTTGCTACCCTGACGGCGCCTCTGTCAGCCAGTCGGTTGTCTCGGAGGAAGGTTATGTCGAACTTAAGTCAAGATAATTATATGTCAATGACGGCCCTTTTCTGTGCCTCGTCGATCTGATGCATGAAAGCGATTTATCCACTACACATGTTCCAGATGTTCCAGCTTGCGAAAATAAGAACTTAAGTTTGCCTATTTCTTTGAGTCTTGCTGGATGTGGAGTTTGTAGCCCAATTGAAGAGATGGTCATTTAAGTTTCACACACCAAGTGAAGCAGGCAGTCCATGACGAGCAGCATCCTAATGAGTAGGGATCTTACCAGCTTAAGGCTGGCGGAGATGTCCAATGACACATGGTCATTTATTCAACAGATTGAAGCAGCCCCTGGAATAAAGCTCTACTTCAATCGAGTTTTGATTTATAACCGAAAAACTGCTATTTGTTGTTTTATGTCGACGCCCGAGGAAAGAGCTGGAGTTTCCATTTTAGTAGGGCTACCACACCTGGTAGCGTAGTATGCATAGTCAGATGTGGCCCATTCAGCAATGATGGTGGACTCAAAGAGACGACCAATTCCGATACAATCTGGCAGCAGCAGCATCGCAGGAGTTGCTTGAACGACGTTGAGGTCAATATCAGAACACCTTATGGACTCCGCCACCAGATGTTATGTCGTGGTTTACTCCCTTAAAATTTCCCGTGAGTGGCCATAGCCTCAAAGCAGCGGCATTTTTTAATAGGAGTTGTCCTTGTCTTAGTTGAGCTACCAAACAAGGTTTATGTGTCTCATCTACTCGAAGTGACTGGTTTAATTGCATTTTGGTAATTGAGAAATCAGAGAAGATAAACATAATACCCTACCACAAATAGATATGGATGTAGTGCTAGAAGATTGATAACATGTATTTACCATTGCGGATAGGTAATTGTTGAGTAGAATTCATGACATGTGATGAATGTATTTGGGTCTTTAAGGCAATATTCCAAATCGCAGAAAATAGTATTCACTCTCCTGATAAAAATATAGATCCGATAAGCACATATTATATAGTGCCTAGTAAAATACTAGGCACATTCTATAGTTTTTTTCATAGTTTTATAATAGTTTACGTCTTAATTTATCCGAAGAAGATACATGCCTAAGTAATTAATTCGTATTACATAATTAGCGCCAAATAAAAGAGATCTTATTAAATGAGAATGATAATCAGAAAGATAAGTTGATGTTATCTCTATCATGTTTGCAACATTGCATCATAAGCAAGAAGAGCAATGAGAATGAAAAGAAATCATCCTAAAAACTTATCAAGCCAATGAAACGGCAACTTTAAACATGGTGACTAAATTTCAATGCATTCATACAGGTTCCGCAGATACGCATCCTAAGAATCTGCTTAGCTTATTATGAAATACTAAACAATTGTTTTGACTGACAGTTGATATATTAATTCTTACCCATTCTTGTATACGTCTTTCTTCCTGAAAAAATAACAAAATTAATATTATAAACTTAGGACAGAAACATATACACATACTGGAAATTGTACTGTATGCAGCAACTCTACCTTAGTAATTAACAATAAATGGCATTTGACCAAATATACTGAAAAGGCTGTGACATGAATATTTTATTTATCGTATTTCATTTTTTGTTATATTCAGAAGAAATAATGAGCTGCTACATGTTGTACCGTTAAAAAGGGTGTGATCTTCATAGACATTATGAAGCCCCATACAAAAAAACAAACATATATATTTATAGTGAATTTATGTTTTTTCCTTACAAAAATGACTATCAATGTATTTGAATCATTCATGTTGATTATATGCCACTGTTTACTAAATCGACCCAACTTTACGTCGTGTGGATCGGTGTCACCAGTCACGTGGTTATACGTTATTTCTTAAAACCTAACATAATATCAAGTCACATTGGGACATACATGGAATGTCTGATAAACAAGGAGCAATGAAGAAAATTGCGAGTTGTTTTAATGACTTTGAAGTGTATCGCAGTCGTATCGGTGACTGCACGTAATACAGGTTCACACCTCAAAACAAACCTATGTTTGTACACCAGTTGATCATCATTCGACACATTTCCAATACAATGAAGACTTTTACGAGCCTAATATACATCATCATACAAGTATATCGAAACAACATTTTATTTCACGATAATAACCATGTACGTGTATGGATGTTTATTCGGCTTATTTTGTAGAAAGATGAAAAAACACTTGTGCCCAGTAAACATTGCCTTGTTCCGGCATAGAGATAAAATGTAACAACCAATACAAAATATATTATACATTTCGACTAATATGGATTGTGATCCTTTCCAATAGAATATTAAAATGTTTATTCCCATCGGACACGGATATGGTCAATGATGGGTCGCTTTCTTCCAAGTGCTTGATTTAAGTCACAAGTGCAACAAGCACATGTCCATAAGAAAATAATAAATCAACAGCATAATTCCGTCTTTATGTGACGACTTGATCATCATTAAGATAATATATAGGAGGCCCCGAGTGGCCGGGTGGTCTAAAGCGCTGTCCGTTACGGATCACTGCCATCTCACCTCTGTCTGCGTGTGTTCGAGTCTAAGATTCAGCAAATGTATTTATATGAGAAAGCTTGCCAGTAGCTTATCGTGGGTCGGTGGTTCTTTCCGGGATTTGTCCGGTTTCTTCCTCCACCATTAATACTGGTCGCCATGTATAGCCTATATTGTGCTGAAAAATGGCGTTAAACCATAAAAAAAGATAATATAAACGACTCAAAATGGTGACGTTAGGAAATATACCATTTCACTGTAGATGAACTAATACAAATATAAGTCGTGGCAAAATAGGAACTGTATTTCACGCATAAGTCGGATTTACAAATATTGTAATTGTAACAATAGTACGCCAATTTTAGGCCATGGGTGATTTGTACAGTTTTTACTGAAAGCAATATGATTCATACTTACTCTTTCTCTTACTTCTTTCTTTTTTCTCTCTTTCGTCCGAAAACAATATACTAAATTTAATATTCGACAAGGTTAAGTAAATACCACTGTTTCGCTTTAAAAGTGGCGGTAGATGTATGTAATTTCTTGAACAGTGTATTCCAAAATAGATGTTATTTTATGTAACCCTCCTATACGTGTTGTTGACAATTTAGTTTTCTCAATTTTATCTTTGCTGTATTGGGTCTGTATTTACCATACATAATAACCTTTTCATATATTGGAGTTTAGACAGTAATAAGAGTAAATATCATAAAAAGGGAACTCACTCAGAAGAAAAACACTTATAAAGACATGTTTATATACCAGACTATTTAGTAGTAAAAATATCTTAACTATTCCAGAGATATGAGTTGAACGAGACCTTGATAACAGTTCGTTTGACATTCAAAAGGTTCATTATTATTCGGATATTTACTATCCACATGATGAACAAGGTCATGCGAATGAGGTTTACGAAAGTTTTGGAATATCGCATAACTTTTGAAAAATTCCTAGATTCAATTATATTACGATAAGGTATTACATGAGATGTGTGTTGATTTTGACAGGATATAACTTTCGGAAGGGTTCTGTCTCATATTTTACCGTGATAATGTTAGTTCTAACTCACATATGTTACGCAGTAGTTGGTTGTGGCTGCTGGTTTACATTTTAGGCAGACAAAGTGGGGTTTGGAGTGTTGGGTTCTCTTTCACTTTTGCTTTTACAGTGAAACAATTTTTTTTATAAAGTATTGAATTGTGACTCACATTGTTGGCTCCTTCACTCAGAGAAAATATGGACACATTTACTGAATGTTTGGACTGTAAGCAGAGGCATTTGTTATATTTTTTATGACTAAATACGAATGTTGAAATGCCATAGATGCATTATAATTCATTGTTAAACGGGGGTCTGTATTTATGATAATGAGTTGTGTGGATATAATGTGTCAGTCTGATTTGATGGTTCTTATTGTGCAATGTTTAGAACCCCAGTTATACGTATCTGCAATAGTCGATAATTCCAATGCGATTGACAAATGTGTTGTTATGCCTTTATCTGTTTAAGACGACCTATCCGCTATCCATGCGAAATCACTACATTTTGGATCGAATACTGATAAACTCTGAAATGGTTATGCAATTACATTCATCCTAAAACTTTCCGATGAACATTTTGTGTTAACGCAGTGTAATTGACAATCCTGTGGATACTCGGATATATCTAAGCCTTTTGTGGTTGTTCGTATCCTGATACATGTATTATGTCAGAACCTCATAGATGAAAAGAATATTATCATGAGCTGACCTTATTTATCTCCGCATAGCTGCTTGATAGAGACATAATGGAAATCCCAAACTGAGCAATTTGGAGAGAATTTGTATCACAAATCCAACGTATACGGATTAATAAGATGTTAACATCTTGTGAAAGACTGCATACACGTGACATATACATTAAATTATTCCGTTTTCAGGTAATTCCCATGGTTTCCTTCGATAATATAACTGCTGTATTTGATTTGCGTTTGAAGAAATCCTTGTCAGAGTATATTGCAGCAAACCTTTGTTGATGTGTCTTCAAGCCGATGTAGTGTTTCATCCAAGACCTTGATTAAATGTGAGGGCTCGATAATCATTCGATTACACTAGCCGTATTATCGATGTTATGGTTATGGGATTAAGCACAGATTTCTATTTCAACAAGAAAGAACCTGTTTCTTGATCTAGCTCTTCCTGTCACAGGTTTCCTGAAGATTGTTCAATTGCTTTTGCTCGTCTAAGTCTACTCCGACAAAATAATTTATATCTGAAGGAAATTAGTAATTTGTTTATTGAAACGACCTTGCATATTTTATATAGCTGTAATCAAACTGTTAACCATGTGTCCTTCCTCTAGCATCTGAATGGCCTGTTGTTCTTGACATACAGCTATGTGGTGAAACATTTTTCTACATGCATAAGTTTAGACTTCTTTACGAGTTTATGTCTGCTGCTTGTGTTTCTTTGGAGAGATTCCGTAAAATCAAGGACTTGTACAGTATGACATTCGATCATGGATATGTTGGCAACTTTGTATGATTTCAAAGTAGACCTCCATCAGTCAGTTAAATTTACATTCTGCGTCAAAATATAGAACCCCTCCTCGAAAAAGGGCCATACCTCAATGGTCATTTCATAGCACCACGGAGAGATGTAATATGACCTGCATATATGAATATCGTATCCATATAAAAACATTAATTAGGGGAGTACCGCGCCAAGCCTAAAGCCTAAGTTCCTTTTTTAAAAAATTCGACTCATTAACTAGGAAGCTAAATACTTCGGCTTTTTATAGTGTGTGAATTAGGTGTTCGTTGCGACCAATTAGTATGTACAAATTGTGGCGGTCGAAATAACAATGTTACCAAATAGTAGTGTGCAAATTGAGAACAAGCAATAAGATTAAGAAGTATACATAGACGAAAAAACGAATATATGACAAATTTTTAAAAAAAATGCATTCTCAAGCCAACAATTAGAAAATTAATTCCGTGTTTACTAATGATAAAGATGTACGTACATTCTCAATCACATGTTAGTAACGTTAATACTGATCAAAAAAGGTTAGTCAATTATTAATTTGTCTTAAGATAATGTCACAGACACGATTTAGAGACATCGGTTAATGTTTGAATCGCATCGTTGTTTCATTACTCAAACGTGATACAGCGTTATTCGTCTCACTATTGATAAATTTAATAATCGATTAAAACCCTTAGAGATTTTAGAATAGCTTTAAATACCAATTTTGGTTTGGTTGTTTTGTTTTTCTTTTGCTGGATTTCAACACTTCATGTGGTATGACTTTTTTAATTTCCTGAAACACTACATACCGGAACCGACGATAAAGTTGTTTTATTTCTCATTTTAAGAGACATATTCAATTTAGCTCCAAGAAGATGTTAATTCATAAAGTGTATGTACTTCCCAATGCTGAACATATGCATATGCACTTCATCACATGTCGTGTGAAGTGAAATATCTGTAATAATGAAACCTCGTTTTTATTATGACAAGCCAATTAAGATTATTGATATATTTAATCACTTCTGGGTGGCCTTAAGCTTCATTGCCTCCCGAAATATGTAAATCCCAAGCATGTTTGTCACAAATCAGCTATTATCATACTTATCAATTTGTATGGTGATACATATAAATCTTTCAATGACATAATGACATTTATCCACGTTTAGGTTCTCCTTTTTATAATATATCATGACATTGCTTCAAAAGAGTTAGACCATATCATTGCCATGTACCTGGATGTGTCGAGTTATATGACTCCGTTAGTTTTCTCTATGTCATGTTCTGTCACTAGGTAACGAGTAAATGTGCCATTATCTATCTTATTTACAAGTGATGTTTCAAAATGTATTTCTAACTCAACTGGCTGCATGAATATTATCTCCATTTAACTATAAACAGCCGCATATAGGTCACATTATATTGCTTAGGAGGTGATTCTACACGTTGGATATAAAACAGCTGTTCCAAAGATGTGTCCCTTTCAAAAACGCGATCCGTTGCACATTCTTCTGGAACTAGTGGTGATGGAGCACGTTATTCAGAAACAACGGCCTCCTCATCCGGAACATTGCAGGCTCGGTCATCAAGTACCATGACTTCCACGATGACATCCTCGTCCTTGTACAATAATCCGGCGTGCTGAACAAAATTGTTTCGTCGATGGTATCAAAAAATTTGTTACTTGATGGAATGAACGATATATGACTCCACATTGTAGATAATATCATACACAATTTCCTCCATGGTTTGGTATGTTCACCCTCCCTGCTGCTAGAGGTGATATTTTATTATTAGGGTATATAACAGTAAACATCGTTGATCCAAGTACTTGACCATATATAAGATGACACAATATATAGAAATTCCGATGCATATTCGCTATGCCATCCTAAAAATATTCAAATATAATGTATGATACTGGAAAGAAAATGTATCATCAACAAAGTTGTTATTGTTATACATAAGATATATTTAATTGAATTCAACACAAAGTTAAAATCAGGGTGTCAAACACGCGTTCATGTGGTTGACTTGTGTTTTAGACTCCCTTCTCTACATCATTGTGTATACATGAACGAACATAAGTTTAAATGTTATGTCACGGAGGAACAGTTAAGTTATATACTGAAATGCAATGATGCTTTAAGAAACCTGATTTAAACTAAAGGAAGCACAAAAAAGATGCAGTGTCACGACATTCTTTAAGCAGAATTATATTGAGATTAGGTTTAACAGAATGGGTTAATATTTGTTGATGTATTTTCTTTCGTTAAAAACTCGGATGTATAACCATGACACCGCGTTATAAGGGTGTTCGCGAGATATAGAGAACGTTTTGTATTATATGAAATGATGTGGACCATTTAGACACTATTTAATATCTATGTGTCCTATTACATGTTAGAAAGATACCATATATAGAATACTTATGGTCACCGATTTGTATTTTGTTTCATATTTGCACCATAACGAGAAGACATAGATTAAATATCAACAAAACTGTTAAATAGTATTCATTCATTCATTTTTTGGTAATTAAATAAAACATATATGCAATACTGGAGTTATGCATCTCTATATTTTGATGAATATGATACGCCACTGTTGTCCGTATGTCTATAACAATATTTATGATACTGTAACAGATGTAATAATTCGATTTTCTTTATTTTGACTTTAAAGTGTAAGATCCAACGGGTGAAGTTATTCATTTTAAATATTTTGAAATATAAAAGATACACTCATTAACATATACAACGACAAAAGTAGTATGGCCTATATTGCAATAGGCCCATTTATCCATATCAATATAAGATATTTTAAGTAACTTATTTTTAAATCTTCCTTGCAATGTAATGCTTAAAAAGATATGATCCGTGTATATGAAATCTTATTTTTTGTAATTAATCTTCAGTCATTTAAACACAATGATTATATCTGGTTTAACTGTTTAATTTTCTTTTTGTTATTTTGTTTGCTGTTATTGTTTTATTTGTTTGTTATTTTTGGTCAAATAAAATGCATGGCATGGGACTAGTTTTTATTAATATCTATATGTGTCATATAACATACTTTGCTACTATGATCTATTATTGTTTCGATATATTGATGCATGCCATTTCTTTGAATATTTTTCTTGCCAACAAGGCCTTTAATATTCTTGATTCATTTTAAAGTGTGCATTTGTAAACTTTAAGTGTGTTAACAAATAAATTGTTATGGTCATTTATTAAGTTATCTAACCTTGATTTCAGCTGGAAAGAACAAGTCTATATCCATGCGTGTCATGGTTTTTCAAATATTTTCTGCCATTGCCCGATAACTTAATGCGCCTTGAAACGATGTTATAGACCTTTGGTCCTAATTAAGAATAAATGTTCAGCGAAAAGGATAATATCATTTTTTAATATAGTAGGCGATGGTCAGAATTGTTTAAAGAATATCTATTTTATACACGTATTCTTCCTACAAATCATATGAAAACTTTATAACAAATATGCACCGGTCATATAGATGGAGACTATTTGCTTTACTACATACCTGTTCTCGTATGTTTTCCTGAAAACATATATAAAACATATATAATGAAGGTTATATTAGAAATTTGAAACAAAACTCGCCAGTTTATTTTCATCTATTTACAGAATGCAATGTGGTGCATGTCATTGCTTAAGCTGAATATTCCAAACTAATATGAGCTTAAACCAAATTCTTATTATAGTTGTCTAGGAACTAAAAAATATGAAAGATGCTTTTATATTTGTTTGGTTCAAACAATAATGCCGATACACTGATCGTTGTTATTATACTTAAGATAACTGGAAATATATTATGGACATTCTAACCTTGATTCGCAATGTGAATATCATGTAACATCTACCTTTTCTTGCATAAAATTTATAACTGCAGTATAACATTTGCCAAGTGGTGTTTGGCACACACATTATATTATCTCAATATATGCTCAGGTATTCGAATTATCTAGAGTAATCTGATATGTGCTATTGCCACATAATCCTAAACAATAAAAACCGCACTGGAATTGAACTGAAAATTATGTAGTTAGTTGTAAATTGGCTTTATACATTCGTGGAACCGTTTGTGATAATTATACAGTACAACAATTACATAACAAACATCGAAGATGCATACTCGTGTTGTTCGTACTAAAGGGGAGATATTTTACTTACTATTTCTTTCTCATATCTTTTGATCTGAAATAATACAGTAAATGAAATAGAAATGTGAATCTTCTATAAGAATAATTTCAATATCATATGACAAACTATTATTTACAAATTTGTATAATTTAAGTAAAGAATGCAATTACTGTGAAATCAAAATGAGTTCGATATATATATATATATATATATATATATATATATATATATATATATATATATATATATATATATATATATATATATCTATATATATATATATATATATATATATATATATATATATATATATATATATATATATATATATATATATATATATATATATATATATATATATATATTGCTTCATCTTGGTTGTTGATTGACTCTTGACAATAACGTTGCATCTTAAATAAAATGCACTTGACTATACAAACCACATATTTTCTCCACACAAATTGAATTAGCTATTGATTTGTATTTATATGCACGTCATCAGTTTTAGATTGTTTATATTTTTTGTACTTACAAAATATTTTTACACCACACTTAAAACGTAGTAGAGGGGGTGAAGCAGACAACATTTTAGGCTAAATTACGAGAATATTACAGTTGGAAAGGGTGAATAAGACAACTTGTATTGGTGTCTATTTGGCAAACAAAAGCCATATGCGAACCGAAAAAAGTGTCATAAACAGAAAGTGCGGCTCTAACTTTCGAGACGCATTTTTGTTGTCGCGCCCTTTCTGCTTCTATTAATTAAATCAATTATATAACAAATATGGTATAATAATCCATAACATCTAGATTACCTCGATAAAGACTAGCACCGATTAAGAAATGTATACCCGTTCTTGATTCAGTGAGTCTAAAATTACAGCAATGCCAGGAATCTCAATTTGACTTTGCAACGGGTGCTGAATAATTATTTATTACTACAGCCACTGACAAACCGGGACATAAAACACATATTAAAAATGTACACAATTGGGTTGATGTACTTTATAAAATTAGAACAAAAACAAGCCGAATCACTAAAAGAGCAAGAAATAGAAAAACCAGAACAGCGAAACGAAGAACTAAAACAGCGATAAGAGGAACCAAACAGCAAAAATGACAAAGGAAGAGACAAAAATCTTCAAAGTATGCGTCTACCCCATCTCAAAAAGAAGAAATAACACATGAAGATAATTCAAGAATTTCGCTTTCACTTTCACTGGAATCACTGCAAGAAGAATCTCGCGGTGCGCAATGTACACAGAGGATAAGGATTTTCTCCAAGTAGAACTCCATGTGTAACTCGCCCTAGCGGTCTTGTTGCCTGTCCTTGTAATGTTCTCAGCGATATAGCACAATTAGATATTCTCATATCCGGTAAAAGAGCTGGAAATCACTCATCGGAAATAATTAATGAAGCCGCTGATATATGTCGACGATTATTTTAGTGGTATCATGAATATAGTATATATCGCAAATTTATTGATAAACTAGTTGATGGTTAGTACAGTTATCACCGGTTATCAAAAATAATTCTACACAATTATCAATTTTATTCCTATAACGCGATACAACCGGATAGCCGATCGAGAATCGACACGTTCAGGATACAAGTAAACATGTACTACCCGCTGAAGCATTATTTAAAGTAGAAGAACTCGTAACAAGTGCTTTTGACGCTCATAATGTACCAGTACCATATGACGCAAATGACCGAGTCGGTTTTGTCAACAATGGGATTATGGCATTATTTAGTAGCGCTAGATACATGATTGATAGCAAAGGGATAAAATATATTGAAAATGATGTTGTCACAATAATAGTTGGTTTAGCTAGATAATATGATGATTAAACAAGATCAGCAGGTCCATCATTGATGTTTGCTAAAGATATTACTGATCACGCGAACATGTGTAGTTTGTTAAAGTAAAGGCAACGCGAGCTATTGCAGTTGATCCAGCACCCCTGTGTATACGAGACAACCTGATAATATTGATAGTAATAGCGATGTTAATGCTGCCAATTAAAACATAGGGTTTGCAACACGTGTAACCATGTTGCAGTGACCACGTAGATTATTTGCAGAAATGTTATAAAGATAATCTTTGAGCGAAACATAAAGTAGTCCTCACGCGAAAATGGTGTTGATGATAATAATGCAATTTGGCGAGATGATGGTCTTGCTGCTGGTAGAGTAATTCTAACAAAACTCTCATTGTGGATACCGGTAATGACTCCATCGATCACAGCATAGGAACACATATTATCATGTATGGATACAGGTGATAAATCATTACTTTCATGACTTATAATGACGACAGATAGTATAGAGAGTCATATTAACGTTATATTTACATGGTATATGGCAAGACGTTTCTGTGCCGCGGCATATATTTTGCAGCGTTACCGGATAAAGGACGATTCAATTCACAAACGCGGAGTCATATGATGTTTGATCAATTAGGTGTTTCGGAAGTCTCTTTAAGAATAAACATCAACAAGAACCATCTGAAGATATTTTACTTAATTACGATCAGAACAAAATAACATTTTTGTATCTTTGTTTGAGGACATTTATGGAACGTGAACAAAATGTATATAATACCGGTCTGCACATATCACAATTAAATTTTCAAAGATTATTTCCGATTTATCACTATTCACTGGAACATCTCAATTTAATCGGATAATCCGTTATTGACATACACTTTCTTGCTCGTGTAAATCTTTCGAAGACTGTAGCAAATGCTATCAATATCCCTAACCACAGAGCAATAGCTGTTATTCTCAGCGACACATCGATGGTACTAGTGGACGAATGAGGGTATTTGATGTACCAGTAGGAAACATGTAATGTTTTCCAAAAATATGTAGACAATTAGATCAATCACGTTATTAATACAGTCACGTTAATGTTACTCTGACTCCTGGTGACATTAAAAAATTATAGTCTGATTCAGTTAAAACATGTGGAACTACAAAATCGCTAAAACACAATTAGATGTTTGGTGATCAGAAAAAATAGCGCGTTAGATTAAGCATTTCAATGTGTCAAAACAAGATAAAAGAGGTATTCAGGTTACTTTCTCTGCGGCTCCGATCACTGATATGATTACATCAGGAGTTTTATTCCCTCTTCTTGTTGCGTTCCCAAAATTGATTGCCCATGCCACATCCGCAGTCTCGAAAGCAGCAGCGTTAGGAGCAGTTCGAGCAGCGACAAGAACGGCACTAAAGAAAGCAACGGGGCAAGGATACAAAAAGGGCGAGGTCTAAGACTACCAGTAGTATTAAATTCATGGTACAACCGAATAGGCCCAAGACTGCCAAGGACGATTACATTACACCATTGTCAAAGTGTGACAATCGTTGCTGCTAAAAAATTAAGAATAAAAACACTTCAAATATGTTTTAATGCGCGATCAATTACCAAAATACCCAAACAACATTGAAACCGGTTTTATTAATATCGACAACAACACTGGACCTGGAACTCACTGGGTTGCATACGCGAATGATCCGAGTGGAATCGTTTATTTTGATTCATATGGGTTAGCACCACCCAATTAATTGATGCAATGTATGCATAAATTGAAATAGCCTCACAAAGTTAGGGTTTTTATATTCAACTCTACCAGCACATACAATAACCGATCCACCAATACGTAGCCAAGAGGTGATTAATATTCTTCATGCTATAGCATCACCGACTAAACCAAGGTTTATAAAACCGTACACGAATACTCGAGTAATCACATTTTTGAGTGATCTTCATATATAATGATATTTACGGGTAATCTCTATCGAACCTGAAAACACACATGGGAACTATAGCAATCAAAGATGTAAATAAATTATCTAGGATGAAATATAAGAAATGTTAAATCTCGCAAGTGTGGATCCAGACGAAATAGTTGTATGTCAAGATAGACAGGGGAAATTAAAAATGAGTAATGTTACCTTGAATGATATTCTAGTTAGATTTAATGGAGTGACTGCAAATTCACTAGCAGTGTTTGATTCTACTCCTAGGATTAAATCAGATGTTCTTTTTCCAATCTCATTTATAATTTTTCTGCTATCGCAACACGCCTTGATATATTAAAAATGTATCAATACAGTGTTCTCAGTAGAACATGGGGAGTTCGTCTGGACACCTCAAAATAATAGTACTGACTATAATTTCATGTGTCATCAACCAGTGATAATATCTTAAGTGAGGTCATATGCAGTAGAACCACATAAAGGTTTAGAATAAAACCCATCAATGGTAATTTAACAGCAACGACAATCAGATACTACGTAGAATTTGTAATTGGTCTAAGTACATAGCAAAATGAATGTCCATCAATATCGATACAATCAAGTGTGACAGTTTCAAAATAAACTATAAAATCTCGTTGATGATTATACAGTAAAAGTAAAGAAATAGCGCAGGCGTAATACCTGTGTTGACATAATCGTGTATTCGGATACATATGTTGTTCCTGGAACAGGTATAATGTTATCAACGCCATGAGTGATTACAACTGTAGTTGTCACAGTTTTTTTTTCAGCAACAACAACAAATACAGGGTTTCTTAACATTATCGCAAAAAATAATATCCACATGCAATCAGAATAAACTACACGAGTATATAATTAAATTACATATCGCAACGGATTCATATTCTCAAATATCTTCGTTGATATCATCCAGTCTCGACGATACAGTGATATAAGACAACGAGTAATCGGTGATGACTAACATCTACCACACAACAACAACATCAAAATTTAAAAAAAAAACATAACAATAATGACGGTGTCATCGACATCGACAACGGAATTACTGCAACATGTAGCCGCCAACACAATTCCGGCAAGAACAACTATGATCTCAATATTATCAACTAACCCTGAAAGTAGTATTAATTTCCCAACTACAGTTCCGGTAAAGGAAATCGCACTAGCAAAATTACGAGTATAGTACAGTTGGCCAAATATAAGATCAAAATCATTTAGTGGGCAACAACACAAACATTCTCAAGTGTTTGCAAATGAAAATAAACCAGATGGAACTCTTGATTGGATTATTGTTTCTATAGCGTCCGGTAATTATCAAGTCGAACAGATCAATAATGAACGCCAAGGTAGAACAAAATCTATTATAGAAAAAGAATCATAAATTGCTATAACTGTTCAAGAACCGATATTGTCAGCCGCGATCGATATAAACTCACCTGATTATGTTTTTGATATTTATAAGTCATCGATCAGAACTGTACTCTGATGAAATGCAATTCCATCACTTAAATATCAAGTACCGCATGAACCAACCTGCAATGGTTATAACCATTGATGTGAACATTTTTAAAACACAATCAGAGTACAGGAAAAGGATTTGGAAAAAGGAATTATTCATTATTCCTGCTGGCGAAAAAATATCCACACGTATTAACACTGTATATACGGATGATACTACAATGCCCTATTCTAAAATGATTGTAAACGAGGGGTATATTAATAACGTTAGAGAAATAATAACTCCGGAACTCACTCTCTCATTTGATAGATTACACAATTTACTTGTTAGTGCTACAAAGGATTATTCTGATGACCTAAAACAGGAAAATATGGAACCAATTGAGCATTTAAATCAGATCATAGACGACATAGAGTACATTAATATACGAATTTGTAATGTAGTAATACATTTTATAGATACTCGCACGTATAATAATTCTATTCTATTAAGATAAGGTATTTCTGATCATTTTAAAATAACAGAAGAACAATGACAGGCATTTGTAATACTTGAACTTGCAACCGAACAAGTTAAGAAATCACTCAGCGATCTTATCCAAAGCAAATGTTCCTCTGATACTCGCGGCTTGGAAAAAAGATCCAATGTGGACATTTCCAAGCATAATAATGACCCAGACGGTGCAGGGAGACATATAGCATCCATAAATGTCAATGAGTCATCGGTGATGGCAGTAAATCTAGTATGTGATGTTATTGATGGAAGCTATCAAATAAATCTCGAAAAATCAAATCAGGCCCAGCAGGGATACATTATGTAGTTATTTACACCAATGGCTCCACCAGGATTTCTGATAGATAGAGATCAAGTGACTCTCGGATATATTCAGTGTCATAATAGTTTATTAACGAGAACACAATCGAAACTCCCTGACAAATCTGGTAATTTGACTGACTTCGATGGGGTAACATTACAAATAAGTCTCTATGTAAGATCGTAAATATCAATCGACGCTGATGAATCAATGTGCAAAGAAAAATATATAATAAACAAAATATATTTCAGTCACATAATTGTTTTGTCTTTTTGTGAATTCATCGGTTGCTGTGTTTGGATTTATGGGGTATTTATCTCTTCAAAATGAGCAGCACCGACGAATTTCGTCATTTATACTAGCAACTACCTTATCAAAATGAGCAAATATGTGGTCGTGCACAGAATATATTATAAATAAAATATTTCAGTCGCATAATACAAGTAGTATTATCTATTTTAGTGCGATTAATCAATTTGCATGATTTTTACTAGTAAATATTATATCAAAATTATGAAATCGGTCGATGTGGTTTGTATTGTAGGGTATTTACCCTAATAAAGTTACGAAATCGGTAGGTTTTCATTTATTTATTATTAAATACCTATCAAAGTTACGACGTCGGTCGGGTTTCATTATTTTCACTAGTACATAGTCTATCAGGATTGGCATAATATTTGTACTAACCTACTTTTGTTTTGGTAACTGAAATCTCGGAACTAGTTTCTATAATCATTTTTAATTGTCTTACGCGTATATGTTTTGTTTATTATTCCTCTGATAAATCTGATCTGATCTTATTTTTTCTACCGCGGTAAAAATGGGAATTAAAATAATTAATTCACTATTATCCGATAATGATGCGTAAACCGAATGTTGGATTTCCTTAATGAATCTATACCGTTAAGGTAGAGTATACTTATTTTCGAATTTAAGATCTTGTAGGTAAAACAATCAGAAAGAGATTTGTCACAATTCAAGTTTAATCTAATAATTGTATTTGTAGATTTTTCAAATTTGTAATAGCAGAAATTGCATCATTGATATTTTCATAGTTCATTATGCTACTATGAATGATAAACGAGCAGCGCATCTTGATACTCGATTGTATTTTACAGTGTGAAATTTATTTATTATAGCATAAACATGAAACAATAATTTCTGATAAATACGATCATATCCTCAAAACTAAGAAAAAACATCATTGTGAGTCAGAGTTCCAAACCAGGAAATATTGACTGAAATTAACAATCCGTATTACGAGCTAGCGTATCCTGTGACCGCGGTTATTTAAAGAATGTTTCTGATAAATGGAAAACCACGTGTTGAGAATTTAAAATCAATGAAAATATCCAGAATACATCGTGTAGTCGGACACGAAACAGACACGTGGAAACGGTCAAACAGATTTATGATTTCCATTAACCGTAGTAACGATAACAGGGGAAGTATTATATGAATCGAACTATAAATCACAAGGAGCTCCAAATAATAGTATTGATAATAAAGTACACGCGTGGACTAACGCAATGTGATTTTATCCGAGTTCTGAAGATGAGGAGGGTAAATTTTATCATTTTTTCAAAGGATAAAACCGAGGAATCAGAATCAAACTCTTTACAGTCCCGTCAGTGGCAACTTTTTTCGCCGGAGAGAAAAATAGGTGGAAGCCAACACGATTGGAATTTCTCTCAAATATTCAAGCTAGTGTGTAGTATATCGACACGGTGGATTATGGAATACCAAATATAATTATACAAATCTTATTTCGTGTGATATTATTGCGTGTTATCCAGGAAGTTTCCTCGGGTATGGAGAATGTGCTGAGTATTTTATACGATTTGGACATCGGACACCCGAGATGACACGAGTTACGATAACTGGACCACTGTCCGATTTTTACCTAACCGGGTTTGCTCGTGTGGTACCATTATAAATCGCTAAAGGACTTATCCGATTTATTATACTTGATTTACTATAAATTTCTCTGAAAAATACTGGGCACCAATAGTGTTATTACCATATATGATTGCTTTTACAATAATAATATCATTGATTGTCGGTGTGGAAATTATTTCATTGCGGTTTTACCCGTGGGTATTGTTATGTTATATATTTTATGTGCAGTAACGCTCCAAGAGGATAAGTAGCTCTTTTTTCAAGTAATCTCGGTTCATCTAAATATCGTTAGAGTATTTTTTATTTTGAAAAATCCTTTCGTGGGGGTATATTTTTTTGTTTTGATCACGTTAACAGGTTTCATATTAATTGTTCGAGAAATTTCATTATTTATCGCAACTATCACACTTTCAATCTTGCATCCGATTCACGAGATCTCTTCTCTTGAACAATATTCTTCGAATATTGATATCCAAGTAACTGGTCAGCAAGTGTTCGATTAAATCTTTCAACAATTGCCTTATCGCGGTGTATTGCAGTATGTCCTCGTCTGATGGTGACAATATGCTGCTTCATTAATGATAAGACTGCAACCTGAAATTACTAACCAGGATCAACTTGTAATAAATTTGGCAACTCCATACCACCTCGTCGATAAATTCGTTAAAACGCAGAATCTTCTGCTGATGCCGCCTTGGCCAATAATGGCTCAGCTTCTTTGTATCTACTAGCAACATCAACTGCAGTTAACGCGTACTTGTAGGTCCGTCTTTTGAATGTATCATGCGGAATAAATAATATATCAGCCTGATGAACTTAATTGGGAACGCTGACATCAGCATGTGTGATATGAATTTGTTAAGGCTGTGGTAGATAATATGCTTTGAAAACAAATATGCTGCAGTAACTTCTTTTACTTTTGCTGCCCTATCGAGTTTATTAATTGCTGATTTACCGCTGCTGTATCCTTTTGGGGAGTAATAAATAGATTCCCTAGTAATATTAATTACGGCACTAATACCAGTTTACCTTTCATCGCAGATATTACTAACGTGTTAGTCATTATTCCTTGAAAGATTTATAATTTGATGCTTGAAACAATGTCACATTTGCGATATGTCTTTGTTGCAGATTGCTACTTGCATAAGCAACATCATGAGCAACACACACCTGATCAACAGCGTTTATCGGATACACACTTGGTCTTGGATGGTTTTGGATATCAAGTCGGATATCGAGCCTGGTTCGAGGGCAGCGGTAATTATATCCTGGAATATGTTTTCTCATTGGTATTTGGCCCTGTCAGTTCCTAGGCGTTTTGTCAATTTTGCTGCAATATCACCTCTCCTTTTTTTTTCTAAAAATCTGCATAAATAATTATAAATGTTATACTACACTATGTGCAATTGCCGATGAGCGCTATTCTGTTATTTTTTGTTGTAATAGTTGTTAAGTCGTTAAGTCGTTAAGTCGTTTCAGCTAGTACGAGTCTTACATTTAATACAATATAAATCCATAATTTATTTATAATAACATGAATGCATATTGTTGCGCTACCAAATTCGATCAGAATTGGAAGTGGCAAGACGCAATTGTTCCTTTAAAAATGAGATGGATTAATTGGGATACGTTTTATTTGACATCTATCTGTAGATGATTAAAAAGTACTTAAGAATTTGAATGAGAATGTGAAATCTTTAAATAAAGATGATGATGTTATTGAAGTCATCACTGATGACAATGAAGTTCCGAGTGCTGAAGACCTTGATGGATCTATTACCAATTTAATCATATATGATGATGTGATGTTGAATAAGCAAGCAAACCCCGCCAGGGTATTTTCACGCGGTAGGTATACAAACACTGATGTGATTTATGTTACCCAGCGGTATTCACAAAATATCAAAAGTGATCAGAGATAATTGTTATATTCTTGCTTTGTTTAATGGAGATGGCACTCACACACTTAGAAATATGCATCAGACCTGGTGTAGCGGAGATATGGACATAACTCACTTTAGAATTTTCTTTGGTCATGCTACATCAACCCCACATGGCTTTATAACGAATCCTTTACACGACCCCAGATCAAGATATCGTGTTGTACTTGATAAAATATTCGGTTGAGAAAATAATTGAATTAATAGTAGCAGCAAGGACGCGACAAGAAATATGCGTGTCAAAAGTTCGAGACGCAAATTTCTGGTCTTTTTTGTCACTTTTCTCCGTTTGAAGGAAGCTTTTGTTTGCCAAAAAGACACCTATAAAATGTCGTCCAATTCACCCTCTCCAACTGTAATATACTCGTAATTTTGCCTAAAAAGTTGCCTGATTCACTCCCTCTACTACTTAAAAAGACAGATATGAAATATGACACATATTAACATAACTAAATAAAATTTTGTTAGCATGTAATACGATTTTGTTCAGACATTAACACAAAATCCATTAAAGGTGCAAATTAGTAACACCCATGACCAAGAGAAACCAGCATTTCAGTTAACCTTAAATTTTCTTCTCTGATTCAATAAATTATAGACCAGTCGTCTCACTCATCGTGTCTTTGCGCCATGAACTACGTTATTTATGGGAAGGGGAAGGGACAATAGCTTTATGCTTGGCCTGATAGAATTTATTTCGGACCAAACAATCGTTTGACAAACTGGGACAATGAAAAAAATTACTTTTTGGTGAGAACATTAAACATAGTAAAAAAACAGTTTAAGAAGTAACGGTAGGAAAGCAAATCGTACATGTTTAAAACCCACTGGGTACCTATTCAATACAGTATGCTTCTAAGACGATGGAGGCTTCACCAATTATGATAAATATGAACTATTAATGTCAGAACATTCACCATAGCAAGAGTCACGGGATTATTCTTTTCTTTTGGATGAAACGCAAACTAACGAAAAAAATGTGCCTCTAAAATCAAAACGAATTTAGTTTGAGATAATGAGAAAATGAGATGTGGAAATAACAAAAATAGAAACGGTCAAAGTGAGCGATTTTACGAAAGCGGATGGAATTTGTGTCACTAATTTTGTTTTAGAGCATTACAATGTGAATACCAAAAGCAAGACATTGGGACACGTAAAAGAGCAGTGAGACGCGTACTATAAACGAATTGCCAGTGCCTGACTTGAGGAAAATTCGCTCAAGATACTTCCATTCAATTTGTCAGAATGATGGACGTAAATTCGACCCGAAAACAAAGTGAGGTAAAAAGGGATGACACATTATAAGAGAGACAGATACAGTGACAGAGAAAGATAAAGAGAGAGAAATAAAGAGTGAGAGAGAAACAGAGTTGGTATCCTAGATATAAGGCATTATATTCTTATTATTTATTAAAGGTATGACGGAAAGTTTTGAAGGATAACTGAGACGAAACGTATATGATTGCAACTTGGTCTATAGTCCTGAATTTTATCAAAAAAGAGAGGCCTTAAAAATAAAACATAACGATTATTGGAAGAAAGGAAAAGGAAACAAACCCAAAACTGCTTATGCCATAACAAACAATGTAATAATACTGGCTTGTGGGACCCAGTACACCATCCGCTTTACTGAACACTTAAGGGTTTATTAATTAGTTGCACTTTAGGGAGCCGGGTGGGGTGGGGAAGAACACATAAACATAAACTGTGGAGATATATTATTAAAGCATGATTGCAACCTTAACCATAAATAGTTAGATGTTAACGCGAAATAGACAAAGACGATGACCGTGGAAGACATACAAAATCACGAGAAATGAAGCACCAAAGATGTACGCTATCCTTATATTTTCAGATAGATGTCCGGTAACTATCGAACAATGCTTTGTAAACAAAAGTAACAGTGATTTTTCTAACCCTGACCATCTATTTTACCTTGTTCCTCTAAATCTCATGCAAATACTTTGGCCAAATGAGCAATGGTTTTTAAATGCACCCGTTGGTGCCCGAAAGCATAACTCGCAAATGAAAAAACAAGGCTATGAAAGCAAACTTGCCCAATTTGGCTTCTAGATGCATTACAACTTGTAGCGTATGTAAAATCAGAAACTAATAGAAAGTACGTTCAGACAATCAGGCTATACACTTCACTAGCCATAAGGATTCCAACTCTCTCATCAACTACTACAAACTTAGTAATACCAATAAATGTGTTAAACATTACAATTGTGCCCCAGTTGAATCAAACATAAACATGCAAATAATGCATTTACCAGCCATATATAATCGTTTATCCGTCCATACGTTATTCAACAAGATTCAAAGTAGAGGATCCTTGAACTGCTAATGGCAACATTTGCCATATTTCCAAGACAGAAATATAAATGTTCAGGAAATTGTGAACTTGAAACGTGATCACATGGTTATCAGGTACGGTCTGTATTTGGAGGGTCTTTCATACAGGATGGTAATTTACGATCGAAATTAATTGCAACACAAGAATGTCAAAAACATTTTCTCTACATCCTAATAGATGGAGAGTTGTATTTAATAGTGACACGGATCTCTATTTGCCAGTGAATATCCCAAACACGGACAATCATGCTACATGTAACTTTCGTTATAATAATAGCTTATAAACGACGATATATGTGAGATTCCAGTATCGTTTCATTGTTTACAATATCATTTATTAAAAAATGTAACTGGTGAAAATGAATCGTTTTGTTGTAAATAATATTAACTACTAATTGTTAATTCATATAACGTCCGTATATTAAGTGTGTTAATAATTCAATAATATGCATCGTATATTTTTGTTATTTGTTTGGTTCACGCATACAAACTGTGTACTTCGGATGACATGGTCACGCCACAATCCTCATTAAAATATTTGTATTAATGCACTGCATGTATACTTTGCGCGTGAAGTGTATTTTACAAGTGTTATGTTTGTATGTTAATTTTTTATTTTTTTTTACATTTTTTCTTTTTAATAGGTTGACCACTGGGTCGTGGAACCATCCCAAGGTCACCTTACAATCTAGCATTTCTTATAATCTAGGGATCATAAATATAATCTAGATAGCAGGCAAACATTCACACAAACACATACTCACATGCGTATATGGCACACGATCTAGGTGACATAGGGATATTGCAGTATTTTGTTCCTGTTTACCATCATATCAGACACATGTTACATTTTTAATATTGAGGTCCACTTTTAGAGAAATGGTTCTTGGTACAGGAGTTTGCTCGGATATATATCTCAAACCTCTCCTAACTACTTATCTTTTCATTAAATACTTGCATCTGGGTTTCATGCTTAGCAGTGTGTTAGTTTATTTTAAAAATCTTTCACTTGAGTGAATTTTGTTTTTGCAAGTTCAATATGTTAATATCCTGCTTATCAAAACGAGTATGTAATAATTGTTTTTTATGGCATCCTTCCATGTTTTTTGTAATTTTGAATATTAAGGAGAATTATTTTACGAAATCGTCGCGTCTGGTTTTTTGTTTTATTATTTCAAAATGCATTATATTACCGTTATCATCTATTAGATTATTCTGAATTTCAATACCAGCTTATGTCCAGGATTTGTATTGATGCAACAATTTAATGGTGACAAAGTTTTAAATATTCATGGGTAGATACTCGTTTGGACCATGCGGTTCTTCTTTCCAATTAGATACTGGCTAGATTACATCTATCCAAAAACTGTTTTAACGAGCCCATTAACTTTTTTTAAATTTCCTTTTCCCTAAAGCCAAATATATTTTGTATTTCTGAGTACAACTGTATTGAATAACTTCTGCCATTTTTCTTTTCCAGCAATTGTTTTGCTCATCTTATCTTAATATACCTAATGAATTAAAATATGTGTATCTTATTTAGTCCTCCCTCGTTCTACGGGGATACTAGTATATCGCGTTCTATATTCTTTACTTTTCCACCCCATACAAATATTAATCTTGTGCGATTTAGTTCTGCTTCTACCTTTGCTGATGGATTTGAAGTGCCACAAAGAGATGTATGAATTTGGTTAAAACAAGAATGTGTACACCAATTACCCTACCAACTAATGACATATGTCTTTGACTCCATCGTGCCATTGTTCGTTTTGCCTTTGCTAGTTTCTTCATATAATTAATTTCCACCATTTGATGTAAATCTGGATCAAAATCTATACCAAGTAGTGTAAAGATAAGGATCAAATTAGGCCAATTTCAGTAAATGGATTAAAAGGGTTTTTCAAAGTTTATTATCAATAATAAGCCATATATATTTTCATTCTCAAGTTGGTCCATACTATCATATAATAGCAAGGCATTTTCTCCAATGAATCTACCCTTCATATACCCTTGTCGAGTATCACTGATTATTGATGGAAGAACCTTTCTAATCCTAGTTGCAGTGGCTCCCGAAGAACTTTTATAGTCCATAAGTGATGTATGTCTCCAGTTTTAAAATATCTTCTATCTATTTCTTTATGTGGTAGACATGCGATGACTCCTTGAGTCTGAGCATCTGAAAGGTGTATTACAGTATATCTGTAATTTATTGGTCTACGTATAAATCCCCCAAGTGACTTCCAAAAGAATTTGTCGAACTCTGCAGTGAATCCATCTGAGCCAGGATTTTGTTTACATTTTTCATCTGTTGAAGAGACGTACCGACTTCATTATTTGTAACCAGATCTTCGCGTGACGAAGTTTAATAGTGTCATAAAGAAATTCACTGAGAGTTTCTTCAGTAGCCGCATCATTAGGTTGAGCAGTTTTACGTTAAACAATTCCATATAACATTGTTTTTGAGCTTCTAAAATATATATTTGGTCACATATAATTGTCACATCATCTAAAATAATTTCCTTTATTTTCGAACATTTGATCTTTACATGATAGAGAAACATGGAGATAGTTATCTTTATTTCCTACTAGATAATATTAATTTGCCATGTCAGTTATTCACTTTTTGACCAAATCAGTATACTCAATGTTTCTCAACCGTTGGGTATTAAATTGTCAGTATCCTTTTGCCCTTGGACACGTTGAAAAAGCCACACTCAACACAATAGCTGAATGAGCAGTTTTATTCCCTGGTAATATACACACATCAGATGTGTTCATGTGAGTTTCATCCGATACAAGAAAGTAATGTAATCTACATTGTTTTAAGGGAGAGTTTTGCCTCCAGGTATACATCGTCATGTCTTCATTGGAATTTCGAAAGGGGTCAATTAATTCCAATTCATTTTTTGAGGTCTTGAATCGCTGCCCTAGACTGTTGGTATTGTCAGGTAAATTTGTATTAGAACCCAAATATAAGTCTTGAACAGTATTCCAACTGATGAACAGTATTCCAACTGATGAACAGTATTCCAACTGATGAATATAATTAATGAGTTTTCAAACAATAAGATACCCTCTTTTAACTCTCTAAAAAAGCTATGATTATCATCATTGTAACCATACAAATTCACGAGGGTTATTATGTTGTCATTAATTGTTATATCTAAAATAATCAATCTTTCTTGAAAATCACATCTTTCTGTATGGATTGCGAATTCAAAAGAATTTCTAAATATATTGCAACCCGATCACTGTTTCTAGATCAGCGGCTAAATATACATTTATATCTTCATTCATCTGCCCAATATATTTCATCGTTCTTTGTACAGTGAGTTTCTTGCAAGTATACTATATATACATTCTCTTATATTATATCTACTCGATCATAATTTAATTTTGAATGGAAAAACACTTTTTTCTCCAACATTGCGTATCATTCATCAGTAATGTTATATACCCTGCATTCCTTGAATATTCACATATCACTCCAACATCTAGGAATCGTTGCACTGTAAAAATAATCATTTATAACTGTCAATATTTACAGAGTCCTTTCACTAGGTTCGACCTATAGCCGCCACTATTCTGCAGTATCGTTAAGATCTTTTTTTACTTTAAAAGAAATTAATGGGTGAAAAAAAAACCTACGTTTGGATTTGTAGACCTAAACAAAGAAATCTCAGTCGTGGGTGTTATATTATTTATCTCACAGCTAAGGCAACCCTCGTTAGGACAAAAATAATTGTATCAGCGCGACTGAGATTTCCTTGTCTCGGTGCAAACCACAACAAAGATTATATATTTCTTATCCAAAATAATGCTAATGTTAGCAAATGATTACAAAGTTCAGAATCATATCGTACCGTTAGAATAAATCAAGTTTTAATGCTTCAATCTTCATATTTACAATATGCCAAGATGTTATTACTACTCTGTTCTTAGTACTTAGTAAATGGATCATGAATAGCATTTTAAAAATATATATGGTCAATGTATTGATTTCACATAGAGCATATAATAATTAGACAAAAATACTTTTCTCATCATACATTCATCACATTAAACTAGACATTATATAATATCTGCAAATCAGGAATATATATGCTTTATACAATGTTAATATTATACAATCACTTTTTCTGAAAAATTGCAACCGAAAAATGCAGTCATTTTACTTGGAGTCGCACAAAGAGTTGACACAAGTTCACAATCTGTCAATCTGACTATATGATGGTCAATATGGCTAGGTAACAAACACTGATGCATTTCATTGTGTCAAACGTTAAAAAGATTTAATGGCACCAAACGTGCATTATCTGTTAATACTGGTTATATGGCACACATTCAGCGACTTCTATGAAACAACGGCAAACCAGTTGTTTTATTATACCTCTATACAGTATGAAATTTATACCTGCACTATTGAAACATTTAATTAAGAGACCAACAATAAACCTTTTAAAGTAAACGTTAGTCGAGTACGTCTGTAAGTTCAACACACAACGTTACTTTCTCAAATTAGACAAAATCCATTTTCTTGGACAAACACAAAGCACAATGATTAATATATTGGTCATGACTTGTTTTTCTGAATATGTGGAGCATGTTGTTGTTGTTATTGTTGGTTTTAAAGCCAGTTTTCACCATACGATAAGATATACATGACAGCTAGTAATAATGGTGAAGGAGAAACCCGGGAAAAATCCTCGTAAAGAACCAACAACCCACGAAAAACTACTGGCAAACTTTATCACATACCAATATTAGTCGAATAGGAGACTTGAACCCGCGCAGACAGAGGCGAAGTGGCAGTTATCCGTAACGGTAGGCGGTTTAGACCACTCAGCCACTCGGAGACCAGAATATGTGGCACATACCTGAGGCAACAGCTTCTTTTTGTGCTACAACATGCCTACGAACTTGCAACTTTCATTCTCCATAAATTGCAATTAAAAAAAAAAATAAACAAGAAAAGGCTTTTTTCGAATCATATTTTAATTCATTTACCAACCTATCACACTGCAGTACATGAGACAGTGAAGAAGCATAATAACTCAGGTTTGTGACAATGATCTTTTAAGTTATTGTCAAATTGATATTTGCATCAAATTAAACAAACATTGTACAACATATAATATTCTTGGACGTTGATGTTATCCATTCCACTGTCAAATCCCATAACCAAATGAGTATCATTATCTCCAGGGGTGAATATACCTCCTAAAACTAATAAGTTAACAGAGCAAAGTATAACATTCAAAAACGTTTTACTCTTGTAGTATTAGCTTTGTTATATAGCATTGAATACATGGATGAAATCACATGTACGTGTCGATACAAGAGAATTGCAGATATTTCTTTTGTATTTATTTTATGCATTTGTGGACCAAACCGTCTCTGTGCCCCAGGAATATATTAAACAATGACGAAAGCAAAAGGTTTATTTCATCAATGTCTTCCGATGAAATACTTTAAACAGATGTAGTCTATTTAAACAATGACGGCATACAAATAGTTGCTAGAATCATAATCAGATGATGGTGTCAACCAGTAAGGTTCGACAGCAATTCCTAGATTAATTATACACTAGATATATACATATATGTACAGCTTTGTATTATAATGACTGCACATATACATCATACCACATGTCACGAGTAATATTACCTGATCAACGGCGTCTGCAAGCTGATTACGGAGGGCCAGTATCTCGGTCTCCGCCTGCGTCAGCTTTGCACCTTTTGTTATGGCCTATATTTGGTATGGGCAAAGATTAATACTGTTTCAGCCATAGTTTCGTGTCAAACTAATACTACAGATAATAAAGTTATGTTCTATATTCAATTTAAGTCTTTTGTAATATTTCTTTAAAAGAAACCGATTTAAATGTTGATGTTTTCTTACAAAATATTTAATACAATACAACGAATGTTGAAGTTAGTATATTCGTTAGGAAAAGTTATCTCCATCCGTTAGTAAGAGGGTAATGTAATATGATTTCTTTATCACTATGTGTGACTGTGTATCATCAGCATGTGACCCTATATCATCTTATAACACCTTGCGGAATGTCGCCAAATCTGGTAGATATTTCATCCATGTATAGTAGTATCCTTCTTTGAAATGTAGTGACGTCTTTCGTTGGCTCCCTGGGATAGGGGGAACCGCTCCGGTGGCCTAGTGGTTAGAGCGTCCGCCCCGGAAGCGGGAGGTCGTGGGTTCGATCCCCGGCCGAGTCATACCAAAGACTTACAAAAATGGTACTAACAGCTGCCTCGCTTGACGTTCAGCATTAAGAGGTTAGTGTTAGGACTGGTCGGCCTGGTGTCAGGATAATGTGACTGGGCGGGACATCATGCTACATGTCTGCGGCATGATGCCCCAGTGGTAGACATCACTATAAACTGCCTCACTGCAGACATCGTAGCGATATGACTGAAAAATTGTTAAAGCTACGTTAAAAATCCTAAACAAACAAACAAACAAACTGGGATAGGGGAAATGTAAAATACTAATGTGCTTCAATTGATAAAATTATATATGCACTGGATGTTTGGTGTCAAAATCAAATACTGACAGATGTGGGAGTACTATGAACATGAAATAAATATGTACGCGGCAGAACATAGCACAATTATCCCTTCACTCTTTTCATACTAACATTATGGGATACGTTGCATCCATTGATCAATAACTAATAATTGTTATAGTCTGGATAAATGGCCAGGTTACAGGTCTTGCATTATTCTTTATATTTGACATGGTTCATGATGATGCAAATATTACCGTGAATTCAAGGTTGTTGACTTAGGATAAGCAACGCTGCACTATTGAACATCGTTGTTTGCTTTTTAGTTCCCGGGATTAAAGCTTGCTGTCAAATCCATACATTTATCACTGAGCCTGCCAAGATGCAGTTTTTCAGAAATGATACGTGTTTATTGTATTTTTATCTTAATGTTCATACTCCTACGTAATAATCATGCCCGTACCAATCAATGTTTGATAAGTATGGTTTTAATTTGTAGAATTAAACTATTTAGGGTTCATACAATAAAACATGAATTTAAAATGTTGAACTAATTGAGAATAATGAAAAGGAGGAAAATTAAAAATCACTAAAAATGACATACGTTAGCTTCAGCTTCATCCTGTTTTTTTCTTGTATTTAATATGTCTTCCTCAAGGTCCCTCGCTCTTGTTTCCATTTTGTGAGCCTAAACAAACAGGTAAGTACAATATATTAAATTAGTAAAACGATTCAAAATACACAATTTAGTCATTTTCTCTGAATTACGTTAATTAGCAAACTTGTATTTGTGCGTTAACAGTTTATAAGCTTGATAACAGCAAGTGTATATTAAATGTTGTGTGTGTGTATGCTTGTGTGTGATTAGAATTTTTAACGTAGCTTTAACAATGCTTCATTCATATCTCTTCCATGTCTGCAGTGAGGCAGTTTATAATGATGTCTAGCACCGAGGCATCATACCGCAAGTATGTATCATGGTGTCCTAACTAGTCATGTGATCATGATACCAGGCCGACACGTCCTAACACTAACCTTTTAGTCCTGGGCAATACGCGAGGAAACTGTTAGTACCATTGTTGTAAGACATTGGTAAGACTCAGCTCGGTATCGAACCCACGACCTCACACTAGTCTTTGACGTTGATGTTGCACATCTGAATGTCCTTCTTGAATTTATCTTTGTAACGCAGACGTTGAAGTTACTTTCTTCATTACAAAACTTAATTAACATGAGTTAATCAACAGTACCGGTATATAATTGTTATCACTATGTCTGACTGTACTTCATCTGCATTTTTTTTAAACAATAAATCCTCTGAAAACATTTTGTGTAACACCGCCAACCATAATAGATGTTTCGTCCATGTCGAATCATTCAATAAGATGGAATTTCTTATTGACGTCGATCGTTGATTCTGTGGAATCGGGGCAAATGTAAAACACAAAAAGCGGCAATTTGTATAATTAATTTTGCACTTGGTGTTTTGTGTCAGAATCAAGTCTTGGCAGGTGTAGGCTAATGATGATGATCGGAGGAACATGTAATAAATACATACGCAGGCAGAAAATGGTACACCTGCCTGTTCAACATTTCAATACTAACAACATGCGATACGTTTCATCAAATTATCTGTAACTAATCATTTCGAAAGTATGGATAAATGGCCGGGTCATTGGATTATTCTTTAATTTCTTACATTGATCCTGAGGGTTTAGATATTACCGTGAGTGCAAGGTTGACAATTGTGCGCAATAATCGTTGTAATTTTGAATAATATTGTCAGGTATTTAGTAAAATTGATTAAAGGGTACTGACAAATCCATACATTTGTCAAAGGGCATTTCTAGAAGGAATGGTACGCTTTTATCAAATTTGCATATTAACGTCCGTGCTCCTACTTAACATTCATGTTGATACTAATCAGGGTCAGATAAATAAGTTTCAGTATTGAAACAATTAGGTGCATACAATACAACATGCGCCCCAAACGTTCAAGGACATTATAATTGGGAAAACTGGAACATTTAAAATAATGACATACGTTAGCTTTAGCTTCCTCATATTGTTTCCTTGTACTGGTTATTTCTCCCTCGAGGTCCTTCACTCTTGCTTGCATTTTCTGAGACTAAAAACAACAGGTACGTGCACTATAGTAGATTAGAAAATCCATTCAAAATACTCAATTCAGTCATTTTCGATGAATTAATTTAATTAGCAAGCGTACATTTATGCAATAACATTTTAAAGGTTTGAAAACAGCATGTGTATATTAATTTATGTATAAAGTATAATCCATACATGTTTGCTATACACTATACACAATACCTACATCTACAAATGTAGCTTACATGGATGATTTTTAAAAACACCTTCTAACTACATATATCCTATATTGTATAGACATTAATGCTGCCATTACCATGAGAATATATTACAAACCACAAATACAGGATCTTTTACACCTACCATATATATACAGACTTTTGTGGCAGTTACAACTGCAAAATACATACACCATGAGATACCACTTCATCAGATATTGGCATATCAAGATATTTGTTTTTGTTCTACGGATCACAACTAACAAACTGCCTGGACAAAATTTTTTAATTGCGTTATGCGATGGCATATATATATATATATATATATATATATATATATATATATATATATATATATATATATATATATATATATATATATATATGCATACATTTAGTTGGCACTTTTTATTAATCATTCACATAGCACATATTCATTTCATAAATTTGTTTAATGTCTGAAAGGGATTAAATGAGTTTAAATATTGATGAGCGTAAACATGTGTATATACATGAACTGAAAACATTTTGTTAGGCTATAACATACAAGTGCAAGGTATGGCCTATATTCCAATATACAGAGTTACACTCACGTTATACATTCCGGCAGAACAACTTTCTGACCCTCCACGATTTGAATAATAATTAATCAGTTATCTGGTAATACACGAGGGTTAATTCAATCAAAATGCTACAATTTCAGAAAAACAATTTCATATGAATACGTGGAGACTAATGAAACTAATGAATGAATACACTATAATGTATTGATTCCTATTTTCACAATATAGTTGTAATATTTCTTCAACACAAGCTAATTAGTATTTTGTTCTGTTCTAATTAAATATCTAATCGAAGACAACGAATGTTGAAATTAGCACGTTCATTACAAAATTGAAACCCTATGATTGTATAAACGGGTACTGTAATATAATGTTTGACTTTTCATCATCTGCCTCTAACCATACACCATTTTAATAATTTGTGTGGACTGTCTCCAAACCTGGTAGATATTTCACCCATGTAGTATCATTCACTGAAATGGATATCCTTAAACATTAAACAACTTTCTGAACCTCAATCCGGATGAACAGTTGAACAGATCTGTGATATGGATATTTATATTCCTTTACCTCGACAGTTTAAAGCTATCCTCAAAATATAGTTAATCAGTTATCTGGTAATACACGAGGTTTAATTATTCCACTATGTTACAATTTCAGAAACAAACCACTTTAATGTGGATATGTGGAGACTAATGAACATGAACATAAAATATACTAAACTGTATTTGTTCCTATCTTCACAGTATGGTTTGTAATATTTTGTCTACACAAACTAATTAGTATTTTGTTTTCTTCTAATGAAATATCTAATCCAAGCCAACGCATGTTGAAGTTAGTATGTTCATTACAAAACTAAATCCCAATCATTTAATAAACTGGCAATGTTATATAATGTTATCACTAGGTGTGAATGCATCATCTGCCTCTACAACTATATCCTCTTCACATATTATGTGGAATGTCGCCAAACCTGGTAAACATTTTACCCCTGTCGTATCATTCAATGCGATGGATATCCTTATTGATGTTGTTCCTTGGGTCTGTGGAATGGGGATAATGTAAACCACATAAAAGCATCACGTTCAACCAGAGGGAAAGTTAAAGTCGAGACGCAAGCAGAAGGAAAAACCAGTCGACGAACAGGTCATTGAGAATTTACCAAGCGGTCCAATGTTAATGAACACTCGATTTCGTGATGAAATTGTATTAGTGTTTTGAATTTTAATTAATGTATCCATTATTTTAAAACTTCCGTTTTTAAGTGCTTCTGAACTAAGAGTATTCAGAAGAAAAGAAAATTGTAATTGACTGTGTCTTTCTTCTCTTGTTTTTTATTTTTGATTAAATTCTTTATTTATCTTTACTGGGGCTCGTGTGTTGTCTTTGTTCAAGATATCGACTCAGATTGTCATATCCATTTTATGACCGGGCAACTTACACCGTAGAGGTCATTCCTTAAACAACGTATGTTAGCGGAAGGCGGTTTCGAGTGTTGTTTTCCAAGTTGCGCAATACCTCTGACCAGTGCCTTGTGCAATATTGTACCAATAGCGCTTGATACCGACTACTCCGTATATTACTCTTTGATATTGCTGCTTAAATGTACCAGATGTACATGTTATAACATTTCAAAAGTAAGGGAAGAGGGGAAAGAATATGTGTTGGGTGTTTTGTTCTGTCACAGGATGTGCATAATGCGACGGATCAGTTTCACGTGGATGTTGTCTCTCATAGATGGTCCATGTCTCGCTGTTGCAGACTAGTGTTTTGAGCAAGAAGACCTAGTAGACTGGTAATCTGGTGCTCTCCGTCAGGATTTGGATATTCCAGACCTTCTAGTTCAGTCTGTCCATCAATTTTGCTGCCTTGGCATTCCTGCCGTTTATCTTAGAATTTATGAAAATCGAGCAGGAGATGGTAGACCCGGGTACGTGAAGGTATCAACAACTTCCAAGTTATCCCTAAGGGATAGATAAAGTCTGCGTCCTGCGTCATAACATTTGATTGTTCTAAGGGTTTGTCAGGTCAGTCTCTTTAAAGACGTGAGAGAGGAGGCATACATTGATGCAGGCAATCTTCTGTCTGCGATATCAAGGTTACGTCGTCGTAGATTAGTAATGTATGGATGACTACCTCAGCGACTTTATTCTTAGCAGGGAGATAGGCGATGTGGAACAACGTGCCGTAAGCACAGGTGACTGGATGTACATTCCCTAGCTGAAATCATTGTAGGTGTTCTGGCAAAGCATATAAAAGTGTCTAGCAAATAGATTATGCGCACGGTCGCAGACCTTTTTCAACCAGCTGATAACTGGGACCTGCTTGAGTTCGCTGCTAATTGCATTGACCCCTGATGTTGCGCCATTGAATTACACTGTGCTGTGCATGTTGTCGTAGTAAGACGTAACGACGCGGGCAGTCGTGGAGTCAGCGTATTTTCTACAGACGCCTGAAGAGTCCGCTACGACTGGCCAGGTCAAACGACATCGCTAGATTTATGTAGGCAATGCAACAGTGCAACTGCTGCTCGCGACACGTCTCATGCATCTGGTGTAGTGACAAGATATTATCTACTGTTTACCTGTATGCTACGAAGCCACACTCGAACTCAGAGTAGATACATTAAGATCAACAAGCGCCTGAGGCGCGGGCTAAAGCCTTTCCGAAGAAGCTGCTGACGGATATTCCCAGAAAGATGTTGATATGGCAACGGTTCTGTTTCTTCTTGTACAAATTGACTATGCTGACGTCGCCTCGTCCTGTGTAACTTTTCCCTGCTCCCAACATAGGCAGTGGAGTAAGTGCAGAGGCTGGAGTAGTGCTGATTCGACATTCTTGATGACTTTAGGTTAAATGCCGTTGCTTCAAGAGGTCTGAAACAGGCTAGGTAATCGACCATTATTATGGACCCTTCCAGTGTAGGAGGTGTGTCTAGCTCATCAATGACTGGCATATCTTGGATGACGTCCAAGGCAGTGTCGGTGAAAACGTTTTGAGTTGCATACAGTTCTACCTATCACTGTAGCTGTTTGTTTAGGTCGGTGATGACTTTGTCCGTCTATGACTTGAGGTTTGCTGTCCTGGAGTTAGGATAGGTGCCTTCGCATGTTTCATACCCTTTTATATGCCTGTTGCATCTCCGGTGTCGAGATAATGATGAGAATATTTCGCCTGCGAAGGGTGGTCTGCTAAGCGTTGTTCATGCCAGTCCTGAGGGATTGTAGTGTACTATTCCTACATGCAGCCTTGTATGAAAAGATGACTTTTCTCTTCGCCTTAGACACTGGTTTCACCACCTCCAAGTTGTCATCATACCAGTTGTTATAGTTGCTCTAATTCTTTCAATGGGCAGTGGTGTTTAACATATTACAGCATCACGGATATATCACGTTTAGTCGATGGTATAGTCGCGTATCGCTTTTTTGCGAGCTATCGTAGTTTGTTCATGAACGGCATAGCTTTATCTTTTATAAACTCATCTGTTCGACTGCAGAGACCAACTTAAAGACCTAATCATGTTTTGTCTCTTATATGTTTTCAACATGTTTTCATATTTCCAATTGCATTGCTTTTGTCATTTGTTTTTCTGTAGTGTAGTCATATCAATATTGATGGTGTAAAGCGCTTCGAGCTTCGAAAGATTAGGCGCTATACAAAGTCTTCATTATTACTATTATTATTATTATTATGATTATTATTATTATTATTATTATTATTATTATTAGTATTATTATTATTATTATTATTATCTTGGTAGATTTCACGGCTGGTTTAGTTGTGTGGACGACCAGTTGTCATGGCCTTGTGCAGCTTGTTTTAGTCATCCGAACTATGCGTACGTCTCCTTGACGCCTGGTGGATTTCCTTGCATTTGAAGAATGTGCTGGTCACACATATAATGTGGGAGGAGCACATGGCCTGCAATCCCTGATATTTTCCGTTGATCTTGCCTCACCTTTTAGAGTCTAGACAGGCGGACAAGGAATCGCTTTCAGCTCCCCATCCAGGACTGCTATATCATAGTAGGTAGAGGCTTTGAATGTTGGGGATACTTGATATTACCTATACTAGAGCCTCATATAACGTGTATTCCTCTTCGTGGGTGGAGCAGAGGGTTCGGGCGTATATATTGACGGATTTGGCTTCGACTGAGGATGTCAAGGATTTTCTCAGTTCCTGATGCCGGAGGTTCAATGAAAGCAGCAAGCGTGTTTATTACAGAGAACGGGCACCGAGCAGCCTTGGTTCATCCCAGGGCTTCTCTTGCCAAAGCAAGGTGTAGTTTGCTACCCTGACGGTGCCTCTGTCAGCCAGTCGGTTGTCTCGGAGGAAGGTTATGTCGAACTTAAGTCAAGATAATTATATGTCAATGACGGCCCTTTTCTGTGCCTCGTCGATCTGATGCATGAAAGCGATCTATCCTTTACACATGTTCCAGATGTTCCAGCTTGCGAAAATAAGAACTTAAGTGTGCCTATTTCTTTGAGTCTTGCTGGATGTGGAGTTTGTATCCCAATTGAAGAGATGGTCATTTAAGTTTCACACACCCAGTGAAGCAGGCAGTCCATGACGAGCAGCATCCTAATGAGTAGGTGTCTTACCAGCTTAAGGCTGGCGGAGATGTCCAATGACACATGGTCATTTATTCAACAGATTGAAGCAGCCCCTGGCATAAAGCTCTACTTCAATCGAGCTTTGATTTATAACCGAAAAACTGCTATTTGTTGTTTTATGTCGACGCCCGAGGAAAGAGCTGGAGTTTCCATTTTAGTAGGGCTACCACACCTGGTAGCGTAGTATGCATAGTCAGATGTGGCCCATTCAGCAATGATGGTGGACTCAAAGAGACGACCAAATGCGATACAATCTGGCAGCAGTGGCGTCGCAGGAGTTGCCTGAACGACGTTGAGGTCAATATCAGACCGCCTTATGGACTCCGCCACCAGATGTTATGTCGTGGTTTACTCCCTTAAAATTTCCCGTGAGTGGCCATAGCCTCAAAGCAGCGGCAGTTTGGAATAGGAGTTGTCCTTGTCTTAGTTGAGCTACCAGACAAGGTTTATGTGTCTCATCTACTCGAAGTGACTGGTTTAATTGCATTTTGGTAATTGAGAAATCAGAGAAGATAAACATAATACCCTACCACAAATAGATATGGATGTAGTGCTAGAGGATTGATAACATGTATTTACCATTGCGGATAGGTAATTGTTGAGTAGAATTCATGACATGTGATGAATGTATTTGGGTCTTTAAGGCAATATTCCAAATCGCAGAAAATAGTATTCACTCTCCTGATAAAAATATAGATCCGATAAGCACATATTATATAGTGCCTAGTAAAATACTAGGCACATTCTATAGTTTTGTTCATAGTTTTATAATAGTTTACGTCTTAATTTATCCGAAGAAGATACATGCCTAAGTAATTAATTCGTATTACATAATTAGCGCCAAATAAAAGAGATCTTATTAAATGAGAATGATAATCAGAAAGATAAGTTGATGTTATCTCTATCATGTTTGCAACATTGCATCATAAGCAAGAAGAGCAATGAGAATGAAAAGAAATCATCCTAAAAACTTATCAAGCAAATGAAACGGCAACTTTAAACATGGTGACTAAATTTCAATGCATTCATACAGGTTCCGCAGATACGCATCCTTAGAATCTGCCTAGCTTATTATGAAATACTAAACAATTGTTTTGACTGACAGTTGATATATTAATTCTTACCCATTCTTGTATACGTCTTTCTTCCTGAAAGAATAACAAAATTAATATTATAAACTTAGGACAGAAACATATACACATACTGGAAATTGTACTGTATGCAGCAACTCTACCTTAGTATTTAACAATAAATGGCATTTGACCAAATATACTGAAAAGGCTGTGACATGAATATTTTATTTATCGTTTTTCATTTTTTGTTATATTCAGAAGAAATAATGAGCTGCTACATGTTGTACCGTTAAAAAGGGTGTGATCTTCATAGACATTATGAAGCCCCATACAAAAAAACAAACATATATTTATAGTGAATTTATGTTTTTTCCTTACAAAATGTATTTGAATCATTCATGTTGATTATATGCCACTGTTTACTAAATCGACCCAACTTTACGTCGTGTGGATCGGTGTCACCAGTCACGTGGTTATACGTTATTTCTTAAAACCTAACATAATATCAAGTCACATTGGGACATACATGGAATGTCTGATAAACAAGGAGCAATGAAGAAAATTGCGAGTTGTTTTAATGACTTTGAAGTGTATCGCAGTCGTATCGGTGACTGCACGTAATACAGGTTCACACCTCAAAACAAACCTATGTTTGTACACCAGTTGATCATCATTCGACACATTTCCAATACAATGAAGACTTTTACGAGCCTAATATACATCATCATACAAGTATATCGAAACAACATTTTATTTCACGATAATAACCATGTACGTGTATGGATGTTTATTCGGCTTATTTTGTAGAAAGATGAAAAAACACTTGAGCCCAGTAAACATTGCCTTGTTCCGGCATAGAGATAAAATGTAACAACCAATACAAAATATATTATACATTTCGACTAATATGGATTGTGATCCTTTCCAATAGAATATTAAAATGTTTATTCCCATCCGACACGGATATGGTCAATGATGGGTCGCTTTCTTCCAAGTGCTTGATTTAAGTCACAAGTGCAACAAGCACATGTCCATAACAAAATAATAAATCAACAGCATAATTCCGTCTTTATGTGACGACTTGATCATCATTAAGATAATATATAGGAGGCCCCGAGTGGCCGGGTGGTCTAAAGCGCTGTCCGTTACGGATCACTGCCATCTCACCTCTGTCTGCGTGTGTTCGAGTCTAAGATTCGGCAAATGTATTTATATGAGAAAGCTTGCCAGTAGCATATGGTGGGTCGGTGTTTCTTTCCGGGATTTGTCCGGTTTCTTCCTCCACCATTAATACTGGTCGCCATGTATAGCCTATATTGTGCTGAAAAATGGCGTTAAACCATAAAAAAGATAATATAAACGACTCAAAATGGTGACGTTAAGAAATATACCATTTCACTGTAGATGAACTAATACAAATATAAGTCGTGGCAAAATAGGAACTGTATTTCACGCATAAGTCGGATTTACAAATATAGTAATTGTAACAATAGTACGCCAATTTTAGGCCATGGGTGATTTGTACAGTTTTTACTGAAAGCAATATGATTCATACTTACTCTTTCTCTTACTTCTTTCTTTTTTCTCTCTTTCGTCCGAAAACAATATACTAAATTTAATATTCGACAAGGTTAAGTAAATACCACTGTTTCGCTTTAAAAGTGGCGGTAGATGTATGTAATTTCTTGAACAGTGTATTCCAAAATAGATGTTATTTTATGTAACCCTCCTATACGTGTTGTTGACAATTTAGTTTTCTCAATTTTATCTTTGCTGTATTGGGTCTGTATTTACAATACATAATAATCTTTTCATATATTGGAGTTTAGACAGTAATAAGAGTAAATATCATAAAAAGGGAACTCACTCAGAAGAAAAACACTTATAAAGACATGTTTATATACCAGACTATTTAGTAGTAAAAATATCTTAACTATTCCAGAGATATGAGTTGAACGAGACCTTGATAACAGTTCGTTTGACATTCAAAAGGTTCATTATTATTCGGATATTTACTATCCACATGATGAACAAGATCATGCGAATGAGGTTTACGAAATTTTTGGAATATCGCATAACTTTTGAAAAATTCCTAGGATGAATTATATTACGATAAGGTATTACTTGAGATGTGTGTTGATTTTGACAGGATATAACTTTCGGAAGGGTTCTGCCTCATATTTTACCGTGATAATGTTAGTTCTAACTCACATATGTTACGCAGTAGTTGGTTGTGGCTGCTGGTTTACATTTTAGGCAGACAAAGTGGGGTTTGGAGTGTTGGGTTCTCTTTCACTTTTGCTTTTACAGTGAAACAATTTTTTTTATAAAGTATTGAATTGTGACTCACATTGTTGGCTCCTTCACTCAGAGAAAATATGGACACCTTTACTGAATGTTTGGACTGTAAGCAGAGGCATTTGTTATATTTTTTATGACTAAATACGAATGTTGAAATGCCATAGATGCATTATAATTCATTGTTAAACGGGGGTCTGTATTTATGATAATGAGTTGTGTGGATATAATGTGTCAGTCTGATTTGATGGTTCTTATTGTGCAATGTTTAGAACCCCAGTTATACGTATCTGCAATAGTCGATAATTCCAATGCGATTGACAAATGTGTTGTTATGCCTTTATCTGTTTAAGACGACCTATCCGCTATCCATGCGAAATCACTACATTTTGGATCGAATACTGATAAACTCTGAAATGGTTATGCAATTACATTCATCCTAAAACTTTCCGATGAACATTTTGTGTTAACGCAGTGTAATTGACAATCCTGTGGATACTCGGATATATCTAAGCCTTTTGTGGTTGTTCGTATCCTGATACATGTATTATATTCATAGATGAAAAGAATATTATCATGAGCTGACCTTATTTATCTCCGCATAGCTGCTTGATAGAGACATAATGGAAATCCCAAACTGAGCAATTTGAGAGAATTTGTATCACAAATCCAACGTATACGGATTAATAAGATGTTAATATCTTGTGAAAGACTGCATACACGTGACATATACATTAAATTATTCCGTTTTCAGGTAATTCCCATGGTTTCCTTCGATAATATAACTGCTGTATTTGTTTTGCGTTTGAATCCTTGTCAGAGTATATTGCAGCAAACCTTTGTTGATGTGTCTTCAAGCCGATGTAGTGTTTCATCCAAGACCTTGATTAAATGTGAGGGCGCGATAATCATTCGATTACACTAGCCGTATTATCGATGTTATGGTTATGGGATTAAGCACAGATTTCTATTTCAACAAGAAAGAACCTGTTTCTTGATCTAGCTCTTCCTGTCACAGGTTTCTTGAAGATTGTTCAATTGCTTTTGCTCGTCTAAGTCTACTCCGACAAAATAATTTATATCTGAAGGAAATTAGTAATTTGTTTATTGAAACGACCTTGCATATTTTATATAGCTGTTATCAAACTGTTAACTATGTTTCCTTCCTCTAGCATCTGAATGGCCTGTTGTTCTTGACATACAGCTATGTGGTGAAACATTTTTCTACATGCATAAGTTTAGACTTCTTTACGAGTTTATGTCTGCTGCTTGTGTTTCTTTGGAGAGATTCCGTAAAATCAAGGACTTGTACAGTATGACATTCGATCATGGATATGTTGGTAACTTTGTATGATTTCAAAGTAGACCTCCATCAGTCAGTTTAATTTACATTCTGCGTCAAAATATAGAACCCCTCCTCGAAAAATGGCCATACCTCAATGGTCATTTCATAGCACCACGGAGAGATGTAATATGACCTGCATATATGAATATAGTATCCATATAAAAACATTAATTAGGGGAGTACCGCGCCAAGCCTAAAGCCTAAGTTCCTTTTTTAAAAAATTCGACTCATTAACTAGGAAGCTAAATACTTCGGCTTTTTATAGTGTGTGAATTAGGTGTTCGTTGCGACCAATTAGTATGTACAAATTGTGGCGGTCGAAATAACAATGTTACCAAATAGTAGTGTGCAAATTGAGAACAAACAATAAGATTAAGAAGTATACATAGACGGAAAAACGAATATATGACAAATTTTTAAAAAAAATGCATTCTCAAGCCAACAATTAGAAAATTAATTCCGTGTTTACTAGTTACAAATATATTAATGATAAAGATGTACGTACATTCTCAATCACATGTTAGTAACGTTAATACTGATCAAAAAAGGTTAGTCAATTATTAATTTGTCTTAAGATAATGTCACAGACACGATTTAGAGACATCGGTTAATGTTTGAATCGCATCGTTGTTTCATTACTCAAACGTGATACAGCGTTATTCGTCTCACTATTGATAAATTTAATAATCGATTAAAACCCTTAGAGATTTTAGAATAGCTTTAAATACCAATTTTGTTTTGGTTGTTTTGTTTTTCTTTTGCTGGATTTCAACACTTTATGTGGTATGACTTTTTTAATTTCCTGAATCACTACATACCGGAACCGACGATAAAGTTGTTTTATTTCTCATTTTAAGAGACATATTCAATTTAGCTCCAAGAAGATGTTAATTCATAAAGTGTATGTACTTCCCAATGCTGAACATATGCATATGCACTTCATCACATGTCGTGTGAAGTGAAATATCTGTAATAATGAAACCTAGTTTTTATTATGACAAGCCAATAAAGATTATTGATATATTTAATCACTTCTGGGTGGCCTTAAGCTTCATTGCCTCCCGAAATATGTAAATCCCAAGCATGTTTGTCACAAATCAGCTATTATCATACTTATCAATTTGTATGGTGATGCATATAAATCTTTCAATGACATAATGACATTTATCCACGTTTAGGTTCTCCTTTTTATAATATATCATGACATTGCTTCAAACGAGTTAGACCATATCATTGCCATGTACCTGGATGTGTCGAGTTATATGACTCCGTTAGTTTTCTCTATGTCATGTTCTGTCACTAGGCAACGAGTAAATGTGCCATTATCTATCTTATTTACAAGTGATGTTTCAAAATGTATTTCTAACTCAACTGGCTGCATGAGTATTATCTCCATTTAACTATAAACAGCCGCATATAGGTCACATTATATTGCTTAGGAGGTGATTCTACACGTTGGATATAAAACAGCTGTTCCAAAGATGTGTCCCTTTCAAAAACGCGATCCGTTGCACATTCTTCTGGAACTAGTGGTGATGGAGCACGTTATTCAGAAACAACGGCCTCCTCATCCGGAACATTGCAGGCTCGGTCATCAAGTACCATGACTTCCACGATGACATCCTCGTCCTTGTACAATAATCCGGCTTGCTGAACAAAATTGTTTCGTCGATGGTATCAAAAAATTTTTTACTTGATGGAATGAACGATATATGACTCCACATTGTAGATAATATCATACACAATTTCCTCCATGGTTTGGGTTTACCTTCACCTAGCCAATCACTGATGACAACCGGGCGATCTGATACATACATTTATAATCGTTAGGAGACACTCAATCGTCACTTGCACCATGAACTATGACCAAAGTCGTCACAATGCGAGGATTTAGAACGATTGGGAAGCCCGCGAAGAGAATACTATCGTTAGAGGATGTCTCATTGAGTTACAACATGTGACTGGTTATGCGCTCGCACGCGTTCACGGATTCAGGATTCGACATCTCAATCTGGATTATAAATACAATTTTAATTTAGTCCACCCACATCAATGGAGTTGACGTGAATACAATATATGCTGATGCTACGTCGAGTTAGAACAATGTGGGGCTGATACCTTTCCTGACTTGAAATGTGAACAATCGTTCTGGATTCATTGTTAATGACTATTGTGAGTAGTATACGTCATCATTTGAATTACTGGTATGGAAAAGGTTAATAAACTAGGGTTTACATTTATGGAGAATCAAGAAAAATGAAAAACGCGTGGTGAGAAGATGAATAATGAGCGTGAAGCTTAACAATTGAAGGATGAATTAGAGAAGCATGTGGATGAAAGGGGAAGCACCGGATACGTTTTGACTGCATCGCTATTACTGGAACCGGACCGAGATCGAATAGCGTCCACAATGACTGATAGATTCTAAACAATATGAGGTACTTCTAATACTGAAATCTTTAAAGAGATGGCGGATATCTTAATTCGTACTTTGGAAGTTAAATTACTCATGAAAAAAACAGTAACATATTGTAAATGACGATTTCAAAAGTTAGGAAGCGATTCATCGGGTGACAGTGAAAGAAGTGTAAAACAGTTTTAAAGCCTGTTCATGGTTAACAACTTTGTTGTTTCAAGCCCATGTATTTTGTCACTGTGGATACATGCAAAACTATTTAAAATCAAATCCACGGACAACAATTTTGTCAACAGGCTAAAAATAACCAGATTCAAAATCGTTACCGTTTGTTTCACGCAAAGTAGCCTCTATAAAGCGGTATAGTCCTCCATGTGATTAGGATCATCAGGCATTAACCGCGTTGACATCCTCTGCAATATGGAACAGCTTTATATAACAACAATCAGTTTTTGTTTTGGGCATTAGATCAGTGACAGAAAGTATAATTTATCCAGGCGGATGAAATATTACCAACATCAACAAGGACATTTACAGGGTGATCACACAGCGGCAACTATGAACATTTAACCCAATTATTACACGCTAAAAACCAGAAACAAATTATATGGCGTGATTTTTCCAATTATATTTAAGTTATATTTGGCTATAACACAGGTACAATTTGGAATGTAAACAGAATATACGAAGGACATATACCATTATATAGCACTGTGGTCAAAGGTATACTCATCAATTCCTCAATCACTTGGGAATCTTTGGATTTGTCACCCATATTTCTCCACATTTTTTATTTATTATCCAATTGTGAACACGCACCGATGTCGGTATTCACCACCTATATCAATACGAAAACATTGTCGAGAAGGACGTGCGTCGAAGACGTCATGGAAGGAACGTTTAATTACGGTGATAACATTGGCTTTTATAAATATATTACATTAGATGATCACAAATATAACCCTGTAAAGTTTGAATTGATTTTTATCCACGACGTTTTCATCGAAGAATACCGTATATGTTTTCAAAGCGAACATGCTTCATGTGGCTGGTGACGGCATCGCCACTGCTTTCAAACTAGCCAATTTCAGAGTCAAGCTTCGTATGCACGTAATGCATCACACATTATTGGATTTACTGCTCTGCGCGCCCTCGTTGATTCCATTCGTGAAATTCGCATGATCCTTTGTCTGAACACTATATTTATTATATTCATTCATAACGAAAAGATGAAAAGTATACGTTGATACTGGAAAGAGATTATATGGAAAAGTACACACATAGAACAAGGCTACATAATATGACTTTTACCAATTCCTGGCTATCAGTGTCGATGCCAATCGTTATACCTTCCTCTGCTCACGTGCACGATTTAGAATTAACATTCAACCGACTTAAACGAAGATTATCTTAAGCAAAACATAATTTGCATGTATCAACCGGCCAAGGTCCAGCCAAATTACATCGGTGAGAGTCGATACAATGTAGGCAGTACATTCCGGGCACTTGTTTAATATTTTGTTAACACGGAGTCCAAAACAGACTCTAAAGAAGCAAACTGAAAAACATATGAGTTGATCAAGTATTACTTTAGACAACATATAGTACAAGATGATCAATGTTATTGTTCACATGCCACATACAATTAACCTAGTGTGCAAATGATGCCCATGTACGCCATACACAATTACCAGAATGAAGATACTGGCATACCACTATGGTTATTTCGCTACTTTGTTTGCATTTTCCAAATTAAGGATCTAAACATCCCTCTCATCTCACAGACTTTACAGCTCATAATGAGATTCCATAGACCTTTGTCGATCATATTGCATATTATGTAGGTTACGCCCTGCTGAATTCAGATCGGTTCATGACTTTAGACGCGCTCAATAGACACATAAGCGTAATCGTAACTAGATATTTCAACAGCAGAATTAAACGATAAACTGTGTAAACCACTTGTACATGCCACACCTCAGCGTCGTCACAAGGGAGATAACGAAACGACCTACGAATGAACTCCAGACAGCGATACAAACATTGCTGGTACATTGTCTGTTATGTTCGTTAATAAATATGCACCAAAGGTAATTGGATCAGCATCAATTCGTCATGTCTTGATACAGCGCATGTAACTGTTGTTGGCGCCACATAATAGCGGTGATGGAGAAACGTTTCTTCCTTTCAAAGACGTTATATTATTTATGGGTATACGAACTGAAACAGTCCCATTCACAAAAAAACGAGTCAGAACTAACCATTCCAAAACAAACATATTATATGCGATGTCATACCAAAAGGTGTGCTAGGACGTCATGTTTGGAAAGCTTCAACAGCACAGCGTGAGCCTGAACCTATTTTCATCTACTAAACACTGTGGCAGAAATAAAATTTGTATATACTATTAATTCATATCCAGGATTGAGGCTATATAACAATGTGTACTGCATGCCAAATTACATGCATCAACATAACTATATGTATGTGATACACAGTGTGATAATGATGCACGCTATCAAGGTATGTATGTCACATTTTTTGGTGGTGAAATGAATGCCAGGGTCAGTAGTCAAAAAAGTGTAAAAACTGATTCGATTTATTGAATGGGTGCTGAAATATTAAAAGGGAGATACCATGCTACTCAATCTTTTCGGGAAACCTCCATTTATGACAACAGTATATGGACCTTTCAATTACATTCCTGTCTCCTCCAATACTTTATTTTCTTCCAAATTATCACATTAGCTGCACAACATTGCAATAAAATATGTGTAACAATTTGCATACATGTATATTGATATATGCATAAACAGTCATGTTTGGAATAAAGAATACATTCGCGTCTGTTTCCTGTATTGGGAGAGAGAAACGTTTGAATATAACTGATCATGTCGGACATGTGCACACAAACTATTTCACACCAACGAAATAATTAAAACATTTTCTATCATACCATCCAGTAACCGTTCATAACAATTGTGAGTGGATATGACAACATACATGACAGTTTATGGTGAACATATTGTCTCTGATGCCTGATTTCTGATTTCATGAAAAGAAGATCAATTAAGTTAATGTTGCCTAAAATGCTCTTCTTGGTATACATTTATAACATAATTTAATATTCACACATAAGTGTATCCCAACTGACCGACTCATATTGGTTTTTTATACTTAATAAGCCTCATTTATTATACTCATATGTTATAGCAGAGTAAACAAGGTAGAAAACAATATGTGTCGCGTTTTGGTTTTCAGGTATTGTGCTTGTGTCTATGTGCGTTTTGTTATTGGGTATTGCATTTGTTTGTTTTATATGCGTGGTACGTTCTTAAGAGAGTGTATCCTTATATAAATAATTGAGACTTTAAACCAAACACAAGCTTCTTTTTAAAATCTATATTTGCTATTTGCAGATATAAACGCACTACAATTAGTTCAGGTTCCAATATCTAAATCTGAGACCATGCATCAACAAAACCATGGGGGATGCTTGACTATGTTATAAGCCGTTAAATAATGATTGAAGTTAAGAACGCTGTGTAATCGTAAAAAGTAGGATAATGAAACATTAATATTCTCTCTCCAATACTTTTAATGCGTTCGACTATCCAGATTATATGTTGACATGATGAATAATTAGGACAAACATACCATTATATAGAAAACGCATCTTTAAATACAAGTATGGTTGATTCATCGTTATGTGTGTCTATTTATTTTCAAACTAGGAATCACCAGTTTGTCAATCAGAATAATCTTATGTTCATTTTGGACCAAAACAATAAATAAACGACATACAAATTAGATATAAAACAATGATTGACAATAATATTTGACTAGTATGTGGTATGAATCTGGTAATAATGAAGTCAGAGAACAAAAATATGTTACATCACTTCGACCCTTTGAGACAATAATATTAGTAAATAATACAAATTGCTGTTATCGGCAGAGTATGAGTTTAATTTCAAAATAGTTATCTTTATTACATGTATGCGACATAGCAAACGTATAATAACTGTATGCAATGATCCATGTATAGGTATTCACTGTAGCAAGAACACGAAAACATTGAGCAATACATCTGTTTGACCTTTTGGCTGAAATCAGCCAAATAGAAAACAGTATACAATGAAAGACTGGTAGTTGATTTCTGAACTCAGAGATAGTAATACTTACTTGTTCTTTCTTCACTCTGTCTTCCTTGAAAGAAAGTAATGCATGTGTTAAAGGGTGTGACGTACTCTATGCTAATTTTCTCATATAGAGTATGTCTGCGCGTGACCATAGTGTCAAGTGCAAGGACAGTGTATGTCATCATACCATCAGTTTTTTTGTTCTTTTAAAAATATAATGAAATGTATGAATGAAGCATGAAATTATAAACATGCCAAAGCAATTACTGTACATTGCTTTAACTTATCTTTTAATATTTAACACTAAAAATAAATAATAATTCTAACACTAAATAAAAAATAATAATTATTTTGGCCATGTATTCTAGTAGATATTATTGCATAAAAAACCGAAATAATAAAGTGTAACATAAAATATACCCTCTGTTTACATAATTGAAATTGAGGAGTTTGTGAAATGAATCTTTTAAAACATATGATTCATACTTAGTTTGTCAGCTTTGAATATTTGTATATGTAATTGGTACTTACTTGCAGTGTCTTTTCCCGTTCTGCCTGAAATATCATAAGAAATATAATAGTACAAGTAGTTATACCAACTATTAAATTTAGCTAGCAAATATGAGCATCGTAGATATCAGCAGACGTGGTATTAGTTGCTCTTTCAGTAGTAACATGGAATTGTAAGTGTGAGATGCTAGTCAGTCCAGTGTTCACAACATAGTGTACGAGTGGAATAATATGCAACGCTAGATTATATGATATATAACAGGGTATTGGGCACTCCAATGTGATGAAGCTGGTCTAATATGGGCTTTCGGTAGTAATTGTGATATATATATATATATATATATATATATATATATATATATATATATATATATATATATATATATATATATATATATATATATATATATATATTATTTAGCTGAGGTCTCTTGAAATGATATATTAATTGATATATATCTAGTATTTTGCATTAAATTATATGCTAAAAACATACAGTTCGACAATTTTAAGGATACGGATTTCTTCAAAATGGTCTTTCTTTGTAGATGTCATACAGTCCGTATCTCAAATATTACATGAATATGTATTGCTTTATCTTAACAACCCCATATCCTACCCATTGGAGGTATAATTTGCTGGAATTATCGCAGTCATGTTTTTTTTTCATACTTGATAGTGCTAGTGAACTTCTGAAAAAAGTATTCTAGAGCGTAATGAACAGAACTATGAAATGTATGTCTCATTCAGCTAAATTAAAAGTGTATTTCATCTCTCAAGTGCATATTGACAATGATATTGTGATCGATTTGGTTCTTCTTTTTATCATTGGTGCATTTCAAGCTTGAGAATATTCCACGCATCGATGCCATTCACAATACACAGCAAGCCGTATAATATATATATATATATATATATATATATATATATATATATATATATATATATATATTCCTTTTTTGCAGCATTAGGTGGACCATCCTTTTTGCTGCATTAAGCAGACCAAAATGAATCTTCATAATGATTCGAAATATACAAATATCCTTAACGTTTGTAATAAGTAAACATTATTTATATGTTATGTATTACATGGTTTCAATGCTCCAGGCAATAATTAAAAATATACAAAATACACGATCTCCTTAAGTTGCATATGTTCATTATCAGCATTAAAAAGACAAGTGCTTAAATTCCAGCATAATGAAGAACACGATATATATATATATATATATATATATATATATATATATATATATATATATATATATATATATATATATACATATATGCCAAAATACATCATCTAAGAATCTAAGAGACTTTAGTTTGAAGATATAAGCTACAAAATGGATAAAAATGTTGTTTACTTGAACACATCTCTAGAGATTGTTTACTGTTTTGTATAATTATTGAGATATTTTTTGGTCTGCATACTGCTGCAAATTTAGCATAGTCCACTTAAAGCTGCTTTTAGAAGTATATATGCATTCATTCCAGCTTAAAGGAATAGGGAACGTACGTGTTGATTTAATATTATCTGAAAGCCTGTCGTGCAAAATTATATTTTATCTGACTCCCTTATACCGTTCGTGCCCTTTAGTTACTACAAAGAAATATTTGGTTATCCGCTCAAGTGCCTTGACAGATAATTATATACGTATCACGTGGTCGGTAAAGACGTCGTAGGATATATGGCTAACAGCCAACGGTGCTAACTGGGAAAGTTGCTAGCGTGATTCAATAATTTCTTTTCCTTTTGCATCATGGAAAAGTGCGAGAACGACTTCCCCTACTTCTCTGTAATCGTGAACAATTTACCTTATCAGGTGAAGCTACTTTTGAAGACTAACAACGAAGAAGAGAGTAATGACACGTCGTCATGTTCTTCGAATGTCAAAATGATGAGGATATTTTGCACGAACACACAATGGTTTGTACTGATGTATGATTGTAGCATGCATTTCATATGTATATAAAACATGAGCAGAACGCATGTTACATGTCACTAAAAGAAACTGAAACGTTGTAAACTCCTGTGTGTATAACAATGCAAGTTTTGGTGCACCCAAATTTCAATAATCCTTCCTCGATTGCCCGAAACATTTAAAGATTATAAAGATTACCGATAGTGCGAGATATCAAAGTAGATGCTTGTAAAACTGTATTTCAGTGTTTATGTCTTGCTAAATTAAACATTTTTAAAAATATTAATTAGTACTGTTTTCAATTTTTTAAAGCAATGAAAGCCACACACACACACACACACACACACATATATATATATATATATATATATATATATATATATATATATATATATATATATATATATATATATATATAATGCAAATTTATAATTGCTTCATTGTTTCAGAACACTTATTGTAGTGGAAATAATGACGTGCTGTACACTAAACACAGATATTTGTTTTTGTTGTTCCTTATTTTCAACTTCTCCTACATTTACCCCTTCACACAGTGTAGTATCTGTTTTCTTTTTCAAATAAAGGACAAAAATCCACGTAGAATACAGGACTATGATAATGAATGTCAGTACACACCAACGATTAACTCCTTCTGCCATGCATAAACATAATAATCACAGGTTTATTGTTATCACAAGTAACACTAAATATCAATATATTAAATACATTTCGACTCACAATATCAGATGAACTTGACAATACCCTTAACTTTGAAAGGCAACATTCTGAGAACTAATGTTGTTTTGTCAAACTTCATTTCAAATGCAGAATCAACATGCTATTTCTAATCCACATATTTCCTTTACAGTGCTTACAAAATTTTGAAAGCAATTTTTAAACATTCATGAATGGTCAAAATTATTTTCTTCTCTTTCCTTACAGGTGTTATTGTAGATATTGCCAAATAATTTGCCTGGCAATTGAGCACTTATGCTGCCAAGAGGTGTAGATAATTTAAAAAAGTAGGGTGACCGCACATCTATAACCCTCCAGGAAAGTTTCATAGCAAACTGCTTAAACATATATGCTGGAACTATCCCTGTATGAATATATGGAATAGTATGGACCTTTGGATGATAATGAAGCAATACACAAGTAATTGTTCCAATCTTACAATTTTATTTCACAATTCCTGTTGATATATTTTATATAAGATTTTCCAATACTTGTGACAATGTTTGGGATACATTTTTAAAAAAAAAAAACAATTTTCAAGATTTCCTTCAAAGTGTTTTCATATTACATCTCATGGAGACAAACAACATTTATTGCAGAAGGATGCATTCCAAGCTGTGATGGTCGTGAACTTATGAAAAAAGTGCATTTTATTTTTAGAAGAAAATGTAGTTTTCTCTTTCAAAGACTTGACACTCTTTCTTGTATTTTCTTTTTGGGTGATATCTAAACTTTTTTTTAACAATATATAGCCTCGATAAATAAAACTGCTTGTTTTGAGAAAGGAATAGCATGTTTGTTATAAATTCTTATAAATACTATGTTGACAATGATTCATACATTGTTTTGTTTATCAACTAGCTTTAATGTGTCTTCAAGAACATTATAAACAAGCAACAATCGAATATAAAATTTTTATATATATGTATATGTATTCAAAAAAGAATAATAATTTGATATTTACTTTTACATGTATTCAATATTTATTTTCGAAACATAAAGGCATATAGCATATCTGCATTTTGTCGAATGGATTTGGCATCGACTAGGCAGACACAGCCGTAAAGTGCTACCACCCTGTGTTGTTTAACAAATAAAATAATCTTTTCCCTTAGAGGAATATGTTGACTTCAAATATGCTGCACCATACAAATTATTGGATTTCAAAAAGCATGATTTTTGCTTTACGATGAGTTCATCCTTTTGAAAATTGTTTGTATGTTGCTGTGAGTGGTGGTGGATACTGAGATTCCCCTTTCATGAACATGTTTGCCTTTGTGTGTGTAGTCCATGTCCTGCCTCACGTCCAGCAATGTCTGCTTCAGGAGGGCAATGTAACCTTAAATAATAAAGATGCACCAAGATATGAAATCAATAAACCCTTTTCTGTTAGTTTTGAACTTTCATATTTTCTTAATGAATGATATTGACCTGTGTCCCAACATAATGAACTTTAAAAAAAAATATTTCATGAACTATAAATAAATTTAAATATTTATTTATAGCTCAGATTTTACTATATATTACTTTGTTTCTTCTAATTACTTGCAGTGCTGGGCCACCCATTAAGTACACTAAGCGCATGCTCAAGGCACCAGCCCAACAACGTCTTTGCTATCAGTCTCTATGAGGGAGCACTTTCAAGGATACAAAAGGCAGGTGGCATTGGCTAGCCTGTGCGAGTATTACAATTTGCTGAGCAGTCTAAATATATATCTCTGACAATTTCAAACCAACAAGTTTAGTTCCCAGTAACCTAACAATTACTTGTGTTAACATTTACTTGATCTAATGCATTATCTTGAAATAGTTCAAAGTACAGACAATAATTTTGTACTAGCAATACACAATTGAAATTTGGTATGCTAGTGAAAAAACCTTTGTTACAAAGACCTTGACAATCTGTAATTCTACTCAAAGTTAAATGCTCTCTTTCTGACTACCTCGATCGTATGCCAAGTACTTTCTTGGCTTCCAAATTAAAGTATAAGCCCCATATTTGGCTGAAAACCCAGGGGAATCGCAACGTGCATCACATACACATATCATTTTATTTCCAGTGCGCTCTTAAATTAACGAAGCGTGTTGTTTCTCCCATACCTCTTCAACTGCAGGTACAATACAAGATGTTTGTAACTTTGTAAATGTATTTTTATTGAAACTTTGCATATTCATTCCCTCAAAAAATATTGCTCCTGCATTCAATGATATGTGCCCACTGACACAAATTGAATTTCCTGTGATAATTGTTACTCGAGAAAATTTCAAAAATGTTTGGGAGGTCAAACGACATGATCTACATACATTCGTCAATTATGCCAAAGTTGACTAAGACACCAGAATATGTTTCTGACCTTTTGGTGTTATGTCTTATCAAGCTTAACATTTATATGCATATCTTCAAAGACACTGTTATCATCACTGTCCTCTTCATCATCAGTATCTAAATGTGGTTCATATTCTGAATCACGGTGTGGATCAGGGTCAATATCATCCTCACTGCTTGGTTCATTTTTATTATCTGAATCCTCTCTTGGTTTTAGGAGCTCAGACTTAATTGCTATGCTATTGATCTTGCAGCTCTAACCTGAATTGTGTGAGTCCTTGTTGGATCAAATTAAGCCTGAACTTTCACACTTTGTTTTACTTCTTGTGGTTGTGCCTAAAGAATTGGTACCAAAGCTGGTATGCTGAGTTTAGCAGCATCTACCTCTACCAGAGCACATGCACATGCAGATGTATCAAGCACATAATTTGCATTGTAAATGTACATTTATTCATGCAGAACCTGAAGGAAATAAACAATTATTATTGACAAGAAAAGGCATTTGCAGTATTATGTAGTATCTTTGAAGCATTTGAGTAGTCAAATGACAACAACTGACTAATTACAATGATGGCCGCAGGAAATGTGAAAAAGAAGTTTAGGGGAGTCACTAAGAAGTGTTTATCCTATGTTTATAGCCTTAGGCTCATATTTCTCAGGTGATACTAGTAGTGAATAACATGAAATTATGCATTCCACTATGTTTTAAATACACATTAGTGTTACTCTAACGTTAGCGTCATGAATAACGTCTTCCGAGATTCATATGTTCCAGGAATATATACAGTAGTATACGCAATATTTATATTTCCGCAGCACATGGAGTGTGATAATGTTTGAGAATCTGAAATGAACAAATCTCTATTTTATGCAGCTATGATTGTTTAAATACTTCCAATTCATTATGCTCACGACATTGATAGAACTTAGAGTGCATACAACATATTTCGTTGCCTCTGCATTCTGCCATTTGTGATAGGCTCCTCTTACTCTTTTCGAATTGACAGTTGTGGTGCTGTTGCCACTCGGATCTGTTGTTAGATCTTCCCCAGCCCAAGTGTTAGAAAAATATATGGTACTGATGTCGGCTTCATTCTCGACTGGCATTTAAATATCCAAATTCTTCAGGTCTTTCTGGATCAACTTTTACACTGTTCGTTTGAAAAATGAAGAATGAAAAGTCTACGAGTTACCGGCTCAAGGTGCTCAAGGAGTCATGGCGGCAGTAATGGACCCAAGCCGGTAGTCGTATTTTGTCTTTCGGAAATCGGAAACATTTACAAGTCGGATTTTTGTTGCATCCAAACGCTGCACAGTGGGGCATTTTTTAAGATTTCTGGAAAATAAACTCAAAAATAAACACTAATAATATGCCTACTCTCACATCACACCTGATGCTGAGCTACTCTCCTGAAAGTACGTAGGTAGTGACATTTTCTCTGCTTTGGATAGTGGAAATATTACAGTCCTCACTCTCCTGGATTTATTTGCAGCATTTGACACAATAGACCATGATATTTTACTTTACAGTCTCGAGCATGTATTTGGCATTCAGAATATAGCCTTACAGTGGTTCAAGTCCTACTTAGGGAACAGAACACGAATTATATCTGCAAATGGAATACACTCCAACCCAGTTGACGTATGTTGCGGTGTTCCACAGGGATCTGTTCTTGGACCAGTTCTCTTCATTCTGTACACGCAGCCGCTCTCAAGTGTCATAGAGCATCACCCAGTGTTGCACCAATTGTATGTTGATGACACCCAAATATACAAGTCTAGTCACCCAACTTAAGTTGATGCTGCCATCCATGAAGTAGAGAAATGCATTTCTGATGTGAAATCATGGATGACATGTAACAAGCTGCAGACGAATGATGATAAAACTGAGGCCATTCTGATCACAACACAAAGACTTTCTCATTCACATCCTTTACCTCAGACAATAAATGTCAGCAACACCAACATTAAATTATCACAGTCAATACGGAACCTAGTCGTTACTATAGACAGTACTCTCACATTGCACCCACATGTCATGAACATATGCAAGGCTCCATATCTTGAATTGAGACGCATCAGTTCCATTCGGAAATATCTTTCTGTTGATGCCACTAAAACGCTTTGGTGTTCATTAGTACTTTCAAGACTGGACTATTGTATCTCAATTATGTTTTGGTTCGTCACAATATTTACTCCAGAAACTTCAAAACATTCAACACACAGCTGCACGGATCATCTTTGGAGTACCTCGATCAGAGCACACCTCATCACTGCTCTGTACCCTATACTTGCTATCAATTCGATACAGAATCAAACACACAATTTGTTCTCTGTGCTATGTTTCAATGACAGACTATAGTCCAACATACCTAGCCATCCTCATCCATGTGTATACACCAGCTAGATACTTACGCACTTCTTCTGATAATCGTATACTCATTGTTACCAAAGTGAAAGAAAAGTCATATGGACAATGTTCATTTGCACACCAGGGCTCGGTGACATGGAACTAATTGCTCATTGAAATTAGACACAAAGATACAGTGGTCCATTTTAAGAATGCTCTTAAGACTCAACTTTTTCAACTGCAGGGACAAACTTGGCGACCTAATCATGTTTTATATCTTATGTTTTCATCATGTTTTAATGTTTTCCAATTTCATTGTTTTTTGTCATTTGTTGTTCTGTAGTGTAGTCTTATCATTATTGATGGTTTAAAACGCTTAGAGCTCCGAACGATTAGGCGCTATACAAAGTCCTAATTATTATTATTATTATTATTTATGCTGAGCAATGACCGATAGCTGCTAAAGATGATGTGACGTCACATATATTCAGCATCGTTTCTACTCGACAAATATGCATAATGGAACGCTCATGCAATTCATACATTTGTTTCAGTACAAATGGGTCGCCCCAAACTGTTATTTAATGTATCATGAGCATCAAAATTAGTAATATAACCACAACCTTAACTGTAAGTTCCCTATTCCTTTAATGAAGACCGTTATATATTTAAATATTTATGCAAAACTGCATCATTTGGGAGACATTAATCTGAGGATGGAAGTTCTAGAAATGATATAAATGTTTGTTACTTCAACACATTTTTAGTAGATAGTTAAGTGCTTTTGAATAATTATTACGATACGCTTTGGTCTTTGGTCTGCCTAATGCTGCAAGATTAGGATAGTCCACTTAAAGCTGCTTTTAAAAGTGTAAATTTATAACTTATAGGTTAATGAAGACCGTTATATATAAATATCTATGCCAACCTGCATCATATGGGAGACAATACACTGAATATTTAATATGTGAAAAGCAGATATATGTTGCTTACTTTTAAGAATCGTTGGATATATTTTGATGCTTTGTATAATTAAACAGATTTAATTTGGCCTACCTAATGCTGTAAATAAAGGATGGTCCACTTAAGCATATATGCTAATATTCTATTATATTCTAGCAAACCAAACCTAAAATGATTAATATGTAAACCAAAATGCTTCATTTGGGACACGCTAGAAAAACGATACAGTTTGCACATGTTTTATCCCCTATGAATTAACTGTGATTTTTTTATAGAAGAAACATACACCACTACCACCCCAGATTGTCCAAAATGTTATGTCTTAATGCTTTCTATATACAACCACAACGGAGGAAAGGTTATGGACCCAGAAGCAGGATATTGCTTGATGGTTAACTACCATTACCACTAATTATGTCTTGCACTCAGACCCATTATATTTACGTTGGGCTTTGACTTAATTTGGACATGCCTTTCCCAAAATCATTTAGTAGTGACTCTGAAAACAACATGAATTAACATTACAAAGGCCTGGATACTCTAAGGTGAATTATATATTCCCCATTAAAGCGAGGGCCAGGTACGGGGTATCCAGGGTGTAAGGAACCTTCTCCAAACCGGAAAACGGAAACCAATACAAATGTACACACACACAAACGTAGTCACTTGACAGTTAATCATCGTTTTATTATTGCTAATGCTTATGATATATTGTATTCCCATGTTGAGTAAAAAGACATAGTGAATCAGTATCCTTACTTAAGTCATTAGCCAATTTGAAATTTCAGAAGTGACTGGCAGATACAAAAGCTAAATAAAATATTGACATGAACTTTACACTGGGTGTTGGCTTCGGACAGTGATGTTTATTTAAACATTTGGCCTGGTATTGGTTATGTACCTCATCCTCTAAAAAAACATCCTTCAAGATAACAGTTAATTCCCGTTTTCAAAAGAGTGATACAGACTATATATTGCGACTGTATGCAAATGATAAGCACTAATGCCACATCCAATGATAGGTAATGAACATCATTCTTGTAAGTGGTCATTCATTCAGTATAAGCAACACTGAAATGCTAAAGTTACAATAATACAATAGTTCTGTGGATCAACGGTTTTTAATGCAAACCAAGCACAACACAGTTTAAAACCTGTTATGTATATTGCATGTATACTGTGTGCAGAAAGTTTATCCAAGGTTGTGGATTATAAAGCGTACTTTACATTTGTACATGAATTGTGCGTTTTGAACAGGATATTACTATATTTGAGCTTCAATGTCAAGCCTTGTTTTCAATTATGCAGTTTTTTTTGTTGGAGTGATTGACATTTTTGTTTTGCTTTTGGCCAAGTGAAAATTTATATTAATTGGATGCTGATAAAGAAAAATATTTTTTTTGTTTGAGATGGGTTGCAACAAAACTTTCGAGTTTACTGTTTTGCTGTCGAAATCATTATTCGAGGGTAATTATTTCAATTATTCATTGTCTTTGTCAATTACTCATTGTCTTTGGTTTAATACATTTCTTGGACTTTGGTGATTTCATTCAAAGACATTCTGGATTGCATCATTATAATACCAGGAAAATCAAGAATATTGGTATATCATGGTGTTTTGTGTTTATAGTCCCACCCAGTCACATCCTGACACCAGGCAGACCAATCCTAACTCTAACATCTTAATGCTGAATGCCACACGAGGCAGCTGCCAGTAACATTTTTAAGTCTTTGGTATAACTCGACCAGGGTTCAAACCTGCGACGTCCCACATGCGAGACGGATGTTCTAACCACTAGGCCACCAGTAGTCTGGCATATCAGTTAATTTAAGGAAATTGCAATTTATTTGGAACATTATTTTCTGGCTTGTGATAGAACATCTAGAATTGTTTGGAATTGAATTCGCATTTTCATTTTATATTTTAGGGAAATAATTGCTTGTTGAATTGTAATTAAATTGTTTGTTTGATTTTTTTTTTGTTACATTTGTTAGGAAATATAGTTTTAACAAACTGTATGGCCCTAGTTACATCATTATCAACAACCAAATGTGGCTCAAGACTTGTGTGAAATTTGATTATTTGTTGTCCCAACAGTTTCTTATGAATTGGATAATTTGACATATTTAACTTCTTGTCTATTGTTAATGTTGACAAGCATTTTGAAGGCAAGACTGGCCACATCTGTACAAATTAAAATTAGTTTACAGCAAGGATCATCTTTACAAAAATCGTATGCATGCAATGGACGAAGCAGTTTATGGGAATGCATTTACAATACATTGCTAGTGGGCCGCACTGGAAAGCAAAACAATATTTAATCTGTGCTATATACCTAAAATTACATGCGCAATGAAACCTACAAGTATGCACATACAAACAATTTTAGTAGAAGCTTTCAGAAGCATACACAATATGAACGTAACAAGCACAACGGATGTTCAACCAAGGGCCATACCACTAACTTATCAGCCTTGATGCAGGAGATACAACAATATATTGTTGATTATTTCCAAGATTTTTGAGGGCAAAATATGAATGATGGGATATACCAATACAAATTGGTGCCGTAAATAAATGTTAAAATAAAAATCAAATGATGATTTCAATAATGTGCCAGTACATGGTGTCCTAGAATAGCTTTCAGCACTAACAGTTTAAAGTCAAATAACGCTTTCAATAATGTGGCAGTACATGAATTACTAACATAGGTTTCAGCACTTTTACTGATCAACAAAAATGGAAAAGCCCAGCCTTTCATGTCATATTAATCAATTGTGCATCTATTATATACATTATATAAATCTCATTTTATATTTTCGTGAATTGAATTGGTAAAAATAGCATTTAAAGAATGGAAATGTATTACAAAAAGATGTAAAATAAGCAGATGAACAATTTATTGATTGATTAATTACATCTATGTATTTTGCCAAAGTAACATAAATCAGATCAATATTTCAGTGCAAACAATATGTTGATAAATATTCAACTGGAATGGTCAAACGATTCACCACAAATAGGTTTATTTTGTAAGATGTCAGCTCACCAAAAAGTCATAATACCAATCAAAAGAAATCTTGAAACTAAAGGTTGTTCAAATTATGGAGTAATTACTTATAATATCATAAAAAGGGGCCACCATGGTCATGCAACTTGGTGATATTGTCACAGTATCATCACCCAATTAACTTAATGTTAAAGTATGTTGCCCATTTCCAATAAAAAGTACCCCCTTATTCATTAAAATTATTGTTGTTGAAGCCAGTCACACAAAAGGTGTCTAAGTGTTAATTAGTGGGTATTTAAAATTGATAACATTACACAGAAATATAACCTTTACCGTTATAATACAGAGAAGCTTTTCGAACTAGAAGGATTAGGTATTGACAAGACAAACATCTGTGCAACTACAACAGTAGCAGAAAATCATATCACTTTTTCAAAATCAGCAATGTATTCAGATTATATCAGTATGAAATCTCCACCGATACCATTTAATGACCCTGCGATAAACGCGTGCATCCATACCAAACAATGAATACACTTCATAAATCCTTTTGCAATTTTTCAATTATTTGTGGGGCATTTAATTCAGACATGTAATGATGTGTGAAATAAAATGACCTAATATTATACTTCTGTTTGCATAGTTTCATTATAATTATTACAGATTTACTGTTATGGATGCAACAAAATGAGTTGGTGTGTACACGTTAACCTAGTGTACTTCAGCTATTGATGCTATACCTTAGACATGTACATACATAAGTACAATGCATAATTCTCTGACGTAGAATATTGTAGATGCAATTTCTGTTTTCAATACATTTAGTATTTTTTTTGTTTACTATGCAGAATTAAGGTGACAATTTGGCATGTAGTTTTGCATCCACTTCTATCCACCCAATCCTGCTTTTGCTTGCTTACGTGACCCTCATGAAACAGCATGATTTTTAAATTGATTGATCTCTTAATTGATCTGGCAGATCAATCCAGGGAATGGTCTCTTCATATCATGAAGATTTTTGGCCAAATATTGAGCTTGTAATTCCTTGGATATTAAACTCTTTTTTAATATCTAATACTGTGTTTATTGTGCTTAAAGCATATCAAATCAACTAAACATTTGGAAACAGATTTATTTTGAAATTTTAAAGTCCGTGTCCATAACCATAAGTCTCAGCATCCTTCTGGTTTCTGTTTTTTTCCATAAGTTAATGTTTATGATACGTTTTTATTTCTTGAGGTCAAACAATTTATGAAACCTGAATACAAGAGAATTTCAAGTGATAGTGATCTAATGAGACTATTTCCAATACTGTAAAATCAACAAGCACTGCATTATGCAGATCAAGATAAATGTTCAGAAAAATGCATATCTGTAATAATAGTGAGAGAAGAAGAAAACATCACAATTATCACTGGCACACATACATACTCATGTCAAATACCAATATTTTAGGCTTAGTGCAAAATAATATGAATAGCATAAATAAAACCAGCGGATTACAGGAAAGTCTGACTATTCAGAGAATTGTTATGAAGTACCTAAATGAAAGTTATGAAACAACAACATATAATAAAAGGCTCATTTTGTTTTTAAATGCACATCATTGCTTGATGAAGTGTTATTACTTTTCAGAGTCAGAATGAAATCGAGGTCACATAGATCTAATTATGTTTTGGAAAATGTAGTACATGTATTAGATATTTAAACCTTTAATTACCCTAAGCCAATAAAAACCATAACTACAAGATTTATCAACAAAGTTAAACTATTTAAGACAATTGTTTGTTACAAATCAATCACTTAAAATGGCTTAATAATAAAGAGTACTTAAGGGCTAGTATCATTTCTTAATATATAATACAATGATTGACAATCTCATATTTCTCCTCTGACCTAATTAAGATCTGAACCAAATACTACTTCAAGCTAGGCATAAACGTGTTATAGTTTAGCACCAATTTTCACAGAGTCAACATTTTCGACTACAAATTTGACTCGAAAATATTAATAAGGAATGGGAGTCTGCTTTCTAATTCAGATTTCCTAATATTCACACTAACTTTTTCATATTTTTGAACATTTATGCAGAGGTGACAGGTCCGAGCTAAGTGCCAACTGAAAAATTGGAATCACTGCCACCTTACAGTAGCAGGTGTAATGCTGTAATATGGTAGCTGCTTATTTGCAGTCCTAGCAAATTTTAGAAAAAAATATTTGAAAAAGACTTTATATCTAAGAAATTGCAAGATTTATTATTGTAATGTCTTTTATTCACGATGAAACTTGATGAAACCTGACGTGGTACTTCCCATTTGCATTGCTTGTCACATGACTACAAAAACCTCTCAGCCTAAGACTTTTCAAGTATTTCTTAAAAATGAACTGCATTATATTTTTATAAATGGAAAATTACCAAGTTGCATAAACAGTGTAGTGCACATTACACTTTTTGTATGTAAAGTTGTTTTGGTAATAACCTATGGTTTAGTTTAGTAAATAATGAAACCTCTGTTTAAAGCTGCCTGTAAATCATACAGATGTGAAAGGAAATTAACTTTTACAGATGTTTATGTTTTTGATACAGTCTTGTCTTTACTACTTTTAACTAATTTATATATGCTGCCCTGGAAGCAAATGAATTCAATATATAACATAATTATACATAATTACTGTTTGGAAGTAAAATGTTGTACATAATAATTAACGTGTATATTCTGTTCATGAGATGGCAATTTTATTAGCAATACATGTAAATAAATGCTTAATATATCATAAGAAAAACATTAGCAACCACAGGCCTTTATTCATCCTATCATACGTCTCTACATGTATACTGGCTGTTAGCAGTTACCCGTTTTCACCACGATCAATTGAAAAATTGATGAACCATTGCAAAATGTACTGTAAGCAATTTATTATCCTGACATTCACCTGGTCAGTGGAAAAAGGCAGAAGTAAACAATGTATGGAGGTCTGTCCAATTTACACTTGCCGAGTGGTTAAATTATTATTTGAATGCAATCATTACTTAGCGTTCTGCAAAATCAACCTTTACAAGAACGAAAATTAAACAAAAATATCCACGTTAGAAATTTGAAATGTGTTCAGCTGGTTTACTGAAGAATTAGCAGTTGTGATTAATAGTTCTGGTAATGAAATCATGTATTTCTTATAAAACATATTTTTACAGGGTAGACCCTGATTCATGGACGGATACTCCTAGTTTGATCTGTAACGAGCCACTCTGGTCTAACCCAGGTTATTTGCTGATTATTATTAAGTTACTGACATTATTGTGCGCACATACTGGAACAATCGCATCCAGTACGCTATGATTTGTGGTTATATCATGGAACTTGTGACCGTGGTCTATCCACAATATCTCGTATCGTTGCTTACAATTGACCTGTCATACATATACTATATACTTATTCTATAGTACATGAATGACAGGTCAATATAAGTAACGATACGAGCCCCTATATAGTTACAGGTTAAACCCTGATTTATGGACGGATACTTCTAATTTGTTTTGTAACGAGTCCATGTGCCACAGTGCATGTTTCAGCCAGTTTTTTTAAACATGTGTATGCCATAGACATTGAGTAACAAGTAACGCTACATACGAATTTACAAAAGTAAAAAAATTCCTTGTAACATTTATTCCACTTACCATATGAGATAGGCCCAGGCTAGCATCTTCATGTCACTGCAACGCCAATATGTTCTTCTAGCCGCCATGTATTTTAGCATATCTGTGCATGCACGATGGGGGTTCCCCCCACGACGGTAGTCTGAACTGACACGGCGGCTGATGTTGAAATTGGGATGTTTGTGGCATACATTTTTTTAAACAAATTTTAATACACCAGCTCTTGTCGTTTGCATTTCATATATTATCAAGAAATGACAACTAGTAAGTATATCCTAAGTCGGTTTGCACTGTTTGCAAAGTTTTGCTCCAATAAGTGTTTTTATACGCGGGCTCGTAAGGCTGATTTATTGGGTCTCTGATATATATTGCCAAACTTTAGTACGAATACAAGATAGGTACAGTTTTAGATACATGTAGACAACAACTTTAATATTCAAAATTGTATCACTAAAGATGAAGTAGAAGCATAATTAATCCATAGCTGTTTGCATACGAACGTTTCAAACCTTAAGGAGAGCAGGTTTTAGTCTTATTAAGGCTATAAATTATTGTTAGTTGGTGTCCCTAAGTTCTTTTTCGGGTTATATATATATATATATATATATATATATATATATATATATATATATATATATATATATATATATATATATACGTATATATATATATATATCGGGTTATATATATATATATATACGTATATATATATATGTATATATATATATGTATATATGTATATATATATATATATATATATATAAGCGAAAGGCATACTCATTTCGATCTTATTATTCAAACTATATATCTATAATTCCTTTTTAACTTTATTTGTTAAGTTTGTCTTAAACGAGATATGGATATACGGTTCTTGTTCTACATGCATTTTACACATTTATTGATCAACAGTACAATTCCATATTACTTTTAAATAGACGCTGTTTCAATTTAGGCCAAGAATATGCCCTTTTCATCATATAAATACAAAAGACCCCTGTAAGGCAGATTAACAGTCATGCCGTCTAGTTTTGTACATTCAACATGTACAATTGACCCGTATTTGATGTCATCTACTGGCTCACAATCACTCACTGGTAATATTATCTTCCCAGATCAAATACTCGATTTAATTCAGACCTTTTTATCATCATTCCTATCAAAATACAGTAATAACGGAACGATATTTTTAATGAACCAAGCCGTGAAACATACACTTTGAGAAGCATTATTTTAAACAAGCAATTGTATAACTTACAAACTATTCCGTAATAATGCTTTTTATTGGGCAACATCAAATGCAGATTAACGACCATTCGTGTCATGCTTGATAAACCTTGTGTTGAACATTGATTACCGGAGAAACAAATGTCACGTCAAAAATTATATACTTCGCAGAACACATAGTTGTCGTGGTTTTGTTAGTTGTTATGAATTAGCCGAATTTTAATCTGAGGACTTTTAATTAATTTGAGGAAGCTTTCGCTCATCGCTGCTCTTCACGATTACAAAAGTCGCCTAAATTTTGCATGATACGCGCCCTGAAATCATCTCTGTTTACGAACACTTTACATATCAATTATTGATGTTTGCGCGACAAGTATATGTTACCTTACCATAACTACCTGTCTGTAACGCAGTGAATAAGCTACATTATTGTATAATTAGTGTTTATTGTTTAAACTGGACCGGAAAGATCAATAACCATCAACACGAAATCATTATAACATAAATCACAGTTCGACACACTCTAGTGTAAAGATTGGACCTAGCAACGCATACATGATTCATTCAATGTAGAACATCTGGTAAAAGAGGTTATGCAATGATTAGTAAATCACTTCATTCTACTTGTCGAATACGTTTGGAATGTATAGCATATGACCTAAATGCTACTGTGTTACGATATTAAGCATGTAATTGCTGGCTGATTACAAACCATAACACGTTATGTGAATTTTTCGACGATTTGCGAGTACTAACATAAGGCAGTTTCGTTTTTAATACAACAGTGGGTCCCTCTGACTGCAGATGCTGATTCAAAAGAAGTATTGTTCTCCAAAAAAAAGACAGCTAATACTAATTATTCATGACCGTTGAAGGCTAAAAGAACTTATATCATTTAAGTATGATTTTTTGTCAATTATCCATCTTTTGTATCAAAGTGTGTATCGTTACAGCTAAATTATTCATGTATCGGCATATCATTAAATTGTTTCAGAGCTAATTATCCACCAACGTACACATGAATGTAACGTAGTGTGACCTTAAATGTTTAGTTAGTTCATTTTAACTGAGAGATGACTTGATAATTGTATGGAGGGTTGTACTATGCACAATTAGTTTTACTAACATTGTAGTTGCTGGCGCATATTATAAATGATTAAGTAAAACTATTTTCTACTCGCTTACTGACAATATTATGTCCATTTCAAATTGAGCTGTACTCACCCTTTCCAATGTTTCTCTTTCTTCCTGAAATAATACAACATGCATGCTATTATAAATGGTAAACATGCCTTAATATATTAGGTTTCAAGTTCGATTTCAATGGAATATGGATAAGAATGTACATATTAGGAAATAAAAACAATGTATGCCTTTACTTCAAAATAACTGTCAATACTACCACATATTACATATACTATTCAGCACGAATTTTCATGCATGTTCTCACATTCAGTTTTTCTTACCTTACTTGTAATTTGCTGTGCGTTTATATGTGCATGTTTGTGTGTTCATATATGGCATGGCAGAGAGTGGTGGCACTTAAGGTTGAATGGCATTGTGTTTTTCGCAGGACTGTTTATCTACCATGGGTCAAAACTTGCTTCTAATCACACACCTGTGACAGCAAGAAGATGTTACCATGCGACAGTGTCCAAACTCTGCAAACCACTTTGATAGGAGGGCCTTTAACCCGTTTTGAATTAGAGCATGTCTATATAAGTATAGTAACACAGGGACACGTCAGATTGCACAGAGAAAACATCAAACACATACGAACTCAACATAAGAAGAGCTCCGAGAAAAGAGCGCCGTTTAAATTATGCTAACAGGTAGAGTAGAGATCAAATGATTATATCGAGAAGTATTCAAGTGGTAGAAGTTTGAAGTAAAAAATAATGAAAACAGTATTGAGCAAAATAAAGATGTTAGCAAATATACTATCAAGTGTAAGAGATCAACTAGTTGTATAGAGAAGTTTTCAAACGATGTACGCTTTGATATATATTGGTTGGTACAAACAGATCAAAGCACATGCTGGACGTGTATGTATAAAGATTCCTATTTAAATTCACCATGTTCTGTACAGTTGAACAGAAGATTACGTACCGTTATTCCAACTTACGCGGACACATCTTAGATGAACTATTTGCGAGGCATTGACCATAATCGTGAACTATGACTGTCATTGTAATTAATTCCTTTTAGTCATTTTAAGTAATGATTATATTTTATTTAAAAGTTTACCTAATTTATGCAGAAGTGATTTCTAATTTAAATTTTAATGCACATCATTTTAAGCATTCAAGACTTTCAATTACTTATATTGCACTATGTTGTCTTACGCTTTTTGGTCGGCGCTCTTTTTTGCTGAGCTCTTTTGTGTTGCGCTCATTTTTCAGCACTCTTTTGTCAGCGCATTGTTGTCTTGTGCTCTTTTCTCTGGGTGCCAAGTTTGCTGTCAGAAGTTGTTAGTGACTATAGGTTGTTCTGGATTGATGGCAACAATGAAGAACGTTGCGAAGTAGGTGTCGGTTCGCAGTAAGGTCTACTGTAGTGCAACACTTACAAGGATCGCAATGATCCTGTATGCTCACAATTTGATCTCACAAGGGTGTCATGTTGATCAGAGCCTATGCTAAAATAATAAGTAACATAGATGAGGTGAAATATAAGTTGCATAAAGAACTGGACTCCATCATTTCAGCCATTTCAGTTCTTGTCACCTTTAACGATATAGAGTGGGGCCTATATAAGAAATCAAGGCTTCCTAAATGCATTTTTTATACCAATCTTTGTGTGTTTTTCGTGATGTACACAACTGAAAACAAAACAACAGCGTTAGTACTGAATTGGATATAATTAGATCTTAGTTGCGCTATGCATCGGAAAATGAAGGGTATGCGTGTTGTTGCAAATCTATAAATGAGTGTACTATCATATCATTCCATATGTTTGTTGAAAGGATCATTGGAAACCTAGTCAATCTGCATATATCTTAACATCAAAACCACTCTTTCTAAATTGTGTCCTGAACATAAAAAGGCACATTTTTATTTCCTGGCAAGCTCAAATGTGTACCTTTATGCAATGTATTGTGGCATTTAGTAACTTTAAACTACCGAAATTCATTATTAGAATTCATTATCACAGTAAAGATAATATCATCTGATCCTAAGTATACAAAACACGAACCAGATAACTACATGAGGCGTAGTAGAGGAACGTCGTATTTTAGTGACAGTTTATTGAATGTATATATTATGTACATCTTGTTGCAACTTTACAGAGCTTGACGTGTACTTATTTAATCAGAGTAAAATATAATGTAATTTATACTTACTTGTAGCGTCTTTTCTCGTTCTTCCTGAAACAATATGATAAACATAATATTAGCAACGACAAATTAAATGTATTTTATTTGTCTTGAATAGAGGGCAAATATGCATGAGCATATTTGTAAGTATGTACAGCTTCTGCATTGGTATCGCGATATATGCTGTTTGGATCCTGGTTTTGTATTGTCTAAATGCCTGTATTTAATATGTTTATCTTTATTTATTCCTGATTTGGGTGCTACATAGCGATATATAAATGTTGTCAATGATCAAATGCGACTGAATATTTAAGTAAAGTTTTACTCCGATCGATGAGAAAGAGAGAAAAGCAAAGGGGAATTCACTAATTGACCTTTAATAATACACTCTACCGAATGACGATTGTATACATTGAACGTAGGTTGCTTAATGATCCGCTATCAGCAAAGATGTTCAACGGTTATTTCTTCTACATATTGTTATGTATTGAAACTTGCAACGTTGTCTCTTTTTTTGTCACCATCACCATTGGCCATTTAAATGCCCATCCATCATTAATTATTTGTATTGTATGTTGTTATTGTATTTCTTTCCGATCAATACTAACTGTTAACTTTAGCCTTTTATTACACCGCAACACATATTGTAAACACTGGTAGCCTGCTGAATGGATAATAAATGGTTATTCTAGCTAAAATATTGTGTGCTGGGATTTAAGGTGAATCAAGAATTTACATGAAGGGATGCTTTACATCCACAATATATAACTACGGTGAACGGGTAAAAAACATTAAGGAATTACAAAACACAGGAAGAAAGGTTAAGCCATTTAGATTGCTTATTGTGTTATGTGCTAAAAGATGATATACTATTTAATTCTCAAGTAATGAGCTAGCAATATGTACATTTAGAACAATGTTTTTTTTTGTCATAACGCTATCAATGGAATGATCATGAAAAAGTATATAGTCGTACAAAAGAAAACTATGATTATTTTCAAATCAACGAATACTCGGCAATGTCACTGTAAGATATTTGCACGAGCCGTTGAAATTAAGGTAGTCAAACAAGAGCTAATGATCCTATTTAGAGTGTAACATGGCATAAAATATCTAACATAACAATATCCACGGTTAGACCTGCAATCTATAGATTAGATTAAACTGCTACTCACCGTGTCTTTACAAGTGAACAGTTACAAGTGGTCTCAATAAGCGCGGTGATTTCGATTAGACTCTAGAAAGGTCAATGTTACATTATCTTTGGTATGAACACGACTAGTATCCTTTCTATCCATGGTAAATTGACGAGGATCTGTATCCGAATACTGCCAACGCATTATACAATTACAGCTCGCGCAGTTATTATTGTGTTGCTGTTTTGGGGAAATTATAAATTTAACATCAATATCAAACTCTCTATTATTTGTTTTATTTTGTTGTTTATAACCAGCAAGTTTGTTTCTTATTATATCATCGCTGACAATGTCACTGATTGTGGTGTCATTATAATCTAAAGCAACTCTCTGAAGTTGATTTATTCTTCGAACTCTGGACACTGCGAGATACACTAAATTAGACCATTCGTTTAGATCATTTGCGATCCAAACGATCTTATCGCATATAGTCAATCACTGCGAAGAATGTATCGTCATTGCGTATCTGATAACCCAGGAAGATTTATCAGCGCGCAATGCATCTTCAACAACATTGATATCAATCAACACAATATCATTTAGCACGAGTGTTTGTTTTTTAGTCTGTCCTGGAATATCAACTTCAATATACTGTCTTCGTGAATCAGCTGGTCTATAACACAATGGCACTGGAAGTTTTGCGAATTGTTCTTTGTGTGTTTCAAACAACCGAGCTTGGTGAGTGTCTCTGGTTATCTTTATACTTGCCACAATTAAATCGTTAGGTCTCCACGCTTCAGAAAAAAACATTTAATGCGGTTGCTGAAATTATTCCACGGGCTGTTTCATACTGGATTTTATCCGGTTGTGATCTAATTAATTTCTTTAACACACTTAATTCTGGATCAAGTGGTCTATTATCAGTATTATTTTCTTCACAGTAATCTACAAAATCCTTCAGCCAATCATGCGGAGACAACCAATAAATGGTGGGTTGTCCATGATCGCCATAAATTATCACAGCTCTATTTGTCAGTAAAAACCAATCAAAAAACATTTGTGTCACATCTAACGACACTGTGCATATCTCACCCGGAAGACATATTTCACCCATTGGATCAAGAGTCCATATGTCTCTTTCATATCGAGGGAAAGTGTGATATGTCAAAGAATCAACTCCTCGCTGTTTTATACCCCTTGGAAGTCTGTGTTGGTCTTAGCACAATCATGTTTGACTAACTCGATCATTCGTGTTGTTCTTTTCCAGACCCGCCACAGCCATTTAGTAAACGGATTGATATATACAAACTGGATGGGTTAATGAAGGAGCTCTCGATAGTTCTGATATTTGATTTTTTGTTATGTAATTATCTTCAATCGTAACATCAGCTGGTTTAGAAAACCTGTGTAACATTTCGTGATTAATTCTCCATGACACCCAACCCTCATCATAATTTCTAAAACCAAACACTGCTTCATTATGTTTGATATCTATATAAAATAAATTTGTGGCGACTCTTACTACTGTTTAAGGAAATATATTTATCATCGATAGCAGATTGATATAACCATTAGCCAGCATAGATACCTTTAGATGTACGTATTTCGGAGAGTCGCCATCAATGTAGCTAACAATTGTACAGAATTTTGTTTCACTGGAAAAGTAGGTATTTTCAAGATTGACATTTATGCCTCTAGCTCTTGCATCAGCGACTATACAATCATATTTCGCACCATCTAGAATTAATGGTGAATAATGTCGCTGGTGATCATATGCTCCACCCTGGGTGAATTTTCCAATTATTCTTCTACCGAGATCCTTTGCATTTGTATTTCTGTCTTCAAAGAAAACCTTGGATTTTTTAACAATATATTATTCTTCGAGATCAGGAAATTATTCCTTGTAATCGTTGATTATAATATCATGACGATCGGGTTGTGGTAACCAAACTTCAGTTTGTTTCCGAAATTATATAACTGCCTCGATATTTTACAATCGATCATATACCATAATAACACTATTGGTACCCAGTGTTTTTCAGATATAGGTCTACCAACCCAAACATAACAGCACGCATGAAGTCCTATAGCGAATTCAAATTATACCACACGATTTATTCCGGTTAGATCAAAATCGGGTACTGGTGCATTAATCGCAACTCGTGTCATCTCGTGGGTGGGATGCCCAAGTCGTTTACAATACCCAACACACTCTCCATATCAAAGAAAACTCCATGGATAACACGCAACCATATCAACCGAAAAAACGTTTTTAGGATCATATTTGGTATTCCATAATCAACAATGTCCGTGTTCTACACAAATGGCTTGAACATCCGAGAGATATTCAAATCGTGTTGGTTTCCACAGATGTTTCTTTCTCGTAATATGAGCTGCAACTGACAGAACTGTAAAACTTTTTGTTAGTAATTCCAGGTTATTATCCGTTGCAAAATTCCGAGCTAGTATTCGCTTCTCATCGTGAATAGATTCAGTACGGTATATTACACCGTTATATCTTACAAATAGGTCGAATTTACATTCTTCCTCTTCAAAACTATGAAATAAGCACACTGACACGGGACCGTCTCGTCATCCTTGACTGTTAGCGTCCATTTGTTTATTTTGTTACTTCTCAGATCTGTCAAACCGTTTCCATGCAACACATTTGTAATATCCTCTATTACTCGTTCGGCTACACAAGTTATCTGTGACTATTTCATAGGTTACATTATCTCAACATTCGGCTTTTCATTTATCTGATAAACCCATAAATAACCGCGGTCACAGGATAGGCTCGCTCGTATTACGGTCTGTCAATTCCAGTCAATATTCCTGGTTTGGAATCCTGACTCACGGTGACAATTGTTATCTTTAAAACTCTGAAATAAACACACTCACTCGGGATTGTCTTTACTTTCTGCTTGAATAAAATCAAACAAATTTCTCGTGCAGTATTTTATGGTTCTATTCCGCGGAAATATTGTTACTGCGTTGTTCCAAGCGTGTGCATGGTGATCAATTATCTTGATTAGGACTCCCTTTAATTTATAGATAGATTTGTATAATATTTGTCCTGTTATATTGTTGATACTGTTAATGTGAATCATAATATTTTTTCTAACTCAGCTACATGTTGAATTGTCGCCTCAGCACCCTTGACTGTTAGCGCCCGTTTGTTTACTTTGTCATATCTGTATTCCCGTTTCCATGCAATGCATTTGTAATTATTCGTTCAGCTACACAATTTATCCGTGACTGTTTCATAGGTTACATTTTCTCAACATTCGGATTTTCATTTAATAGCTAAATCCCATAAATAACTACGATCACACGATAAGCTCGCTCGTGCAACGGTCTGTCAATTCCAGTCCATATACCTGGTTTGGAATCCTGACTCACCGCGAATACTATTTTATTTTTAAAGACAGGATCAATTTTTTCACGAATAATCCAACTACCTGTTTCTGATAGTATAATACATTACACTCAGAAAAAATACTTTCATTAATCCAGATGCTTTATTATTCTTGCTGCTCGTTTGTCGTTCATGGTAGCATCAACACTACCAGCAATTCGAAATGTTCACCAACAATAAGACGCACCATAACGCTTACATTAGTTACACACTTCATGGATTTTACCCACCATGCTTCCATTACTTATTGGACCCTTATTGTTTGCATCAATAGAGACTCTATCGATATTGAATTTAACATTTTTCCATGGTTTGAGTTTTGGACAATTTCTCAAACTACTTCATATTATAATTAAAACAAGTATTTAAATAAAGAATATATATATATATATATATATATATATATATATATATATATATATATATATATATATATATATATATATATATATATATATATATATATATATATATAATCACTGTAAATGGCTTATGATAGGAGCAGTAACCGTTTTTAACAATCGTATAAGAACGAATTATGCGGATATCACTCGGAGATTGTGCGAAGAGGACGCTTAGATCCGAAACCTTGTATACGAAGCGGTGTTGGAGTACGAGAAAACACAATTATATATCAGTTGTGGTGGTAAGCGATACAGAGAGCTTAAGCGCTATTATGATAAAGAAAAGGTGACTCTGTCAGCATCAACTACATACAAAGTCATAGGAACAACACAAGCCTATATTACTAGATTCTCAATAAATCATAAATAAATCAAATAATCAATTAGACAAATAATGCATGTATATATAAATGAGCCAAGAAGAATTCTTTGTTGATCGCATCAATAGAGACCCCCTGGATAATCGCATAAAATACTTGAGGACTGTCACCCAAAGCGAACACTGCCTTAATTCATCTCCAAACATTAAATCACAATCACGACGACCTGTAATTGCATTCATGGGCAACGAGATAAGGTATTTGCAATCGATGTATTCTGCGGCTAAATATTATGATATGTATTCTCCAGCTATACAATACACCGCCAAAGATATATGTTTAGCAGCGTTTTCAAACAAATATTAAACTTGGATATAATTTCTTTAAAAGTAAATTAATTACTTTATTGTAAAATATGGATGGCAGATCATAAGCAGAGTTAATCATATCAGCGCTACAAAATTTGTATAACGCCAGAGGGGATTTCGATAGAAAATACAACGAGGTATCATAGTCTCCACACCTTGATGAAGAATGTGTTATTATTTGTTATATGTCAACCATACAGGAATTTGTCAGCGAAGTTGAACATCAGCTCGATATCTTTGCAAGGAATTAAATTATTACGCTGATATATAATTTTCCTTATGATTGTTTTTTGCTTACACTTCATTTTTATCAACACTACTGAAATTTTCAATATGAATTTGATATGTGTCGTAGAATGAGAAATCTGTTTAACAAATTATAACATAAACTGTCTGAGACTTATTATCAATTAAACAATTAATTTCTTATAGGTATATCAACGACGAAAACATACCAGAGTTAATAATCGAACTTGACCGAGTAAGAAATCTAGTCGGTGATACTAAAATATTTACCAGTGAATTCATCACCGAGGAATACGCAGGTGTTAAATCAATGCGAGATGGTGGTATACAATCACATAAAAACGCGTACTGGATGATGAAAATAATGTCAGAAGAGCGAGATAAAATTGTTTATCAAAATTATGATAATTGAAATTGTTAGTACCGGTTTCAAAACTTATCACATATATATCCGATGCTATCAATGATGTTTTTTGCGGAGCGACGACGACAGAACGTTATAATCGAAAAATTCGAAAGGATGTTGTTGGATTAACAACGACGAGAATAAATTGTGAAATCTGCATATTTTGAAACACATGAAATATTTAATTTCCACAAAGAAGACAATAATGCTAATTATTATTATTGTTATCGTTGTTATTATCATTCTGTATGATTAGTTTTACAATAACAATAATTAGTATTATTGTTATGATCGTTATTTTCATTTATTATTTTTTATACCACCAAGTAAGCTTTATTTAAATCATCTTGTTCTTGTTGGGTCAACGCAAATTTATTAATTTATTAGCGGATCAATTAGATAGTTTTGCTAATTGTTGGCGTTGTTATTCCGCCGCTATTATCTAGTTGGCAAGTTTTAAATCCATTTTTTCCTCGTCCTTGTTCTCGATGTTGTTGTCCTTGTTGTTGTAATTGTTGTTCTCGTTGTTGTATTTCCGCTATTAATGTTTCTTGTTCATTTTTACGTCGTAGTAATTCGTCCACTAGTTTACCTATTTGCGCTATTTCGTTGATCAAGATATTGTAAAATTTCCCCTTGGGCTGAATTATTTGATACATGATTTTCCTCTGCTAAGTTTCTTTTTTATCTCTGATTGATATTTTCATATTTTTTTATTATTGGTTTGTAATTGTTGTTTTAGATATTTTACCATGGAAACTTTTTCATCGCGGAATTTTTTCAACATGGAATTTTCCTCTGTGATGTGTTGCAACGCTGAATTAATATCGTTACTGCTTATTTTTAACGGCGCTAACTGTTACAACGTGAAAATCATTTTGTTGTTGCGGTTTTTTACGCTGAGTTTTCCGATTGTAATGTTTCAAGTGATCGTCGTTGAATCATCATAACATTTTGGAGTTCCGAATTTGATTTTTCCAGATCGGATTTTTCAATGATAAAAAACATTAAGTTTTGATTGTAGTTTATTGTTAAATCCGGGGATCTAGTTGTGCTATCGAACCAACATGTTTATCTTGGGGAGGTTCTGATTTTGTAACACATTTAGAACTTTTCCAAATATGACAAGTACGATTATAACCAATATGAAACATCGAAGCTATTTCTGAGATTGTGTTTTATTTTACAGCTGAATTATGTATGCGATGTCATCGTTGGATAATATTACATTGATCGACATTATTGCTATTATTGTTATTGTAAAAATAAAATTTCAAAAATAAGAATTATTGATGCCTTCCGGAAAAAAATACACGAGTGAGCATAATTCAATATCTGATCGCTGTTACATGAAATTAACGTAAGATGACAACGATTAAGTTGACTTAGTTGGTGTTCCGTCAACAGGAAATCATCATTGCCAAATTCATCAATGACTATACCAAAGTCTCTGTGATTCTTTCCGCCAATGCATTTCTGATTGCGTGTTCGAGCTGTTGTTTATAATGGATGTATACTCGTACATGCTGGTACATTATTACTACAATGTTGTTAGTTTAATTATTAAACTAAACAGCGCCATGATTCCGTTTTTGACAAATCCGATTTGAGTAGATGAGAGATTATCAGATGGATTGTCATTAGGATTTTTAACTTGTTGACCTTCAACTTCGATGAAAGCTTCGCATGGTAAGAGATATTTACTGGTATGCTGAACTTGATGTTCAATTCTGGATCTGGAATCAGGTTCGTATTGCATCGCATGAATAAAATTGATAGTCATGCATATAATCGTATTTGAGAACCGTCGCGTTCATATTATAAGCTTCGTCTAGAACCGATTTGAACATTTTATTATATAATTGTCGTCGATCTAAATCATGATCGTGATGATCTTGTCAAACCGCTACCAGCGATTAAATTCGCAACGATATTTCTTTGTGATTCAGCATCTTGATTTATCAGCGGTGCTAATTCTTGGTTACTATGTTATTTACTACTTTACTTACAATGGGCCACGATGGGCCGAGTGACCTAGAGCGCTGTCCGTTACGGACCACTGCCATCTCACCTCTGTCTGCGTGTATTCGAGTCTAAGATTCGGGAAATGCAGTTATGTTAGAAAGGATGCCAGGAGCTTCTCGTGGGTCGGTGGTTTTATCCGGGGGATGTCCGGGTTCTTCCTTCGCCATTGATACTGGCCGCCATGCATAGCCTATATTGTGCTGAAATATGGCGTTAAACCATAAAAAACAAAAACCAAACAAACTTTACTTACACTTTACCTACACTTGGTGGCATTAGCTCAGTAGACGGTACTTTTACCGGTGTTGATTTTGTATTGTCTATGAATCAGTGATATTAGTTTTTCCTTAGTATTAAAGGTATTAAATGCGCTACCAGCGCAATCACCAATGGTACTGATACCTTTATCACGAATAACACTAATTACTTTCATTGATGATTCCTTGGCGATAGGTGCAATTTATAGGGACACAAAACCGCACCCATGAGTTCCAGATGGAGTTACAGTCTGAGAAAATTCATCACTGTAACTTTTAATTACACCAATTCCACCTTGCCTCAAATGAGATATTTTTCTCTAAATTATTTACGTTTGCGGTAATTGAGGAAGTTTAGGTTCTTGCTGCCCAGTTTTACTTTCTGATTTTTTTATTTCATCTAAATGTTCTTTATATGTTTTATCCAAGTTTGAAATTTGTACTTTACCAGCAAATGCCAATGGTGGGCTGACTCCCCCTGCTGCCTGTGAAGAGTTGAACGTTCATGTCTTGTATATATCCTTGAACATACTGTATATGGTGTGATAACATATAGACTGGCGATATGTAGATTACGTCTGTAACTGAGTTACCTTCTCTAAGGTTTTATTATTATTATTATTATTATTATTATTATTATTATTATTTTCATAATTCTTCTTCTTCTTCTTCTTCTTCTTATTATTATTATTATTATTATTATTATTAATATTATTATTATTATTATTATTATTATTATTATTATTATTATGACTACTGTGAAGACAAAAGTGGATACCCGTTATTGCTATAAGTTGTGTATATAAGTTGTGTATATTGCAAATGAATCATGTATATTTATGTAATGTATATGTTTTTGTTGCTGTGCGATGTGTGCAACGGATGTAAAATGATTATGGTAAAGTTCATAACTCTTCATCGAATTATAAGAATATACATGCAGGAAGGCAATTAATAATGAATAGCAAATGCGGGTTTATATTTTTTTTTTAAAAAATTTACTTTTTTTTCTTCAAAGGAACGAATTAATGCTTTATATTTATACAAAGAGAGCGTGCTACTTACGGGGCTTATTGTCGTAGATTCCAGCATCTTTCCCAGCATGGAAATCAATTCACCCGGCCTGACTTCAACTGGATAGAAGACTTTTCTCTCAAGACGAGTGGTAGGTGTTTTATCAGTATTCGATATCACTGCAGAAACTAATTGTTCATAACTAGGGCCTTTCTTTATTATATCAATGACTGTCCCGTGATTTAATAATTTATGCGTCTTGTCCTTTGCATTCGAGCACGCCTTAAAATCATGCTGCATATTTCTTATGAAATCTGCGTTTTGCTTTCTAAGGTCGTTGTAAATATTTTTGATTTTCGATTTAACCTTTGCCACTTCCTGATCAAGCAAGTTATGCAACTGTGAATGCTGATCTTCAAGTGCTTTCAATTCTTCCCTCTCCGCATCATTAATAGACGTATCAATCTCGGCCCCCCTTTGCTTAGATGCATCGATACGTCTCATCGTGTCTGAGCATTCATTCAGTTTGGTTTCTATGGTCTTTTTCACTTCAGCTGCGACATCATCTACAGGTTTTGTGACATGAATTTCGTGACTAACTACTTTGCAGATGACACAAATAAGCAATTTACAGTCTCTGCAGAAGAGCCTGATTTCGTCAGTTGGATGTTGATCACAAAATATACGTTGCCGAATTTGGCCTTTTGTTTTAGAATCTAGCATCCCGATATCACATATTTTGTGATGCCTAGTCCCTTTCGATTTCTCGTGGGCATTACAACATGGCTGGCACAAATTCTCCTCACAATCAATACATCGATTGCATGCTGCTGTTTTAGGACCACACAAGTCACAGTAAAATTGGTCGCTGGTGTCAATTTCATCGATGCAAAATTCACTCTGAAAGCCTGATACTCCACTCTTTGGCAATTCTACGCTTGCTCTGCAGACGGGGCAATCAAACCGACCGTTTTGAAGATTAACGTGTGTATAATCATCCAGACACTTGTAACAAAAACTATGTTGACATGATATTAGCTTAGGATTCTTTAAAGTATCCATGCAAAGACTGCATTCGTGTTGTCCCGACGCCATGTTTGGGTTAGTACTTTCACTATCATCCACCTATATAAATAGAGCTGTGACAGGTTTACTTTTGTACTGTATCAACCGATTTAATTGATGGATTATTCGGCAGTATAGGCACTAAAATGCAGCATAATACGCTCGTAAGGCCTTATACGACAATATCTGCTGTCGAATTCCCTTTTTTTGCAGTAAAATCTCACCTATTCCTAATACTAGCTAATTATCGTTGACTTTGAATACAACAGTTCGACACACGTAGCCTTGATAATCAAGTAGGTGCGTATTGTGAGATAACATTAACTATACGAGGGGACATCACATTTTAAGGTGAAGTGATAATCGAATAATATCAAATTATGTGTATTAATGAAATGTATGGTGTTGTTATTTGTGATGAAGGATGCACAACATATAAAGTTCAAATTGGAAATAATACCGTCTTCTTCTTCCTGATAAGAATTATTAATTCTGAGCAGAAATGACATGGATAAACGTTAAACGTCGGATGATATTCTAGATATTTTACAGGAAGTAGGATAAGCGTGAAAGCGAAGGTCTTAGTTTATGACATGGTTCAATATATTTATTTTGTAACTCTTGTTCGTTTTTTTATCCTATTACAAAGTAAATGCTTTTCTAAAGGAATATCATTTAAATGGACACGGAAAAGAAACCAATACTAGTGAAATAGTATTTTCTTTAAAGTAAAGGAACAAACACTGCAAAACAAATACGACGTTAACAATGAACACATATATAATTACAAATTATAATTACCTCGTTGTGATGCAGTAAAACCGTTTCCCCTGACTGTCACGATTAAAAGCAAGGTTCGTAATTATAGTCTTTGCCCACAGACGCACTGCTATAACTGAATGACAGCTGACCGAATGAAGGAAGCCCGGATGCGTATTTCATAAGGGGTGGGGATATATGCAGTGCTCAGCGACTACAACTTCGCTCAGCATTGATGTTACCGCACTATTATCATCTGATATAAATAGGCTCTTGCCTAATCATAACTTTTCTGGGTATCTGAGTGACACACGGAGCTCTCGATTACAGATTACCGCCATCGCACCTGTCAGTTTGGGTATCAGTATCAGTGTCGAGCAATATGAATATATAACATGAGCATATGTGTGTTGTTTGAATTTGTAACTTAGCTTTAACAATGTTTCAGTCATATAATTATGATGTTTGAAATGTGACAGTTTATAGTGATGTTTATCAGTGAGGCATAGGATCCAAAAGTTGTAGCATGATGTCCCACCAATTCACATTATCTTGACACCAGGCCGACCAGTCTTAACAGTAAGGCCTTAATCCTGAATGCCAGGCGACTCAGCAGTTAGTACGATATTTGTCTCATTTGCATGACTTTGCCTGTTTATATGTGATAGAACTTGCCAGTATTATACATGTACTTGCACTAATAGCCAGCATATCGCAGTAGTGCACTAGAAGTAAATGTCACCTTGGACGAAGATAAAGGCAAAACGTGTTTTAACCACCCATACCTCTGGCACCTCTGACACCCCCACCCTCCACGTTATTGATTTACGTGTGATTGAAACAGTGCACAACCCACATCAAGGAGAAATACATATATTTAATCAATTGTATTGTACAACAAATATTGGTAGTTGAATGTTAACGAATTAAAAGTAAATTGCAGGTAACTGATGAAATGAGTTTTCGCAATAATTCAGAATTTCAAAGCTAAAAGAGAGCTATGTGTCGTCTAGACCAAGACAAACGACAATATAATTGATAGTACCAATTCTACATTTAATGACAAGACTATCATGTTGAGAAGGATATTCAATTAGGAAATGAATAACAGATCTGACAGTCAAACTTGTGGCATCATATACCGCCTCACAACCTGATATCCTTATATTTATGACATGTAGCTATACTATCGATATTTACGCAGAAATGGTGCCTAGTCTATGATTGTAACAAAGCTTTAACATTGTTCAATCTTATCCCTCTGATGTATGACGGGTGGCAGCTGTTAGTGATTTATAGTACTTTGCTTCCTGCCTCAGATGTATAGCATAATGTTCCGCGAAAAGAAACTAACGTGACACTAGGCCGAAACCCATGACTTCCTACATCCGATGCAGAATTGCTAACCAACACCACACAAGTGAAAAGTATCTCGAGAACTATCTCTAATAATTTTCAGTGACTCAATTGACCACTGTGACAGTCACGCTATATATATATATATATATATATATATATATATATATATATATATATATATATATATATATATATATATATCTGTATGTATATATGTATATACTAAAGAGTCATAAATCATCACATAATGTGACACCCAAGTCTAGCCACCTAGCTGATGTTGATGCTAACGTCCAACGAGTAGAGAGGTGCAATTCGGATGTGAAATCATGGATGACGCATTAATTTACAATAAATATCAGCAGCACCAACATTAAATTCACACAGTCGGTACTAACACTAAATCACTTGTGTGTTCATTATTACTTTCAAGACTGGATTTTGTTAAACTAAATTATGTCTGCTTCTTCTCAATATCTATTCCAGAAACTTCAAAACGTTCATCACACAGCTGATTGGGTCGTCCTTAGAGTACCACTATCAGAGGACACCTCGCCATTGCTCTGTACCCTACACAGGCATTCCATTCGGTCCTAAATCAAGCACAATATTTGTTATATGTGCTATGTTTCACTGACGGAATCCAGTCCAACATACTTTTCCGGGTTCACCCATTTTTACGTACCAGGAAGGTACCAGCAATATACATACGCTTATATTCTGACAATCGTATACTCATCGTTCCCACTGTGCAAACGAACTCGTATGCACAGCGTTAGTTGCATATATCTGAGCCAAGCAGTGTGGAATGAATTGCCAATTTAAATTAGGCATAAAGACACAGTAATCCCTTCATGAGTGCTCTTAAAGCCCACCTTTTTCGACTGCAATAATATTTGGAAAATTATATAATTAAGTAAAATTGAAGAATTTTAAATTATACTAAATTAAATTTCCATAATAAACAAAACCAATCAAAAAATATAAAACGAACGATTAAATATTAGACTAAACTTGATAATTTTATTTTCTTTAAAATATCAGATTTTACACCAGTATAATTTTAGAAAAAAAGACGCATTGTAAATTTGAAAAAAAATAAATTTATAACATAAATAAAATCTATAATAGACTAAAATTAAAGATTATATGTTTGACTCTAATTAAAAATTACATTATACACCGAAATTCACAATTGACTTTGACAATCTATAAAGAGAAACAAAACAATATGGCTGACAAAATTTTAAAATGATTTATCAAACTCAAATTAAAAATCCTATATATGAATACAATTAAATTTCTTCTTTTGGCTTAAATTACAGATCGATAAAAGACTAAATCGTACATCTAGACTAAACTGAAAAGTATATATGTAATAGTCTAAAATATAAAAATGAATATTAGACTTAATTTGAAAACTCTATATTGTATTTACATAAGACTAATATTAAAGTTCTGTATTACACTAAATCAAATATATATTAGACTAAAGTAAAAATCTATACGTAACAAAAATTAAAATTGCATAAGTGGGCTCACTTAGAAATGATACATTAGTCGTTATTACACAGTCTCTATTACACCAAACTTGCATATAATATAAGATGTGTACTGAGTGTCACGGAATTGTGTATGACTGGTTTCAATATGTATGTGTGGTCAAAAATGTACTCGGATTTCGCTATTGCGTACAGCCGTACCGAGGGTTTATTCATTATCGGCTTTTAGTTATTTCGAAATGGTGAGTGAAAACTCTGCTCATGCGGCATGTGCGAAATGCCTGCGATTTAAAAGTACCTAGGTGCGCATATTTTTGACAGCTAGGGTTATATATATATATATATATATATATATATATATATATATATATATATATATATATATATATATATATATATATATATATATATATATATACAAAATTCTAAGCTAATATCACATTACGATCAAGTCTTGTCAGAAATGCTTCCATCATTAAAGGAGCAAACTTTCAGCTAAGGGTTTGGTTGTTTTAATTGTAGCTGACTGTGGGGTTCGGGGGTGACCCTGGGGTCCGTGGATGACCGTGGGGTCCGTGAGTGACCGTGGGGCTTGTATATGCTGCCCTTGTTGTGGTGCCATGATGTAATGAACGTGTGCTGACCGTGTGCGAGGCCTGTTTATGCTGGCCGTGTGTGTGGTGCCGTGTATGGTATAATGTGTATGGCGCCTTTGTGTTTGCTGCCTTTGGGTAAGCTGCGTTTTATATATAGGTATTATATACAATTAGGTGATGTGAATGTCACAGAACTGTGGGGTTCTTGTGACGTATACGCTATGTTTTGGTGATGATGGTTCGGAGGAGTGTACTGGTGTTCTCAAACCGAGGGACAAGGCTTCGCGACCATAGTCTCTGTGTTGAATATAAAGGGCTCTCTAGGGATCTTACAACCAGACGCGTGAGAAGACTATGCGTGGCGACTCCACCACCATTGACTAGAGCGGGTGGAACCGGATACACATCTTCGACATCAAATGGACGACATGATAGTTGTAGTATACGTGTTCCATATTATTTGTTATTACCATCTGAGTAAATAGTTCACATCTATGTATCAGCCTCGTTATCTGAACGATTCATAATTTCACCATTTCATTGCAGATTCGTTATTTTAACGATAAAGTCATAATTTCACCTTTCATCGCAGTCTCGTTATATGAACGACACATTCATAATTTCATATTCATATCAGTCTCGTAATATGACGACACATTCATAATTCCATATTTACATCAGTTTCGTTAGATAAACGATAACTTCAAAACTTCATAATTTCACTTTTCATTGCAGTCTCGTTATTTGAACGACACATTCATAATTTCAGATTTATATCAGTCTCGTTACAATAACGATAATTTCATAACTTCATAAATTCATAGTTACATTGCAGTTTTGCTACATGAACGATAAAATCATTACATACTTGCCTTTGCTTTGGTAACTCGTTTATATGAACGAATATAACTAAAATTACAGGCATTTACATCTGTCTCGTTATACGAGCTATATATATATTTGTGAATTCATAAGTGTATTTGTATTTGTTGATCTGGTGATCAGACGATATTCTCGTCAGTTTCAAATACATTTCGTTGAATTCGTCCTTTGAGGTTTTTGTCATTGAGTTACTTGTTATTGATAGTTCCATGTTAGGAACATTTTAATTTTCCTTTTCTTCTGTTTATAATGGTGTCATAATTGATTTATATTTAAATTGCGTTTATAAATAAACATCTTATTAACACAGTTGCTTTCCGTGTCTTCACTAACCCAGTCCCGACCCGGCTTATCCTGTGACACTGAGTATATTAATAAGCTAGTGGGATCTTTACTGAATGTTCTCGTGTAAATAAATGCATATGAGGGTTAATTAATAACGACATATTAAACAAAGCCATCACAACCATTTTTCACACGCTTTAAATATTGTGTATGCTCTATGTCACGGAATTCTATACGACTATGTTCAATATGTATATGTGGTAAAAAAAAATCTAGTCTTGATTTCGTTACTGCGTACAGCCTTACAGAGAGTAGTTTATTATTTTTTGGGCTTTTTAGTTATTTCGGCATAATGAGCGAACACTCAGCTCATGCTGTATGTGCGAAATTGCCTGCAGTTTAAAGTACCTAGCTGAGCATATCTGTCACAGCTAGGGGTATATAAGGACGAAATTATAAGACAGAAATCACATTACAATGTAGTCTTGTCGGAAACGCTTCCATTCTAAGCTGAGCAATCTATCAGCTAAAAGAGGTAACAATAGATTTAACTTTGTTCTCATTGCTATTTGTATTATGATATAATTCATTGTTTTATATATTATATGTTTAGTATTTATTATAAAATCTATAGAATAAATACATAGGTTAGGCAGCGCCATTTTATCAGAAGTACTATATTCTGTTTCATTAGTTCTTTTGTATCTGAACATAATTGAGTTCAATTATACGCTGCATGCTTAACGTTAAATGTACATGGATAATTATTTCATGTGCGCGCATGCGCTACATATGAGTGAGAATACTTGACCGTGTCATATGTATTACACGGTTCGGTTGTTTTAATTTTAGCTGACGAAGTGTTGTGCTGAAGTGTTGTGCTGAAGTGTGGTGAAGTGTTGTGCTGAAGAAGTGTTGTGCTGAAGTGTGGTGAAGTGTTGTGCTGAAGAAGTGTTGTGCTGAAGTGTAGTGACGTGTTGTGCTGAAGTGGTGCAGTGTTATCGTAAATGCGTGTGTGGTGCCATGTTGTGGTGACTACGTGTGTGGGCTTGTCTATGCTGACCGTGTAATGCCCGTGTGTGGTGCCTGTGTATGGTGCTTACGTATGCTGCATTTATGTATGCTGCGTTAGATGTATAGATATATGGTATTTATATATGATTGGGTGAGGTGAAGGTCACAACTGTTAGGTTTGACTCGGTGTAACCGGATGTACTTCCTGACGTCAGACGGACGCCAGGCTAGTAGCAAAATACCTCAGCAAGTAGTTTACATTTATTCATTCCAGTCTCGTCATGTGGACGACGTATTATTTATTTAATATCTGCTTTGCAGTCTCGTTATATGAACGACTCCTGCATAATTTTATTCTACACAAATCTCGTTCCATGAACGAGAACTTCAGAATTTAGGGTTCACAATTGCATATGTCTCGTCATATGGACGACGTATTATTTATGTAATATCTTCTTTGCAGTCTCGTTATATGAACGACACCTGCATAATTTCATTCTACACAAATCTCGTTCCATGAACGAGAACTTCAGAATTTAGGGTTCACAATTGCATATGTCTCGTCATATGGACGACGTATTATTTATTTAATATCTTCTTTGCAGTCTCGTTATATGAACGACACCTGCATAATTTCATTCTACACAAATCTCTTCCCATGTACGAGAACATCAGCATTTAGGGTTCACGATTGCATATGTCTCGTCATATGGACGACGTATTAATTATTTAATATCTTCATTCTAGTCTCGTCATATTGACGACGCATTATCTTTTCATATTTGCATCTATCTCGTTATACGAGCCTTTTATATATATTCATATTTGTAAATTCATTCATATACTTCTATTTTGTCATTACGTTACTGAAATTCATAGTTCCATGTTAGGAACATTTATTTAAATAGATTTTTCTTATATTTTGTAAAATATTGGTGTCAGAGTTGATTTTTAAAATTGCGTTTATAAAATAAACATCTTATTAACGCAGTTGCGTTCCGTGTCTTCACTAATCCAGTCCCGACTCGGTATATCTTGTGACATTGTAAGCGATACGATGTGTACCCAGTGTCTTCAAAACTACACCCTTACCTGTCAGCGTGCAGTTATCGCAGTTATCGCAGGCATGTAAATATACACTATCAAACTAAGACACTTCGGACTAAGTTTAATGAGGGAGTTTGTATATTATGTTGTTTGATACATCCGTATATCAGTAAAGGCAGAATGCTATCACTGATTCTTGAAAATTACTCGCTGGATGACCAAAACACTCACATTTAAGATATATTTAAGATTAAATGACATGTATGCTTCACATACATGAGGTATTGATCATTATAATAGCCAACATTTATGTCTTGTTTCTCGAATCTCATTTCCATAGCAATTTATAAAATATCATATGAAATCTAGTTGATTCTAAATGCATTCTAACTAATGCATATCTCAATCTTATAAAGCAATGCGACCATCTTTAAATTGTGTGATAACTTATTGTTGACATATCGACATGGACCTTTGGTCAGAAGATATTTTAAATCCTCTAATTGGTATTGAATGCAATTGAAGCTTGTCAGACTTCCAATATGGTGACCCATCACATTTTTTGAAAATTGTTTGGTTGCAACTCCTGGCGAATGCTAAGCCATATTACTAAGCGTTTTCACTTGTAACAACGCCTTATTCCATACAAATGATTTGATAACTTGTATCAATAAGACATTAGGAATATCAGTGTAGACAAAAACATGTTTACAAGTGATAGCTTAGTGGGAACTAAGTGACCCCCTTGGCAATACATACGGGTACTCATGGGTGTCTGATATTCAATATTCCCACATCAGCCACCATCGTGAAAAACAAACTGTGATGTCACAAATTTGTAAAGTCATTTCAACTGATTTTCATGATGCCATTACTAAGTGAAAATAGTTCAAATATGATATCTGTTATGGAAACCAAGGTAATTATCTTGAAATGTACGGTATTACACATTGGATCCCACTTAATTGTCATTAGATATTTTAACGTTTACTTTGACTGTAACGTTCGCTTTGACATGCAATCACATGCACGTCAAAACTTCTAAATTCCATTAATATTTTCAACCTTAAAGATCGACTAGTGCACTCACACGACATTCATTTATATTATACAATTAACCATCACTAAGCGATTTGTATGGGTCTTATGTTGTATACCTCATCATTAATGAAAATAATGACTACATAACATGAATCTTTTTGTTCTTGGAGCAAAACGCTCCTATCTGATATCGCGCTCGGTAAATTTGTAAGGCAAAGCGGAAGTGACGCTGTGTAGGGAACACATCTGTCTATGATGTACAGGAATAAGGTGTATATATCATGATAAAGATGAATATGTTTGTTATTTCAGTCATGTTGTATACTTGCATTTACGCAAACGTTCTTTATCGATTTGTCCTTGCGTGCCAACTTTTTAAACAGGAATAGCTTCCACGAATGATGATGACTGGCTGGCTCTTTGGGAATGCTGTTTCTGTGCTGTGTAGTATTGAAAGTGTTGTGATTATTACTCGACTAAGGCTTGTAAACAACAGTTGGTCAGATCTATCGTTTGTTTCCAGAGCAACCCACTGATGATCTGTTCTTTAAATTGTCCATTCTGCGTCTAAAGTGCAGCTTTGGTACAACTGAAACTCTCTATGCTTATAATCGGTTTTGATACCTTCCATTGGACTGGATACAATGTCAAGGTCCTTAAATGACGTTACAGATTGTGTAGCCACATTTGCAATGCTTGCATGAACGAGCAAGTCATCCTTTAATGAAACTTTTTCCTTCATGTATGACAGTGATTTGATCAGAAATGCCATACAGTGTATTATTGTCAGTAACTGTGCTTCAGAATTCATCTTATCTAGACGTCTGTTGATTTTTCTTCATCCAAATACAAGTCCTGAAAACCAATGTACAAGCTTACACATTTTACATAAATTGCTGTGATTTCTATCTTGTCAACATTGACGTTTTGTGTAATAACAATTTGGATGAATTATCTGAACATTGATAGTATAATGTCTTTCTCTGGTCTTGTGATTTAGGGGCTTGTCATGCTGTAGAGCTGTGTTGGACCCGTTCTGAATCCAGCTTAAAAACTGGCAATATGCAAGGGTACGATTTGATTTTAGGTTATCTCTTATTCTTTTCAGCCTGCCATTGCTAAGACTCGAAGCAAGTGATGACATTGATTCTTTCTACCTAAACCATTTGGCAACAATGGCAGCACCATCATCTGCCCTGCCTTCTTACAAGCAGCTGCTGAAGCCTTTTCTTCTAAATACATATTCTCAATAAAGTCACTATGTGTCACCCACAGCTCTAGAAGACGGTCAATGCACTTTCCAAAAGAAAGCAATCTAATTTGGCAATACTTAAGGATTTTCCTGACTTCATCATTATACAGAATTTGAAAAATTCTTGAAATCCCGTACTCATTTTTATCACTCGGTCCCACGAAGCTGATAAAAACCGGACTTGAAACTGGATATGGCAAAGTACTAAAAATCATACCGGACGCAGAAAAACAAGCGACAGAAACATGGAAACGGTAGATGACTTTTTTGTTTAAAACAATATGGATCATTTTTCTTGATGAGCTGAAAAATCGTGATTTTTTTTCTTCTAAAAATTCGGGGAATTTGGGAGGTCCAAAATCAAGATTATCCCGAATTTTTCAGTAGAATGTGTAGGTTAGATAATAATAATAATAATAATAATAATAATAATAATAATAATAATAATAATAATAATTATAATAATAATAATAATAATAATAATAATAATATTCTATTCCAACCCTGGCTTCGTTTGTCAGATATCTAAGTACTGATAGAGAGATGCAAAGCACCGAAATCCCAGTCAGCGGTGACGATAGCTAAATTCATGAATACACAACATGTGCAATTCAAATAACAACATTTGAATATAATTGAATAACATTCATCTCTCAAACCCTACAAATCGTAATTATTCGTACTAAGGTATCATCATCTCATCATCTCCGCCTGTGGCCCCGTTTGGGACATAGGCCGCCAACCAGCTCCCTCCAGGCGTCTCGGTTCTGGGCGAGTCTCTCCAGCTGTCCCCACGTCTTGCCCATCTTCTTTGCGTCTGCATCCAAATCACGGCGTCAGGTGTTTCTGGGTCTTCCTCTCTTCCTCTTTCCTTGAGGGTTCCATGTGAGGGCTTGCCTGGTGATGTTGGGAGCAGGTTTGCGGAGGGTGTGGCCAATCCATCGCCAGCGTCTATGGATTATGTCATCCTCAACGGGCTGTTGCTTTGTTCTCTGCCACAGTTCGTCGTTGTTGATTCTTTCTGGCCAGCGGATCTTTAGGATCTTCCTGAGGCAGGTGTTGATGAAGACCTGGATTTTCTTCATGGTGGTAGCGGTGGTTCTCCAGGTCTCTGCTCCGTACAGCAATATCGGCTTCACGATGGTGTTGAAGACCCTGATCTTGGTGGTGATGTTAAGCTGCCTTGATATCCATATGTTCTTCAGCTGATGGAAAGCTGCCCTTGCTTTGCCGATGCGTGTCTTAACGTCTGCATCCGTTCCTCCCTGCTTGTCCAGGATGCTGCCAAGGTAGGTGAAGCTATCCACCTCCTCCAGCGCATCGCCTTCCACTGTGATGGGTGTATTGCTGGATGCATTTGTCTTGAAAACCTTGCTCTTTCCTCTGTTGATGTGAAGGCCCAGGCTGGCTGAGTTGTCCGCAGCAATGCTAGTCTTTTCCTGCATCTGTTGTTGGGTATGCGAGAGGAGAGCCAGGTCATCAGCGAAATCTAGGTCGTCCAGCTGTTTCCACAGCGTCCACTGGATGCCGTTTCTTTTTTGGTCTGTCGATGTCTTCATGACCTAGTCGATGGCCAGCAGGAAGAGGAATGGTGATAGAAGGCATCCTTGTCTCACCCCTGTGTTTACTGCAAAGGCATCAGTTAATTGCCTGCCGTGGATGATCCTACAAGTCATTCTTTCATAGGACTTCCTGATGATGTTGGTGATCTTTTCCGGGACTCCATAGTGCCTTAGTAGTTTCCAGAGGGTCTGCCTGTCAACGCTGTCGAACGCTTTCTCATAGTCGAGAAAATTCACGTAGAGTGGCGAATTCCACTCCAGAGACTGTTCCAAGATGATGCGCAGTGTCGCTATCTGGTCCGTGCATGACCTTTCCTTTCGGAAGCCAGCTTGTTGGTCACGGAGATGCGGGTCAACTGCCTCTTTCATCCTGTTCAGTAAGATGCGGTTAAACACCTTCCCCGGGATGGACAACAGCGTAATCCCCCTGTAGTTGGAGCAGTCACTGAGGTCACCTTTCTTAGGTAGTTTGACGAGGTAGCCTTCTCTCCAGTCTGCTGGTACTTCTTCGTCTTCCCATATCGTGCCGAAGAGCGGGTAGAGGAGCTCCACACTGGTTTCCACGTCCGCCTTCAGCGCCTCTGCCGGAATGCTGTCGGGTCCTGCAGACTTGCCGCTCTTCAATTGCTTGATGGCGCTGCGAATCTCCTCTTTGGTCGGTGCACCGCACTCTATTGGCAGGTCACTTTCCGCTGGCGGTACGTCTGGTGGGTTTGCAGGCGCTGGTCTATTTAGCAGTTCCTGGAAATGCTCAACCCATCTGTTCTTCTGTCCTTCCTCGTCTGGGATCGCTCTTTCATTCCTGTCCTTGACTGGTCTTTCTGGCTTGGCAAACTTTCCTGAAAGTTTCTTGATGGTGGCATACAGGTCTCTGGTGTTGCCATGGTGAGCTGCTTCTTCTGCTTCTGTTGCCAGCATCTCTACGTAGCTCTTCTTATCTTTCTTGATGCTGCGCTTGACGCTTCTGTTGGCTTCCGCGTACTCGTCGTTTGCTTTTGCTTCTGCTGTTCTTGTCCTACTGTTGTTTACGGCAGTCTTCTTCTCTCTTCTTTCTTGAATCTTCCTCAGCGTCTCTGTTGAAATCCATTCTTTGTGCGTGTATGTTTTGGGGCCCAGTACTTCTTGGCATGTTGATGTGAGTGCCTCTTTCACTCTTTTCCATCTGTCTTCTATGGTCTCTTCTTCAAGCAGCTCTTCTAGAACCTGGAACTTGTTGGAGAGGGTGATCTTGAATTTCTCCTGTTTGTTGTTATCTCTCAACGCCGTGGTGTTGTAACGACGGCGTTGATTGGAGCCTCCTGTCCAGTTTCTCTTGAGCTTCAGCTTCATCCAGGCAACGAGTAGATGATGGTCTGAGGCAACGTCTGCTCCTCGCTTAACGCGGACATCCTGAAGGGAGCGGCGAAACGTCCTCACGATGCACACGTGGTCTATTTGGTTTTCCGTCCGCAGGTCTGGTGACACCCAAGTTGCCTTGTGTATCCTTCTGTGGTTGAAAACACTTCCTCCGATGACCAGGTTGCTTGTGGCACACAGGTCGGCAAATCTCTCTCCGTTGTCGTTCATCTCGCCAAGCCCATGCTGCCCCATGATCTCCTCGTAGCCTCTGTTGTCGCTGCCGATCTTAGCGTTGAAGTCACCCATGACGATGATGATGTTTCTCTGTGGTCGGTCTTGGATGATGGTTAGCAGCCTGTCGTAGAAATCATCCTTCTCTTCTTCCTCACAGTCGTTTGTCGGGGCGTAGCACTGGATAATGTCTATGTTGATCCTCTTCTTTTTGGTACTGAAGGAGGCTGTCATTATCCTTGGGCCGTGTGCTTCCCATCCAAGGAGTGCTCCCTGAGCTGACTTGGACAGCATCAGTGCCACGCCTTGGGTGTGTGCAGCGTCGTCCTGCTCGTGTCCCGAGTACAGCAGTAACTCGCCGGAAGCCAGTCGTTTCTGCCCGGAACCAGTCCATCTTGCCTCGCTGATTCCCAGGATGGTGAGGTTGTATCTTCTCATCTCTGCGGCAACTTGCGCTGACTTTCCGGTCTCGTACATGGTACGCACGTTCCATGTACCGATGGTAGTGGTGTTCCTGGTGGAGACGATGGTCGTCGGCCTGACGGCTTCCAGATGACTCTGGTTTTCACCATCCGGCGTCATACATCTTCCAGCTGGAGATCCATCTTCTCCCAGGACCGTTGTTCCTGTTGGTTTACTTTTTGGCGTTTCTGTAGCAAGTTGTTTTTTTCTGGGGTTGGGTTGCTAGCCCCACGCCCAACCTTCCTCCTTTTGCAGCCGGGCTTAGGACCGTCCTAGGCGGAGTTACTACTAAGGTATACATACTGCAATTATTAAAGTACTTTGCCGTAATATTACAAAGATCTAACAAATAGTCATTGACTACTAAAGTTCCATGTAATTCCCAGATTAGCAAGTTTCCCGCAAATTTCGAATGACGTTGGAGTACTGTAGCTTATCTCCATTATAATTTCCGCAAACTTGGGTTAGAGACTACGGACGTTTAGTTCTTAAAACATAATATATTTAAGCTTGCAATTATAATAATGGACAAGCCTTGCTCCATTCGACTGAATGTTGATTAATATAATCGTCAGACACTGTCCCCCTCCCAACATGTTGTCAAAGGTTAAAAATTAAAATACGACTCTCACTTAATTTCCTTTCATTAGAACACAGAATTTCACCACTTACCTGTGAACAATATTATGCCAATGTTTCGTAAGTGGCTTTAGCAAAAATAAAGCGCACGTCCTTAGCTTTATGACAATGTCAATTAACTGGCTTGACAACTCATTGTTCGCAGAGTTTAACTTCATACATATTTTCGGCGTGAAATTATTAGCCGCAGTGTCTGACATATACATTTTAAAATATGGTTAATCAATGCGAGACAATTATGTTTGTTTTTGTGTTTGATTATGATTTGTACTGTAACTTTAAAACAAATTCAGTCATATCGCTACCTTGTATGAAGTGAGGCAGTTTATAGCGATGTCTAGGACGGGGACATCATGCCACATACATGTAGCATGCTGTCCCAGACAGTCACATTATCCTGAAACCAGGCCGACCAGTCCTAACACAAATATATTAATGCTGAGCGTCAAGCGAGGCAGCTATTAGTACCATTTGTGTCGGTCATTTGTATGACTATGCAGGGGATCGAATCCATTACATCCCATATCAGCGTCGGACTCTCTAACAACTAGGACACTGAAGCAGTGCAAATTATGTTGGGTTATCCATGCCACCGCCTGCTCAACTTACTGGATTATATGGGCAGCTGAAGTGAACATGTGCAACAGGTGTGAATGCGGCACAAAGTGAAAGAACACTATACTAAATATAAGTGTCTATGCAATTTAAATGTTTCAGCCATTAGTACTACAAAACAAATTAGTCTCTTAAATGAAGAAAAAATAAAATAATAGTCCTGCATATAAATCGTATAAATCTAGCTCCATTAATACACTCCAATCCTGTACTTTATCTTACATTGTAGTATTTTCACCTCCATTAATTTTGCTCTATTATTCTCGGAATTTTATCTTATTAATTTGTTTAGTACAATTGTTTAAATCTTGCGTACATGTACATTCTTTCCGTCTGTTGTGTTGCCTTGAGACGGTGCATCTTGGAAAGCACATGTCGGCTTAAATGAGATACTAGCTTCATCCATTCTGATGATTATTTCAACTCATCACTATGTTTAGAGTAACTGTTAGAAACGTATGTATTACTACTACTACTCCTGAGTATAAAACTATGACAACTTGTGACAAAAGTACTGATGTCCAAAAACAAATACTGATTTTAAAAATTGTAATGCATTTGTTAACTATTTACAACATATACAACCATCAGCTACTTATGACAGTCACACGATGTTTTACATAATTACTTAATGTCAAAGATGCATGTGTTGCATACTTGTACCATCATGTCAGACACCATTCGGATGCCCATTCAGAAAGTGCAAGAGTGCAACACTCAGACACATGCTGTTTATATGAGCCTTTTTCACACAGTTTGTTTTTTTTCCAATAATATATTAAAATGTCCGAACTTTCAATGATAATCTCATTTCTATGGTTTTCTTACTGAACTGTTTTTGTTCGAGCATAAGAGTTATCCATTGCGATTCTAATGTTTGGTAAACGTGTGCAAAGTAAATCACCAGCAACACTATTAACTGTAAGAATAAGGTTTATTTCTAAAATAAATTTAATAAATCGAATTTAAATCGAATAACATTAAAGTTCTCTGTGTTATTTATATATGTCTAAAGTTCGGGCTGAGCTGTGTATTTCATGGGCGCCTCCATGCCCAATAGCGACATCACATCACATTAGACAATTTCCAAAATATCAAGTTTTTTCCGTTACTATATGGTTTCACAAATCTACACAAGACGGCACAACTGACCTTCCATCTTTTTCCTTCCTCTTTTTCTGCAGAAAATTCTGAATATTCCGCTTTTATATTTAACATGATGATTATAAGCTGAATATTACGAAGAGAAGATACATGGACAGCGGTAACTATTTGCTAAATCAATATGGCGGAAAACGACAGGCATGGTAGCCTCGATTTCGAATGAACCAATGGTATTGTAGAACTGTATTCATATATGCATGCGATACATGCTACCAAAATAGAACTGAGTGCTCGTTCTATACTGAAAATTCCAAAGAAATTTTATTATTTTTTTCAATTAAAAAACGTATTTTTTTTTGCACGAGAAACGAACACCTGTCCGAAATACGGGACAAATAAGGAAATAAACGATACAGCTATGTACTTGTAACTAGCTGACGATATTTTGTGTTGCCTTATTTGTTTACAAAATGTTTCAATAAATAGTACCTCCTGGAATGTGCTCTGCTAGTTTGTTTATAGCTTTCAATATTGCTGAGCGCGAGATGGTAGCATTTCCGTTTCCAATCCGAATCGGATAACCTCGAATGTCTCCGGTGTTTATGTTTTTGTAAACATTAGAACTTATCCAAGGATACCGAGAGTATAAATTTGGCTCCCCGTCGTTGCAGACGGGAGACTGACAGCATTGAAATCAGAATGGTATGTTTACTTTCCGACCCTACTTTCAAAATTCTAAATCCAAACTTTGTATCAGTCATAACTAATCTTATTCTGGTATATAAAAAACATCTTAGAAAGTGTTATGTTATTACAGTGAAAAATTTCGGATTTGACAAGAGTTTGATTCCAAAAATATTTTTGATTTGTCAAGAATTCGGATTTGCCCAGATTTTGGTTTACGCGAATTTCGAGGTTTACTAAATTTTGTGTTTCCACAGATTTGCGTTCGAACGTTTCCTATTATGTTGCTTTTACCAGCCTCCACAATAGGATTATACTTTGAAGTTATAAGAACAAACTTTATTTTATAAAATTTAGTTTATAAAACATTATCCCAAAAATAGTTGTTTCCTAAAGTATGTGTGAAAACGTATGTATGAAACGAACAATCTTGTTTGCTTATGTTGTCTATTAAATACATGGTCATGAAGTATAATTATTATTGTGTATGCCAATGTGCTTGTGATTGTTTGTGGGAATTCGTTACAGGAAATGAAAGAGAGAGAGAGAGAGAGAGAGAGAGAGAGAGAGAGAGAGAGAGAGAGAGAGAGAGAGAAAGAGAGAGAGAGTTCTTCTAATATTTTATTATGCACAAATATCAAGACAAACACCAAAAATACGATGTCACCAATAATATAAAAATGCTATATTCAGTTCACCTCTTGCCAGTACCAGTCGAACCCAAATTAGGTTATGACTAAAATAACCCTAGAAGACAGTCGGACCACTGCCAATTAGAACTCATTACTCTCCATAACTATCCATTACTTTGCTAGGGAGACTGCATTAGTTAAACTAGTTAAATGGATAGTTTCGTACTTTGACACATTTCCCTAATATTTAAGGTAGAATGCATGAGCCTAATTATCATAATCCTAGCTAATTATGTAATGTTGTTGAGTTGCTTGGAAATGGGTTGATTTGCTCGTGTCTGCCCGTCACAGCTAGCCTAGTATTGAATGGAAAATCGAATACATAAATTGGGCATCAGATGAGCAGACGACTTCGCATACGTATTTACATGTGTCTGCTACAGAGGTAAATATCTAAAAATCTCGATGGTTCAGGAGTGAACTTGTTTCATGCATAAGGCGCATCCTTATTATTGTATATATATATATATATATATATATATATATATATATATATATATATATATATATATATATATATATATATATATATATAGTAATTCATCTTTAAAGTTAGGGCTATGACATATATTGAGATCTCTAGTTACCTTGCTCCAAAGGTGGGTCATGTGATTGGGTGTGGGTGTGTTCGTATGTATGTATGTGATTTTGAGTTTTAATGTAGAGTAAAAGTGTTCCAGTCATATCGCTACGATGTATGCAGTGTGACAGTTTATAGTGATGTCGAGCACTGGGGCGTCATACCGCAGACAGGCTGCTTCATGTGATACGAAGTTAATTGTCCTGGAACCTAAACTCTTAATGATGTATGCAAAGCGAGGTATAATTTGTATCTCTTTGGTATGAGTATATCATGGTTCGAACAAGCGACCACCTGCTACTGAGGCGGACGCTTTAATCTCTTGGCCACCGGAGTTATGGACCATGTCGGGATGCTTCTGAGATCCGCACAGAGCCTTAATAATGATAATATCAGGCATATTTAAGTTATAAAGTCTGTGCAAGTGTAAAACAGATGCAGATATAATTACACATGAACCAGAGTAGGGGATTTGACCATGGCTCGTTCAACGGAGAGACTTTAAAGAATCCCACCATTTAGAAGTATGTTTAATTGCCGAAACATTTACGTTACATATACATCAGTATCACTAGAGACGTGCTTTCCCAATAAATTTCTGATTATCGGATTTTACAGGACGTTTCTTAAAATACCAGACTTTTCAAATGCAGTGCATCAGTCTATTCATGTGGGAAAGAGGAACTTAATTGTATGAGCTTCATTATATCACATCTCATTATATCTTACGTTGGAAGAAACTTTGGATATGAGATTGGTAATTTGTATCAATGCTGATGAAAGCTAAAGCAAGTATAAATATTGATTTATGTAATCCGAGCTAGATTAAAATGTGCATGTGTCATTGACTCCGTCTGATTGTGCACAAGCGCGTTAAAGTATATATGCTGTAGAGAAAGTTATATGATGAATGTTTTGAAAACAAACAATTCAGATCCAGTCTTATTAGTCATACAATTTAGAATCTAACGATTCAGCTGGAGCAATGACGATCTTTCTTATTCGCACATGCGAAATTTGAAAGGTGATGTCGTCAACCATATATTGATTTGCAGTTTTAAAATATCACTCAATATTCACATGTCATTTGCACACTTCATATACCTTCTAAATATCGGTCAAATATCTAGCATATGTACATACATGAACGACACAAGCTTGGCCTAGGTTATCTCATACACGAGTGTATCAGTTCAGTGTGATCTTCGAGCTTAGAGATAACAGTAGTTTCCGCGTACTAACATGCCAGGTTCACCGATGTTTGACGTTGTGAAATTTATGTTGTTGTTGTGTAGGGTTTAACGCCAGTTTTAAGCACACGATAGGCTCTACATGGCGGCCAGTATTATTGGTGGAGAAAGAACGCGGGAACCCCCCCCCCCCTGAAAGAACCTCCGACCCACAAGAAGCTAGCTAATGGCAAGCTTTCTCACATAACTACAAATATTAGACTAGAACCCACTCAGACAGAGGTGAGATGGCATTGATCTGTAACGGAGAGCGCTTACTTTCATTCGGCAACTCGGGGCTCCAGATATCTTTGTAGTTATCCACCACCATCCCCCATTAATCGAATCACATTAGAAGCATGTTGCGTATTATATGCTAATAAAATAAGTACTCTCGAAAGCAGGATAAACATGTTGTGATGTATTTGTTACGATGTTGACATACTTAGCACCTTCACATCAACTCCAACCCACAAATCTACGAGTATCGTCTATATACATTACATCCTAGTACGGATAGCTCTTGGCTTGAATGTTTCTGCAAAATTAACGAACATATTGTGTTCCCCTCCCTCTCTCTATCGACATATTATTTCTTATCAAGAGTACACAACCACAAAAGCAGCAGCAAGACTGGTGAACAGATCAATTTCTCAAACAAAAATAAGGCCTCCCTCTACATGGACCAGAAACTATTTCAGACAAACCGAAACTGTTATGGTTTTAACCGAATATTGTATCAAGTCCGATACGATATCTTGATTTAGAGTCATGCAGATTTAACGTTACAAATCCGCGTGGGATTGACTGAGCATGACTAAATAAATTTCTGAATTTGTTATAGTCCATGTCGAAGCACAAGGTCGGGTGAATATTTCGTATTGTATCAATGTCAACTCCATTAAACACAGCAAGAATATTACATTTATCCCTGATCACTTTTGGAAGTTACGTATATCTCTGAGTAACATATATCACATCAATACTTTTATGTCTACCTCTGGGAAATATCTTAGAGGGATTTTTTTTTTATTGTCTAACATCACATCATCAAACTAAACTAAATTATTAATACTTGAATCAATAACATAAATACTCAGAGAGTCTTCGATATCGGTTATAAATTCAACAATGTCCTCATCGATTTCCAATTTTGCTTTCTCATTAAAATATTTTAACACCTCGTAAATTCGTTGATCGTCTACACTTGGGGCTAACAAATATAGTTTATTCCATGTCATCCATCTAGTTATCAAATTACGTAACAACTGCGTCTGGCCTCGTCATGATGGTCCAATTATAATCATGCGAATATACTTTGGTAGCGCTGCATGATGCTTAACGGGTTCTCGTGTTTTTGTCGCCGAGAAATCAATTACATTCATATTATTATAAATAAATTATGGATCTATATTGTGTGAAATGTAAGACGCGTACTAGCACAAATCACTTGACAGCAAACAACAACAGATTATCACTTTCTGGTAGGTTGATACAATGTGGTACAACAAAATTTAGATTAGTTTATATGGATTGTGTTACGGCTATTGGATTTAATTTTATTTATTTTTAATTATTAGGTCCAAAATTGTCATTTAGGATTTATTATTCATTAGGTGGGACATTTTTCTAGAAAATTCAGTTTGACTTGGACTTTACTGTAAACAAGTTTTGACCTTGGCTTGTTTGACCTAAATCCTGACCTTGATTTAGACATTGTCAACAAGCCTCTAACACTATTGGTCAATTTCAAGGACAACACTTTTATTGAGGGTGGGAAGTGAATGATTTCCTTCTAAAACATTCCATTATTACGTGACTTGGAGAAGGTAGCTTTTTTCTGTGACCTTCGAGAATCACACGATTCCTTTTGTTTATGAGGGAGTTACATATATATATAGCTGTGTTTTAGAAGCTAACTTTAGTAGATTTTGGGCTTATTGTAAGTTATAAGTTGTGTATTTATGTTTGAGTTATAATTATTCTGGACTTGTGTCAATTCGTTGGAAAAGAAGAATTATTCTAATTATCTGGAAAAGGACATATGTTTCATAATTTCATTTGGATGAGTTAAAACAAGAACTGTACCACGTGACATTGTCAGCCATTTTGGATTATTACATCGTCAAGATTCGAACTTGGAACTATTAGAACATTTATTTATCAGGACTTGCAATTTCATTAGTGGATTATTTTGTGAATTCTATATTTGTTGGATTTGATTCTCTAAAACCGTAAGTTTATTTATTTTATGAAAATAATTGTACTTAATAAAATCATTGTTAAAGTTTTACAAGCTTGTTAGTTTTCACTCTTTCTGTGTTGCTGCTTATTCGAGCCTAAGCACGTAACATAGAATTGGGGGCTCGTCCGGGATTGAGATTTGAGATAAATTTGAATTTAAATTTGAATTTCCCCTAGTTTTTTTTGAAAAATTTAAATCTTTAGTGAGACTAACACGCTTGTATCAAAATGACATCTAAGGTAGAAATATTTCTTTCAAATCCTACCCAGGAGCAATTAGATCTTTTCAAAAAAGACGAGTTGGTTCAACTTGCCAGGAAATACGATCTTTCCGAAGTGAAGGCTTCTTTAACGAAACAAGATATCAAAAAGATTTTGGTCCAGTATTTGGTAGAACAGGATGTTTTGGAACAAAGTGCTTTGATTCCGGTCAGTAAGTCTGCATCAGACTCTGACATAAAATTAAAGGAATTAGAATTAAAATTCAAGATGGAATTAGAGTTAAAGAAGCTGGAATTTCAGAGAGAGGAGAAAGAAAAGCAAATTGAATTACAAAAAGAGAGAGAGGAGAGAGAGACAAGAAAGGGAGAAAGAAAGACAATTACAATCTGAATTAGAGTTTAAGAAACTGGAATTTCAGGAAAGGGATAAAGAAAGACAATTACAATTTGAAAAAGAGGAGAGAAAGACAGGAAAGGGAGAAGGAAAAACAATTACAATATGAAATTAGAATGAAAAAAATGGAGCTGGCAAGTGAGAATCACCATCATACTTCAAATCAGAATTTTGATTTAGCAAGGAATATTAGATTAGTGCCCCCTTTCAAAGAAAAAGAAGTAGATAAATATTTCATTCTTTTTGAAAAAGTTGCAGAAAATTTAAAGTGGCCAAGAGAGAATTGGACTCAGTTACTACAATGTGTAATTACTGGTAAGGCTAGTGAGATTTACACTTCACTGTCTGTTCATCAAAGTAGTGACTATGATGTAGTTAAAGAATGCATTTTAAGAGGTTATGAGTTAGTCCCTGAAGCTTATAGGCAAAAATTTAGAAACTGCAGAAAAGAAGCTGGACAAACTCATGTCGAATTTGCTAGACAAAAAGAGCAGTTGTTTGATAGATGGTGTTTAGCCAAGAAAGTTGAGCAAGATTATCAAAATCTCAAGCAAATTATATTAATTGACGAGTTCAAAAACTGTGTCCATAATGATGTTAAAACTTATCTTGATGAGCATCAGGTTGAAACCTTGGAAAATGCTGCTCGAGCTGCTGACGAATATTCTTTGACACATAAAGTTCCTTTTGTTAACAAGACTTCTACTCAACAATTTAATGGCAGAAAAGAATTTCCGCCTAATTCAAGCCCTTCTAAAACTCAAACTAACACAACTTTCAAAAATCAGACTTCAGAGAAGTTTGATTCTAGATCCTTGTCTCTTCCGACGTGTAACTTTTGCAAGAAAAAAGGACACGTTATTTCTGATTGCTACAAATTGAAAAATAGGCAACAGAATCAAGATAGACCAGTTCCAAATGCTCTTATTTACAAGAGGTCAAAGTCACAGTCATGTATTGAAAGCAATACATTTGTTGGGTCTAATAAATCCCAGTCTGATTGTGATATGGAGAATTATGAACCATTCATATCGAAGGGTTCTGTATCACTCTTGGGTGATTCAGCCAATCCCACCCCTATTAAAATTTTAAGGGACACGGGAGCCTCTCAGAGTCTTTTATTATCAGGTACTTTGCCTTTATCTGAGAAGTCTTCTTCTAATGAAAGTGTTCTTATTCAGGGGTTAGAGTGCTGCTTTGTTAATGTTCCTCTCCATTGTGTAAATTTGTCATCAGACTTAGTGTCAGGACCTGTGACAATCGGAACAGTCTCGGTTTTGCCCGTAGAGGGAATTGATTTATTGCTAGGCAACGACTTAGCTGGGGACAAGGTTGTGGTTAATCCACTTGTAACTGACAAGCCTAATTTGGATCAGAAAGTTGATCCAATTGAAAAAGAAATCCCTGATATATTTCAAGCTTGTACAGTTACTAGAGCTATGGTAAAGAAAGCTCTTGAGAATGAAGTTGAAAAGGGCAGTATTCCCTTCGTTGACACATGCATGGGTCAGGCTTATGTTGTTGAGGGCAGTATTGCCTTATCTGATACCTGCGTGGGTCAGGCTTATGTTGAAAAAGCCAGTATACCTTCAACTGACGCTTGGAAAGGTCAGGTTTTTGATGAGGTCACTTTTACTCTTGGTTTAGATCAATCAGAAGGTATTGATCATAGTGATCCTCTTTTGACAACTCATTCTTTTTATTCTAATCAGGGTGATGATCTTGAGAATGGTGTTATAGAAGGCAGCATTCCTTCAACTGGCGCTTGTATAGGTCAGGTTTTTGATGAGATCACTTTTACTCTTGGTTTAGATCAATCAGAAGGTATTGATCATAGTGATCCTCTTTTAATAACTCATTCTCTTAATCAGGGTGATAAACGACAGTCACTTGTCGTCAAACAGGAAAAAGATCCTGAGATCTCCTGTTTGTTTCAAAGGGTCATAAATGAGACTGAAGTCGCTGAAGTTCCTGTCTGTTATGTCATTAAAAATGGAATTCTTATGAGAAAATGGAGACCTCCCGAGGTTCCTGCTGGTGATGAATGGTCAGTGAACTATCAAATAGTAGTTCCAAAACCATACAGACAGGAAATACTTAATCTTGCCCATGAAACTCCTTTGGCTGGTCATTTAGGGATTAATAAAATGTATCACAAGATCTTGACTCACTTCTATTGGCCAAAAATCAAAAGTGATGTTGTCAAATATTGTAGATCTTGTCATGCTTGTCAAATTGTAGGAAAACCCAATCAGAAGATACCTAAGGCTCATCTGCAACCTATTCCTACTTTTGATGAAACATTCAGTGGAATTATGGTAGTTTGTGTAGGTTCCTTACCCAAGACCAAGTCAAGTAATCAATTAAAGTTAAAAATGAAATTACGGTTTGAGAAATCTGAAAGGGAGAGAACTTTTGAGTCTGATAATGGAGTTGTGTTACTCTTGTTTATTCTTCTTACTTTTCTTCAAATTAGATATTACGGCCCTTACAAAGTTAAGAAGAAAATGAATTAGTTAAATTATAGTATTAGTGCTCCTGGGATCTAAATTAATTATAGGAGTACCAGTGTATTGAAAGAAATAGCCATGTTAAATATGTAATTAATTTAGTTGTACCAGTCCTACTTAGTGAAGGAATATCATCAGGATTCAACTGATTTTGGAGCGACGAATTGTTGGAATTCAGAAATTATGAAAAAATTCTAGACCAGAAACATTCGCAGTTGCAAGTGCAAGAAAGAAATGAACTGAAAGTTATTATTATATGAGCACTTATGTCCAGATATTCTTACAAGGACAAACAAAATTTTCATGACGTTGAGATTGAGAATTCCATGCAGGATGAGTCCACTCAAACAGGAATACTTGAAAAAGGAAATTCTGTATTTGCTGAAGAATGATTTTATCAAGCCCAGTAAAAGTGATTGGAGTTCATTATGCATACTTGTTCCTAAACCAGATAAAACTCTCCGTATGTGCACTGATTATAGGAAGGTGAACAGTGTGACAAAAACAGATTCATTCCCATTAACAAGAATTGACTATTCTATTGATAAAATTGGGAATGCCAAGTACGTCACCAAATTTTGACCTTCTGAAAGGATTTTGGCAGATTCCACTACGGAAAGAGCAAAGGAAAACTCAACATTGCGACTCCAAAAGGACTCTATCAATATAAAGAAAGTCCATTTCAACGTCTCATAAAAATGTTCATATCTGGTCTAGAGATTTGTGACGTCATCATCTACAACGACACCTGGAGAGTACATTTAGCAACAATTCGATAATTCTTTAACAGACTCACTAATGTATGTTTGACAATTAATTTGTCTAAAAGTGAGTTCTGCTGTGCTTGTGTGCCTTTCCTAGGACATTTTGTGGGACATGGACAAGTTAAAAATTTGAGGCTATTTCTTGATAATATAATTGTAGACACTCTTTCCCGTGTATAATTCATTATATTGTATAATTTTTAATCTCAGATGTAAATTGGTTTGTGATAAAAAGAAAGTTTTATCATATAAACCTTTCTTTTTATTTTTTGGGGGAAGGTGTTACGGCTATTGGATTTAATTTTATTTATTTTTAATTATTAGGTCCAAAATTGTCATTTAGGATTTATTATTCATTAGGTGGGAAATTTTTCTAGAAAATTCAGTTTGACTTGGACTTTACTGTAAACAAGTTTTGACCTTGGCTTGTTTGACCTAAATCCTGACCTTGCTTTAGACATTGTCAACAAGCCTCTAACACTATTGGTCAATTTCAAGGACAACACTTTTATTGAGGGTGGGAAGTGAATGATTTCCTTCTAAAACATTCCATTATTACGTGACTTGGAGAAGGTAGCTTTTTTCTGTGACCTTCGAGAATCACATGATTCCTTTTGTTTATGAGGGAGTTACATATATATATAGCTGTGTTTTAGAAGCTAACTTTAGTAGATTTTGGGCTTATTGTAAGTTATAAGTTGTGTATTTATGTTTGAGTTATAATTATTCTGGACTTTTGTCAATTCGTTGGAAAAGAAGAATTATTCTAATTATCTGGAAAAGGACATATGTTTCATAATTTCATTTGGATGAGTTAAAACAAGAACTGTACCACGTGACATTGTCAGCCATTTTGGATTATTACATCGTCAAGATTCGAACCTGGAACTATTAGAACATTTATTTATCAGGACTTGCAATTTCATTAGTGGATTATTTTGTGAATTCTATATTTGTTGGATTTGATTCTCTAAAACCGTAAGTTTATTTATTTTATGAAAATAATTGTACTTAATAAAATCATTGTTAAAGTTTTACAAGCTTGTTAGTTTTCACTCTTTCTGTGTTGCTGCTTATTCGAGCCTAAGCACGTAACAATTGTAAAAAATAAAACAAACAAGGAGGTGATTTTGCAGCAAATTACAGGAGAAAAACAACTTACAGTGTATAGTTATTGTGGCCCTGGAACCAGACTCGATAATCGACTCGATGATCAAAACCAACCTCGACCCGGCGAATATCCAATAAAAGCTATGGATAAGGCGTGTTATGCTTACGTCGGCGGATTGGTTACCCAAACAGGTGATACAGTAGATTTGCTTACCACCTAAACAAATTAACTTCGCACATTTTGATGTCAGCATCCCTAATCAAGTTCATGAGGCTAATATATTATTTCGCCCCAAGATACTGTTAATAAACAAACATATAAGTATGCGATAACCATAGTTGATGTTGCGAGTAGATACAAACAAGGTGGACCATTAAAGACAAAGTCATCAACTGATGTAGCTGCTGCATTTGAAAGGATTTATCGAGGAGATCCTCTGCAGTGGACAAAACTATTGCAGGTTGATCCTGGCAAGGAATTTCAGGGTGTAGTGTTATCAACATTTAAGCAACATAATACTACGTTATGACGAGGACATACTGCACTATATCGCGATCAGGCAATTGTTGAAGGATTTAATCGGACACTGGCTGAGCGGTAATTTGGATATCAATACGCAAAGGAATTTATTCAGGGTAAACGATCTCGTGAACAGGTTAAGAGATTACCTGATGTGATAGCTGCACTAAATAATGAAATTACTTGAACAATCAATATAAAACCTATTAACGCTATCAAAATAAGTATATACGTGAACAAAAACCACAAAATGATTTTTCAAGGAAACGAATACTCGGCAATGTAACCGTGAGATATTTGTACGAACCGGGTGAACATGAAGGGGGTAAAAAAGAGATACTGATCCTATTTGGAGTTTCACTACACGTACACAAATCTAACATAACAAGATCCACGGGTAGACCGGCAATCTATAGATTAGAATCAACTGCTCCGCAGCGCAGATTTACACTGAATAAATAGAAGTGATAATGTGGATACTCAATTACCACCGCGTGGTCTTTACTAGCACCTATGCATCTCTTACTCTCAGGACAAGTCAATACACATTATATCTGGCATGACCAAGACTATTATATTTTCTGTCTGCAGTAAATTGGCGAGGATCTTTATCCGACCATGACCGATTCATTGTACAAGTACAACTCGCGCAGTGATTATTCTGTTGTTGTTTCAGCGTGATTATAAATTCAGCATCAATATCAAATTCTCGTCTTTTTTATCCTGTTGTTTATAACCAGCGAGGTCTTTTCAAGTATGTCATCGTTAACAGTATCACTGATTGTGGTGTCATTTACATCTAAAACAACTCTTCGAAGCTGATTTATTCTTCGTACTCTGGACACTGCGAGATAAACTAAATTCGTCCACTCGATGTGATCATCTACCATCCAAACAACTGTATCGGATATAGTCAATCCCTGTTAAGAATGTATCGTCATTGCGTATCCTAGCGTCCATGGAGATTTACTGGCACGCCATGCATATTTGACAACACTGATATCAACCATGACAATATAATTTAACACTAGAATCTGCTTCTCAGTTCCTGACTCGGTCAGGAGCCCTGGAATATCAACTTCGATTTTCTGTCTTCGTGTATTCATAGGCCTATAGCACAATGGCACTGGAAGTGCCGAATTTTGCCTTGTGCGTTTCAAATGTCCTCATCAGAAGTGTTTCTCTAACTATCTTTCTACTTGCCACTATCAAATCGTTTGGACTCCACGCTTCAAAAAAATCATTTAATGGGGTTTCTGAAATTATTTCACGCGCTAAGTCCGGTTGTAATCTAACTAATTTATTAAACTCACTTAATTCTTGATTAAGTGATCTATGATCAGTATTAATTTCTTCAACATAATCTACAAAATTCTTCACCCAATCATGTGGAGACAAACCGACAAATGGTGGTAGTTGACAATGATCGCCACACATTATCACAGCTGTATTAGTTGACAATAGCCAGTCAAGAAACATAGTCGATTATTTGTTTGCGTATTAGATTTGTCAACTTGTTTCGACGCAAGGCATTTGTAAAATGCTATATTATTCGTTCGGCTACACAATTTATCCCTGACAATTTCATGGGTTTTAATTTGTCAACACTCGGTTTGTCATTTATCGGATAGATCCCATAAACAACCGCAGTTACAGGATAAGCTCTCTCGTAATACGGTTTGACAATTCCATTCAGCGTTCCTGGTTTGGAATCCTGACTCACAGTGACAGTTCTTTTAGTTTTCAAGATGGGTTCAAATTTGTTGCGTATAATCCAATTTCCTGTTCCTGAAGGGGTAATGAATTTCACTCTAAAAAATACTTTCTTTGATCAAGATGTGATATTATCGCTGCTGCATTTTGCTCGTTCATGGTAACATCAACACTACCAGCGATTCGAAATGTTGACCAATGCACCATCGCGCTTAAATTCGTTAAATCCCTCATGGATTTTACCTAACATGCTTCTATCACTTATTAGACCCTTATTGGTACATCTACGGTTACTCTATCGAGATTGAGTTTAACATTTTGCCAGGTTTTTATTTTGGATAATCTCTCGAACTCCTCCTTATTATAATTAAAATAAATATTGAAATAATATATATATATATATATATATATATATATATATATATATATATATATATATATATATATGTATAATGAATGACTGTAAGTGGCTCTTGCTAGGATCAGTAACCGTTTGTAACAAATCTTCCTGAAATGAATTATGTGGATATCATTCATATAATGCTCGACGAGGAAGCATAGGTCCGTTACCCTGCATACGATGTGGGGTTGGGGTGCGAAGAAAGTCGCAGCTGTGTCTCAACTGTGGTGGTAAGCGACACATAGAACGTAACCGCTATTATGATAAACGAATCAAAGACTCTAACCCTGTCTTTGATTCTATCAGGGACAAAATCATACGACCATCTCAAGACTACAATTATAGATTCTCAATAAGTAATAATTAAATGGTTTGACAAATAATATATATGTATATAAATGAGACAATTATTTCAACAACATCCCGTGATCATCAACTGTGAAGCATCTCGTGATGGTATAGTCAGACACCGCAGATTGAACGAACAATTAGGGTTTGTTGATACTCATGGATATCTTAAATTTAATGCTGGAGGGAAAAATCATTTATTTGTATAGATTCACGTATGAGTGTTCCCATAGACTGATCAAAGATGGTTTTGTAATTGACCATATTGATGGATGTCAAAAAAAAACAACAAATTACAAAATCTTCAAGCAATCACACAGCGTGAAAATAGCAAACGAGGTTGTACTGGAACGTACCCAAAAATTGCGAGGTCTGTCAGATCTATAATTGTTGGTTTGGGTGAAGAAATAATATTTCAGTCAATAAATGCAGCCGGCAAGTATTTTGGTATTGGTGTGCCTTCGGTACGAAAAGTAGCAGAAAATTTATATAATTTATCGTTTGCAAAACGTTTTAAAACCAATATTCTTTCTTAATATCATATAGATTGAAGGGAAATAACTCGTGTAATAATGTGTCTAAAATTATGTAACAAAGATAACTATTTTGTTCTTGTTACGGAAATACCTTCTATGATCTCAGGGAAATAATCACGTGTTTTTTATCTGATCTACTTTGTTAAAAACCGAGTCAAATAAATAAACATTACAACCATGGTATTTTTTTTATACTATTGTCAGGTATCTTGATTTGTTTGGATGTTGTCAATAATCACAATTAAGTTACACGGAAATAAAAATCACACCCTTTGTTATTGATTTTCGTGCATTAGTCAGCTTATATAGTACGCAGACGGTTTTGATATTGGGGCTCCATGCCTTGATCAAATTTCAACTGGAAACCACTCTACGTCACAATGTCACGCGGCGTAAATGTGTTTTGCATTCTCTCCAGGATGATTTTGTGGGGGAGAGTGGTTTCAGTTGAATGTAGAGGAGGGCCTCGTATGTTGTATTGTATTGTCTTATATAATCCTTTGTAAATATTTAAGATAATATGTTGTGCTGTCTCTATGTACCTTAATTAATATTGTAAATATGTATGTATAATAAATCATGTATATCAGTGTACATAGCTGTTAATATACGCTTGAAAAAAATGGCATCAAAGGGACCCCCATTTTTGTATATTTATATGATAATATATTTGATATATTTTATATGATATATAATAATATATTAAAGATATATAATAATATTATATAATGAATTTCGAAAATATAAATTATATCATAAACGCAATTTCAGATTTGAAAGATAAAAAACACAATGATCAGATAAATTAGATTGTAATTGTAATCAGATTCTCTGATTTTCAAGATCTCGGTGATAAAGCTCAAAGTAACAAATACGTCCTTCCATTCCAATATGGAATTTGTAAACGAATAACGAATACAACAAGCGGTCAACGAATCTGTATCGTATAACAGCGACGTAAATAAATTCATTCATATATTTACCGAAGTCGAAAAGGTTAGAGATGAACTCGGTCGACTATATGAGGTTAAACGTACTATAAATTCCAGAATATAAATGATAAAGGAACTTATTAACCACAACAACACATTCCCATGAAAACATAAATGTTTTTAAAAACACGTTAAGTGTTTTTAAACAGGAAGTTTGAAATGAAACATGTGATTTGTAATTTCTAAATTTAGTTTCAAATACAGGTATGGCCCATACAAATACTTGTGTCGCTGATTACTCGCATGGAACGAAGACCTTTCAACATTTGTATGGGTTTGAAATTCTATATCACTGTAAGGAAGTTTAAATATCTTGCAGGTATGATACCTTACAGTATGCTATTTTTTGGGGACAGCTGTGATTTTATCACCGCGAACACGACAGTAATATCGTGAGTGTTTTTAAATACATTAATTGTCTTGTATGCATGAAGGGGGGTCAGCTGCTTACAATAAAATCATATCATATATATATTTAACACTCATGGTTGGAGAATTATTAACAACTAGATTAACTTGCGAGCAATTAGAAGCAATAAAGAGATGTATACCCGTAAGGGATTCTGTCAGAAAAAAATTACATGAATATCAAACTCATTTGCAACTGATACTGCACAATTATTTCAACCGGTAACTACAGCTACAGAGAAAGCTGCATTGGATACTGATAAGGCTATTTTGGGAGATATTGTTGACGATGAAGATTGAAAACAAGATATTCTCCCGTTGATTAAACTGATAGTTGGAGCTAAACCACATGTTCAAGAATCGGAAAGTTCTGTTTGTGAAACTATAAAGGTGTTTTATCTTTTATGGACAAATTTGCCGATGAGGCTAAAACACTAATAAAACAATTTCAAATATTATAACCTAAGGATTATCACACTTTTTTTTATTTCGCTGCTAAAATATATAATTCCAGAAGTGAATTTGTAAAAAAGGAATATAATATAAATATAATAAAGCGCGATGAAAGGATTGATTGGTAACATAAATGGAACAAGGGGATTATTCGTATAAATTCGAAATAATTGGGGTATATAAATTATCGAGATGGGATTACTGATTGTGATGTACGACAAGAAGAAGAACGACAAGGTCAAAACGAAGAAAGACAAGAGAAGAAACATCACACACCAACACTGAGACAAACACGGAGACAAAAAAAAAAACAAGGACAGAAACAACAGGAGAATTATATCCCGAAAAGAAGATGATGATGCGCAATGTGCAACTGGAAGTGAATTTTTTCAAAGTGTAACTCCTGGCAGTGGTCTTGTTTTCCTAATAATGTTCTCGGAGAAATATCAAGATTGGAGGTTCTTTTCGGGGTGAAACGAGCAGGGAATAACTCACCAGAAATAATTCATGAAGCCGCTGATATCTGCAGACGACTATTTGAAGGTGGTATCATGGGTATTGGTGTATATCGAGAGTTTATTGATAAACTAGTTGATTATTATCACAGTGACTAATGTCACAACATTAGATAAATAGCATAAATATAAAATGATCATACACTACAACCACTATAAACCAACTATGAGCTACGTAGTAAATTCTCGGTTGCATATTTATGGAGTGTATCATGGAGATGGTCTCGGCGATGTTGTACAAGGGTTATCTGCAAGGATGGCTCCAAACATAGCACCACTCGCAAAACAATTATCAATGAAATATATCGATGTTATTCGTGATAAGGGTATTATCGCTGTTGGTGATGTTGCCGGTAAACGAAAAAACAAACAACACTGGTAACAGAATCATCAGGAAAACTACCATCTACGGAGATTATATCTGCAAATATTAGCAAAATAATAAACAACGCGGTGGATTAAAAACTAGCATCGCGGATGAATGAAGGAATTGATGCTCAGGGAAATATTACTGCAAATATGATAGCGGGAAGTGACCCGAGATCGCAATTTAGATCAAGAAATATATAATAAAATGTTCAAATCTACAGCCGATCCGGCCTTGGCCTTAGATGCCCCAGTTCTCATAAATGATTATGTACGCGATTATAAATTGTATTCCTATTACGCATTATTTAGTAGCGCTAGGTATATGACTGATGGAAGAGAGATTGAATCTACTGAGCATGATGTTGATGTTGCTGCAACAATTGTGGGTTTAGACAGATATTCGGATGATTATTCTAGATCGGCTGGACCATCTATGATGTTCACTAGGGATATTACTGATTACGCTGAACATGTTCAGTATGTTAAATTACGGAAACGAAGAGATACTGCATCTGATACACAACCAGATGACTTTGAACATCAAGCTAGACCAGATGCCGCCTTTGATGTTATAAAATATACTAATCCTAATTACAATCGAGGATTTGCAACACGCATATCAATGTTGCATGGACCGCGTAGATTATTTTCATGCGTGATTCCACTATCTCATATTTTCGGATTTTGCAGAAATGATAGAAAGGTCATCTTTGGAGCGAAACAAACAATAGCCCTCGTGCGAAAGAGTGAAGATAATGATGCAATCTGGTATGGCGCTGGTGTTGTTGATAGTAAGGTAAATATAACAATACTCTGAATGTTGATGAAAGTAATGACTCAATCAATCACCGCAGAGGAATTACTATCATATATGGATACAGGTGGTAAATCATTGTTATCATAACTAACGAGAACAACAGAAAGTATGGAGTATTCTGTTAACGGTATATTTACATGGCAGATGGCATCAAAACAGGGTGTTTAAGCACCGCGGCATATATGTGTTGCGTTACAGGATAAGAGGCGATTAAATTCACAAACACACAGCCACATGATATTTGATCAACTAGGTGTTACTGAAGTCTCGATGAGGATCAACGGCCAACAAGAACCATCCGAGGATATGTTATTTGATTACGGAGAAAACCAAAAAGCACGCTCGTATCAACGTTTGCTGACATTTATGGGACGTGATAATAATGTAGATACTGGTCTGCAAATATCACACTTAGATTTTAGAAATGGATGACCGATTTATTACTGTTCGTTGTGAACCTCTTTATTTAACCAAACAGTCGGTCGTTGACATACATTTCCAAAGTATCGATATGATCAAGTCCGTCAGTTTCAAACTAAACTAAACACTCTTATTGACGAGTATACCGCGAAGAAGATAAAAAAAAAATACCACAGGCGAATTTCCAGCGTTGACGTTCTTGTGTATTCGGTTTAAAGTGTAATTGCTGGAACTGTTATATTGTTATCAGCAATAACAGCACTGGTACCTGTAGTTGTCACAATTTGTATGTCATCGGCGACAACAATTACAGGGATTCTTAGCATCATCACAAAAAATATATATACATCCAGACATAATAAACTACACGAGTATATAATTAGGTTACATACTGCATCAACAGCGCATTCCCAATTGCCGTCGCTGATATCATATATCATATAACGAATTCTTCCCGATGATGAACATCTACCATAGCGCAACGTCATAATTAGAAAAACAGCACAATACTAACAATGGCGATGCCATCAACGACGGAATAACTTCAACAAATAGTGACAACCACAAAGCTGTAATAGACAACCATGATCTCAATAACCTCAACTAACCCTGATTTCAGTGTGAATTTTCCCGCTGCAATTCCGGTTAAGGAGATAGGGCTGGGATAATAACGAGTATACGACAGTTGGCCAAATATTAGATCAAAACCATTTGGTGGTCAGCAGCCGAAAAACAGAACGGGACTCCAGATTGGAATATAGTTTCCTTACCATATGGGTTTTACCAAATCGATCAGATCAATAATCAATTACAGCGCATAATAAAAAACATTACGGGAAGAGATCCAAAAATCGCTATAACAGTTTATGAACCAACACTATCATCAGAGATTGAGATAAACTCACACTGGTATGCTGTAGATATATATCAGAGTTCTATAAGAACTGTTCTAGGATGGCCCGAAATTCCACCTCAGGCGCCATCTTATCAAAATCTACCCGAACCTAAAAAGTATGATTATATTTCAGATAAAGTATCATATCATGATGCAATAATATCGAACTATGGAAATCTTTGAGCTCTGACTTTTTTCGTGGGTGGATGAAACCAGGTGTTTGGTGGTCTCAAGTAATTCCAAGTAGAATTACTGAACATTTCATAAAAATAGATAATGAATTTGAAAATTAAAACAGATACTAAAATATGTTTTTTCAAATACATAGAAGTATGTATTCAATTATTGCTTACATGGAAGTATTTAATTTACCAATTATTAAAAAGTCTTAAATGATACACAACCTAAAACAAGAATAGAATTTGCAAAAGCATATAATATACGTGTAGAAGATATTCCAGCAGTTATGCCTCCAGAGTATAGTGTAAACCAATTAAGAAAATACGTCAATAATGTCATAGATGAGTACTTCCCGTTGATACTCGCCGCATGGAAAAATAAAAACTCAACTACAGACAACTATCCTCAAATATTATAATGATCCAGACGATGGTGGGCAACATATTGCGCCTCAAAATGTCAAAATATCCTCGGTGATTGCAATAAATCTAGTATGTAATACTATTGATAGAAGTTACCAAATAAATCTCGAAAAATCAAATCAAGCCCAGCAGGGATACATTTATATTCGTTTGTACCAACGGCTCCACCCGGATTTTTAATAATTGAAGATCCAACAAATCCGGTGTATATGCGATGTCATATTGATTCATTAACGAGAATTAATTTTAAACTCACTGACCAGTCCAATAATTAGATTGACTTAGGAGGAGAGACTTTACAAATTAGTCTGTATGTGAAGTCTTAAAGTATTTTAGTCTAAGACTTTCATGCTAAGAAAACTTCGGTTGAAACCGAAACTGTCATTTTTTTTAGTTTGTCTGAAATAGTTTTGGTCTCGGTAGAGGTTTGAAAATTTGGTCTGTTCACCCTATTTTGTTTTTGTTTGAATTACGTTCTGTCTCCGTAGAGGCCTTAGTTTTGTTCGAAAACTTGATATGTTCACCTTTCTTGCTCCTAAAGCTAAACATATCCTTATAGGTAATTATATATATATATATATATATATATATATATATATATATATATATATATATATATATATATATATAATATAATAATACGTGTTAGTTACTAAGATTAGAAATACGACAAAAAATACAATGTTGTTTCCTTCATGCTCCTATGTCCGTTCCATTCTTCCGTATACATGAGCTTAGACCTTTTTAAGATTAATTTGCAATTTGCATTACAAGACATACCGTCAATAGCTGCTACTCTAATCCCGACCTAAATTACACATAACAGTATTGGAAACGCTTGTATATGTCTCAGCATAATCAGTGAATATATGGGACACTGACATCGCAACCCGCAAATGACCTTCTTGTAGTCGTTTAGAACAAACAAGGTTTAAATACTTAGCTGATATGATGATAACGAGAGAGAGAGAGAGAGAGAGAGAGAGAGAGAGAGAGAGAGAGAGAGAGAGAGAGAGAGAGAGGGAGGGAGAGGGATTATTATGATGATGAGTGTTAATACGAATTTAAATAAATGAGATTAATTTTGCCATTTTACATATTTCGCATATTTTGTGCTCCTATTTATTTTTTTTTTGTTGGTTTAAAGCCATTTTTCAGCACAAAATAGGCTATACATGGTGGCCAGTATTAATAGTGGAGCAAGATCGCCGGAATAGCCCGGAAATAACCAACTACCCACGAGAAGCTACTGGCAAGCTTTCCCATATACACACATTGGTGAAATACGAAAGTCGAAATCACGCAGACAGAGGTGAGATAGCAGTGATCCGTAACGGACTGCGCTTTAGACTACTCAACCAATCATAGCCCCTCTCCTATTTTATAACGATAATTTTGTAACAATCCGTATCCTTATCACATTAATTTGCATAGACAAATAAAATATCTGTAAACTAACAATTACACAAGGAAGGTGATGCTTATTTTGCGATCAATGTTTATTTTGACAACCTTATCACAAAATTATTTAAACATTTCAATTTTGGTAAAATGTAGTCAATAATTTGAGGCCTTGTACCTGTTGGCATAATAACGTGCCAATAAATGAGATAATATTAAATGGAAACAATAAATGCGTATTTATAGTTTGTAATGTTATTTGGATGGGCAATGCATGTCTGTAATCAAAGTAACACAATGGCAAAGTTGTTTCATTTGGTGATCCGTCAACAGAAACTTTTCATTCCCAAACTTAACTTCAAGTTCAAGATTGCCTACTATTGTGTCCTTGAACGATTTTCTAATAACGTCATCAAGTTTATCCTTGTCGTAGACGAATAATCGTGCGTGGTTATACAATATTGGTATTGTTGTTGTTATAATTTTGAAAGATTCACGTAGGACTTCACATCGAGGGTGATTTGTACGTTTTTGCCCTGTAAATCAATCAAGTTTGAAGTTCATTCTCGATATTCAAGGGTTATTACATGTTAAATGCAGCGGGTTAATTGGATTTTGTACGATTAAACTGCCAGGAGGTACTTCTGGTGAAAACGTATACAGGATGTATCCTTGCGCGGCTCTTTTTGACAGGGTTGTATTCACGTGAAAACTTCCGTAGAAGATATTGCACATCACATTTATCGAGATATCTGATGTTATATCGACGTTGCGCGGTGAGAAGTGTCTGCCTGTTCCATCGTCAGGTTTATCATATCGGAGAAAATCATCTTGTAGTTTTTTTCCGTATGGTATTTATCTTGTTGAGATATTCGGTGATGGGAGTTTTGTTATCCTCGGATAGTTTTATCCACGTGGTATGTATCGGCGTAAATATTCATCGATGAGGTCATCGAGTGATTTTTTCAGTTCAGGGACACTATATCCGGGAAATTTATAATCGCGTAGTGTGGTTTCCGTTATCGAATATGAGGTTAACAATATTCCTCTGGTACCCTTATTCCTCGCACTGATAAATCTCTTATTGAGGTTTTCCATATCGGCGATAAGATAATTTAATATAGTCTTTCTGATTAAGGATTTTATCACGTGGAACTGTTCTATCAAGAATATATTCTTGAAAATATTTCCGTAATTGTTCTAATTGGTTTTTGTATTCGTTTGTAATTTTATCAAAACAAATATCTCAGACAAGATTAGGTTCGCTCCCTGTTATAGGATCATAGCTAAGCGTTGTCATATCTATATCATAAAAATGCCATGCAACTGTTTGTTTGGGGTCTGTTGGTCGCAAATACTTACCCCAAAATGATTCCATTTAACGAATTGATTATTTTACGTACGGTAGATGAGTCAGGATAATCGGTACATTAAGAGTACGGTTTTATTAGTTGTAAAATCAGATCGTCGGGGTTCGGAAAGTTTCTTCTTCGCTGGTTGTTTTTCTAGTGTCGGGCTCGGGGGGTATTTAAGATAATTCTTTCTCGTACGGTGATTATTCTGGCCAACCTAATATGGTTCTTATCGGACTGTTAAATATATATATATATATATATATATATATATATATATATATATATATATATATATATATATATATATATATATATACGATGTATTCAGGCGAGTTTATATTGATGGTTGGTTGATAAAGATGGTGTGTGAACATTTATCTCACCAGCAGTGATTGATTTTACTCTGCGTAGAATTTCATCGTCGATATTCTCCATCTGGTAACTACCTTTTGGGATATATATTGTCTGACAATCTGGAGTACCCGCAGTGCCATCGGCACCGGGATTTGTTTTATACACGAATACAAAACTGTTATTAGGTGGTTTACCCGCGAAAGACTCTGATCTTATATTGGGCCAACTGTGATAAACAACTAGTTGAGTTAGTACTATTTATTTATCGAGATCGGGGTTGTAAAATCAAAGCTAAACGTTTCGTTGACGTGGTTGATATCAACGTTGATTTCACCGGAGCGGTATTATCCGCTATTCGTTGAAGTAAATCCTGCGATGGAGCCATTATCCTCTATGTGTTTGTCCTAATTTTGACATCGCAGAGTCATAAATATGAACCATCACGGATAACTCACTATCGCGTAGTATTGTGTCGTCGAGGGATGATGATATCATCGGTCATTATTGTGGAATACGCGGTTGATACCGTATGAAACTTAACAACGTAGTCTTGCAGTTTGCGCTGACTACACAATGATAATGTTTTCGTTATTATGGAAATTGTCCCCACGATAGTTGTCGCCGCGGCTGCACAAATTGGAACAACTACCGGAGCGACCATTGTCACCGAAGGGAATATTACACCTGCTCCGATGATTTCACCTGAAATCAAATACACGATAACGTCAACGGCGGTAATCCTTTTCCGATATTTTTTATCTTTATTTGATACTTTTCGCTGAGCGACTTGAGCTTATCCTGTAGTGATATGACCTGCTCATATCGATACTGCTGAGTTATTGATGTCGCAGACATTGTCATTTAAAAAAGAAGATTTCAATTAAGCTTTTTATCAAATCGGCTACAAATTCTACGTACCATGTTATGGATATCCGAACTAATTTGTCATCGATGGAATCCATCTCGAATCGTGCGGTTGAATCCTTGTCGATGAGCGTTCATATTATTATCTCGACTCCGGATGACGAGTTCGATGAAATATTAAACTGGATCGGCGACACCAATGTTAGTTTATAAATTCCTTTGACCGTCGTGGTGATATCTAACGTTTTATTATGCCGTGTCCTAGCGAATGATCGGTGCTAAATTTTGTATATCACATTGATAGTTTTCTCACGAGGAAATTTTGTTATATCGAGCGTCCTAATATCTGGGAGTTTTATATCGATGTTATCTATTGGACCCCAAAAGAATTTATTAACAATATATAATTAAAAAACGAAAATTTCCAAATAGTTTTACATGATCTTCATACACGGATTGAAGTGTTGCTCGTTCCCCAATAGCTGCTTTTATATCATTGAGCTTCGGCGTGGTCACAAGCGGAATTTCCCAAAAAATTGAAGAAGGGAAGTTGAACATCGGTAACACTTTTTTGTAACCCCGCCATCTGGTTTACTTGGGCGTCATACTTGTCATTCAACGTTTTAAGTGAATTAATAGATGATATATAATTGTTGTCGAGGGATGTTGAGATAGTTGAAATGAGAACACTCGGGTAGTTTTTCCTTGACGTGATTGTGATCTTCCCCAAATATATACCATTATACGTTTAAGATCTCTCTAAAAAGTTATTTTTGGTGTATTCATACACGGTTTTTTGAGGTGGTTGGGAGGATTCTGAGATCGATGTCAACATGTTAATGACTTCTCTGCCACATATCGTAGGATCAGTTAATTTCTGCGTGGGTAACGTTGAATACCGAACAGGAGGGTTGACGTATTTGAGACATTATTTTGGCGGTGCTTGCCCATACGAGTCAAAATAAATTATTGACTTATAATGTATGGCTTATGCGACCCAATGAGTTCCAGGTCCGGTGTAATCATCAAGATCAATTTTATCAGTGTCTGGGATTGACGGTTGTTTAGGTAATTGATTGATCTTTCATTAAAACACCTCTGAAATGTTTTATCGGGGAGTTTTTTTTTTTTTACCGCGACATATGAGATAAACATTGATACGGTAAGTTCCTGGAAGTCTCAGACCCCTTCCTCAGTATGTTCCTGGGAGTCTCAGACATTTTCCTTTTCTTGCATCCTTTTCGGATAATTTTATTTACACAAGCAGCACCAAGTGCACCAGCATCACCCAATCCAACCGCTTTAGCGACCATAGGTGCCGCGGCGGCGATTATCCCTGGAATCACAGCGAGAAGAGGAAATATTCCATCGGATTTAACCATGCTAGCAATTGCAAAGGGTGAAAACGCCAACTCCAACCGTCCTGAGCGCTTTATTAAAATGTTTAAGCTGAATTTTCGTGAACGATAATTTATTTGGCCCTCCGTTAGCTATCTATTTATGCGTCAAGATTATCTTTGTTCCACACGGAAAAGAGTTTCTCAACTGAAGTTTCCTTGCCTGACCAGGGGTCGAAGTGACATTAACGTGACTGTATGACATTTTATTTAAGTAATAGATCATCTAATTGTTACATGTTTTGGATTCAATTACATATTTTCTATCAGAGCGTCAACTAGTTTCATACGTCCACCAACACCCTCGAGTAACATTGCCTTATCACTGAGAATAACAGCTACCGCTCTATATCCTCCAGCATTGATATGAGCGCGAAAAACTACATCGAATATGGATTGCCTGTGCAAATCCATATGTTCCAACGAGAAGTAGTATATCGCGTTGTAAATTCTCGCTGAGATATTAACATTATCGTGTCAATATCTAGGTTACGTCCTTGAAAGGTCATCAATCGATGATAGGCCCGTGCAACTTGGTTAGATTCAAAATTCCTAATTATATCTTCGGATGGTTCTTGATGGCCGTTTACTCTCAATGAAACCTGTGAAACACTGAGAAAGTCAAATATCATCGTGTTTTTCTCTTGATTAAATACTCTATTAGATCGCTGAAGTACAACAAAAACATATTTTGTTATTTCGTGTTGTGAAGATAACTGCCACGTGGCGAGTATACCAGTGATACTATTTGTAGTCAGCGTTTGCCAGGACAACAGGGATTTAACATCTGTTTCCATGAAATGCATTAATTGGGTTTCGTGACTAAATGAAGCAGTCATCGCAGGCATCCACAACGACAGTGTTGTCAATTCTACCTTACCAGCGGCAACTGCTGCAAACCCTCCATACTGCATCATTGTTATTTTCTTTTCTGTTAAGCACAATAGTATGTTTTGCGCCGAATATAATTTTTTAACAAATCAGGGCAAAATCCGAATATATGAGAGATAGGAATCGCACAGGAAATCGCTCTCTCGCCATTTAACATATCTCTACGAGCCGCATATCCCAAATTATATTCTCCATTTTGCGATACAACAGCATTTGTCGGCCCATCGCCTGCAACGTGTCTTACCTGACGAAGGGTCAAAGTTCTATTATCGGGATAATCCGTAGTATATTTGTGGAACATCATAGAAGGTCCAACTGTTCTCGAATAATTATCTGAATATCTCATTAACCCTAGTATGGTAGTTGCTATATCGACGTACGAATGAACCGATTCAATTTCTCTTCCATCGATAGAAGATCTAGCACTGTTAAACAGCGCTATTATACCGTTATTGACAAAATCCAACTTTGTCAGCAGCTCCATAATTGGTATTATCAGCTTTTAACAGTCGACCTTCAAGTATCCTGAACTTGAAGTTCAATTTACCTCGTTCATTTGGAGATCTTGCATCGTACGAATACATTAAATAATCACGAATATAAGTGTCTCTCATTACACTTTCACCGATATGAAACGCAGGGTTAGCTATCTCTTCAAACATTTTATAATAGTTGATTACCTTCTAAAACGAAGACCACTACGCGCTATCATATTTGCGGTTAAATTTATTTGTTGTTTTTCGTTAGGTATTTCACTTAATTCTGATAATTTCTGATTTCGGTAGCAGGTAATTTGACAGGTTGGACCGGTTGAATTCTACGAATTAGTCTCAGTATTCTGTCTTGGACCGAGGAGTAAGCCGTTCCGGCGAGATCACCAACCGCGCCGATACCCTTATCGCGAATAACTCCAATTGCCTTCATCCCAAGTATTTAACGAGCGGCATCACTTTGGGGGCAATTCTAGTGAACAGTCTGCGGATAACATTACCGAATCCATCTCCGTAAGAGACTTTATACACATGTAATCTTGAGTTTATAACTCTGACACGTTGACGTCGTTGCTCATGTATTATCATCCTATATGATGACCTTTAATCTAATCGGGGTGATTAATCACTATAATAATCATCTACGATCTCCTTGATGACACATCGATATAAACCGATATATATTACACCATCTTGAAATTACCGCTGGCATATAGTTATGGCCTCGTTCACGACATTATTTTCATCTCGTTTCCCCCGATGAGAACTTTTAATCGGGACACATCGTTGACGGTATTATCCAGACAGGTATTTAAACCGCTTCCTGTAAAACCCCTTCCAGACGACGAACCTTGTGTATCCTCAACATCTTCTTCTTTGTCAGAAGGATAATATTGTTGAGGCTCAGCTTGTTTGATTTTTGTTTTGTCTTTGTGGTTGCTTTCGAGTTGGTGCTTGACGTTTCCTCATTGCTTGTCGTTCTTTTTTTTCTTTGTTGTTCTTCTTGTTTTTGTGAATCATAGTTGGAAACACCAGCTCGTATATAATTCGCCTCTTTGGTATTTAAACGACCAGTACCCCTTTTCATTTTGTACAATCCATCAAGCCTATCATCGCGTTTTATTCCTTTTTTCTTTATATTCGTCTTTTAAAAGATCCCTTCTTTCATTATAACCTTCAGCCATATAAAAACCAAAATCATACTAGTCTTTTTGTTTTATCAATTGTATATCTTGAATCGATTTTTAGCCGCATCGGCGAGTTTATCCCCGAGAGTAAAACCCTGTTTGGATCCAACAATAGCACCTTCTTCTTCAACTCCAGGTTGTGCTTGAGCTTCAGTGATAAGTTTCAGTAATGGATAAATTCTTTTTTTCTTTTCCTCTGCATGAGTAGTATCTCCAAATAGTAGCCACAGTTGTCTTTTCAGCGGCCTTAGTTATATAGTTTTCAGTAGCCGTAAAAGCCCATTCAGTGGCCATAATTATCGGCTTAAATAACCGCTCTGTACCGGTTTCAAAATCAACATAAGAATCTTGTCGTCGTTGAAGTATTTTTTTTAAGTCTATCCCAAACATGGATATATTGTTTTAATCGCGGCCAGTCTCTCTCCGGCCAATCTAGAATTATATAATTTTCCGACGATTGTCATTTATACATAAAATATACTGTTTATTAATTGCCGTCTTCTCTTGAACACTCAAACCGGAGACAGAGCCTCTGCTGAAATCCTCTTGATTTCAAACGATGCAAACCTGGAATTTTATCACAATGTATAGCTGTTATTTTACCAAAATAACGGCTGTACAAATTAGTATGCAACCCCCATCCCCCGTCCCCAACCCCCCCCCCCCCCCTGCTGCTGGGACGATTGCCTCGTTCCTTTGTTCCATTGACTCAGTCTTACTCATTTACAATCATTAAATTTACACATATGCATTTGTACGTATTAAACATTCCACAATCAGTTAAAGAAAAGAGACGCAAAATAGTCACGTGAAAATACATCTCAGGTGGAGAATTTCATATGTATCCAAGTTATTTATTTAATTATTTATCTACCTACATAGCTACATAACTGTTTATTTAACTATCATAAATGTATAGTTAGAATAAACAAATACATGTGTAACGATACGCAATACATATTCTTCACGGTTATTTCTGTAGTGATTATTTGAACAGTAAGCAACGTTTCGTTTCGTTCAAGAAGCATTTTCCGATTTGATCCAACTTGAACGCACTTCGGCATACCTCGACTACTGTCGCATTTCAACAAATTGAAATGTATGTCAACTGAACAAGATAATGCGTTCATTTGCAAGTGTCAAATCCACCAAAATAAAGATAGCACAGTAAGTATGTTAATTAATCAAAAATTAGTGGAAAAGTGTAGATTATGTGCGATTTTCCTGAAACTTTAACAACTCTTTCCGATGTCAACGACATCAGAACAGACTATACAGGGCCATTCCTAATGAGATCCTCATGAATATTAATTTCTCTCGAAAACAAGGCTAAGGGGGCAGGGTCCAGTTTTTATGTACAAATTTAATGTCGCATGCACCTGCCTAATATAAAAATTCATTAAAAATATAATACGCGAGTGAGGTCAAAAAGGTACATATTTCTGGATAGGTATTATGTAGTGCAACATAATCATATCACACACATGACCTGACAAGTCTACTGAAGTTCTTAGAATAAAATATTTATGTACCCCAACCCCTATTTTATACATGCATTTTTCACATCCGAAGGCCATTTTTGACAGCATGTGGTGCTCACAGTGCAAACGCAAGGCCTTTTCCTAGATGAAAATTTTGAAAAACATTGTCTACTAAATAGCTTGATGCAATTCATAATAGTTGTCATCCATGCCGTTTTTGAGATATTCTACTTGCCTTGAACCCACGTGTCTACTGCTATGGGAGGCTAGCTCTTCTTCCTAGCCGACTATTGGTATTTCACAATCAACATATTGCAGAGTAACTATGGAAAGTGTACATGTCTGACATCAATTTCAAGAACAACACAAGCCTGAAACACCTAGTTCACAAATTTATCCATATCTTTAATTACTACACAATAGTAGCTCAAAAACTCACACCATACCCTTAAGTTAAGAAATTTGCCAGGGGCCAATTTACGAAACTGGACCCTGCCACCTAAGATAGGCAGATTGGTAAAGAAAAATATGGCGTCCTACTGTACATCGAGTAACGATCTGAGCTGTTTGCCTGATATTTCTTTGCATCTGTTGAGAATTTCATTACGGGTGTGTCCAGCAGTTCAGGGAATGAACATATGACAAAGGATTCAAGTATTACAGTGAGGGATATGTCCATTATCTTAAACGTAAGTTCATTTACCGTTTTACGTCCTATCTTAAGTGTCCTTTATCTCAACAGCACGCACAATACAAGTTAACGTTAGAGAAATTAAACTATTTAAAGCATGCACTTTGTTTCTTATTAGGTATGGTTAAATGTACAGCTATAAGCAATCAATAATGTGGTCAAAACACGCGGTCAGAATACAACATTTACAAAACGCGCAGTGACACAAACTGCCTTCTTAACGACTTATAGACAATTTTATTTATATATATCATTATTTTCTTTCTCATTTGAGAGATAAAGATAAATGCCGATCATTTTGCCAGTTTAGTTACAGCAACATCAACCTCGTACCAGTTAAGTTTATGTTTTATTCAGTCTCGTCAATCATAGTTCTTCCAAACAAACTAAAAATTAATAATTTGATTACTAGTCTTAATTATGGTACACATTTTCTTGTTTTCTTTGTAAGCTGCTATTATTTCTGAACAAATATACACACATGTACGTCTGAATGCGTCTGTCCGTGTGTGCGTCTCTCTCTCTGTCTCTTTTTCTGTCTATCACTCTCTCTTAAAAGAGAAAGAAAATAATTACCTGAAATGTTAAAGTGAAACAAAGCAAATTACATCAGCCCGTATACATAAGACTCACCAGCATGAATGTACATACATATCAACATACAAGCACGCATGCACGCACAACCACATACATACAGATATAGTACAGCTACCAATTTCACTTGAGCTTTTCCATTTACTCAGATCCTCTGCTGTGGGCTAAACTATCTTAACCCAAAGTAGAAAAGGCCCATAATGAGACTCTTTGAAAATTTTGGCTAATTCATACAAAGTTGTTCTTCACACCCTTAGGTAGTAACCATATTTTGGATAAATGTATGATCAGCCAAAATTTGGCTAGTTTGTATTTTAGTATAACCCCCATGTATGGCTGCAAAAGACCAAACTCTTGGTAACTATTATTAGCCAAAATTTGGCTAACTGCAATATTGCCCCTTTCCATAATGTGTTGTATGACCTTTAGGCAGAAACCAATTTTTGGATAAATATATCCTTAGCTAAAATTTGGCTAAGGATTGCTGTTGCCATGCTCAGTGCGGCTGGTGCACAGCTATGTCCGTTTAGAAAAATTTGGCTAGTGTCAGCAACAGCCTATCAAAACAACTGCATGCATGGCTGTTATAATTTAAAAGTTCTATAATTGGGCCATCCTGCTCTGTGTTTCATTCCATACTGTTGTGTAAAATGTAAGCTTATAACATTGTTGGTCATTCCCTGGAATGTTTTATTTTGTATAACCTATAGTAATAACTCTTAGAAATACAAATTTGGCTACATGTATGGCTAAATCACTCAATCTAAATATGTGCTTAAACAAAGTTTGGGAAACTGGTCATGATTACCATTGACGGCTTTCAAAAAGAAATTAGTATACTATATTTTTATGATCACAAGAGTTTTGAAATATGATCAAATGTACACGTTATGTTTTGTCATAACAATCACAGCCAAACCGGAGCAAAGTAAATGAAATTGACATATTTCAAAAACATTTTTTATATTACTTACAACTAAATTGTTCTCTTGTAATGAAGACTGATTTTTGGGGTTCTGTTGGTTAATATTTGATAAACACTTTGAAGGCAATCTACAAAAACTCCTAAACTGATGTTTTTCCCTTCATATTGCTCTTCCTATTGTCTGAATGTATATCCCCATTTATGTTGTACCCTCATTCCAATTTTGTTTAAAAACAATCATAACTTAAATTACAAAAAAATAAGAACTTGGGCACTTAATTTATTGTTTTATAATTTAAAACGTATTATGACCAGGGGGACTGCATGCTCCATCGCAAACAAACATTTTCAGTGTAAAATACAACCTTGCGTGTTTGGTTACATCCAATTCCTTGACAAGTCTATTTTGAGCAAAGTGGTGGATGCTCAACTACATGTATACGTAAATAGAATGTACATATATGTACTATGCCAATCTACTTCTGATATTTACAATGTCAAATCATGGAATAGAATGACAACTACACATTTGATTTCACGTGAATTTAACTATTGGTTTAATTTCTATGTACATGTGTGCAAAGTGCTATAACTCTCAAAATTTGGTAATTTGTGAAATTATCTGGCAGCTACCGATCAGAATGAACGATGTTACTCTGCTGTCAGCGGTAAATAGATTCACTTATAGTATACATAACATGACACAGTGTTAGCAAGGAAGGCACAAAAACTACAGAACGTGACAGTGCTAGGGCATTCCTGGTCAGAGTTGGATTAGAAATTATCAATCAGTGAATGAAATAACGATTTCTGTGCATTTTTATCACACCAACATTTTTCATTATTGGCATTGGTAAGGGGGCTATAATCATACAAAACGTTTTGCAAAATCTGTAAAACCTAACTTGTATACTAAGTATTTAACAAGAAAAATAGACCAATAGGACGATTGATGCATAGAAAATCAACAGAATAGCAAAATATTAAAAAATGATTAAATTACACAAATATTTATTATATGTATCATATGACTGAAATGGTGTAATTTGTACATAACTTTTTTTAATATTATATGCATATGAAAAACACCAGAACAATTTGTAGTGTCCAATGGATGTTTTCGTTTAATGTAAAATGAAAATATATTTTCTACTTTATTTGAAAGAACAATGTCTGTGGAATGTTTCTGTGTTTATAAATGAATTTTTACTATAGCATGCAATATCTTTTTTAAATATAAATATTTTGTTATGGCTAATGGCAATCTTCTTGAATATGGAAGTTCAAAGTCCCAGGTATAATATTATTGACTGATGTCCTCAGGTGTTTAAATGATGTAACTGACACCTTAAATTACTTTGCATATTATATTCTAAGTGTAACCTCAGTGGTCACCACTTCCTAGACCTTACTGATTTGAATGATTGTTTCATCTGTCAGATATACAGCATATTTCCCAGCTTTATAGTTTCTTCTGTCTGCATGATCAGCTTGATGTCCACCTGTTGCTTGTTGGATTGTGTATACCTGAACAATTTTGGTCAGTAGTTTTGAATGAAACTTATTTACTCTAAACTAAATTAAGCAAGTTTTTTGATTGATTTTTTTACTGTCACAATAGAAGAAATTAATAATATGTTCAAATTACATGTACATTGCAATTTAGCTGGAAAATTAACAACCATGATTCTTTTCTTAACTTGAACTAGCATGTTGCTACACTTTTACAAGTCTTTGGTAGACTGCTCTGGTTGTCTAATGGCTAGAGCATCTGCCTCAGATGTGGAAGGTCGTGGGTTTCATCACCGGCAGAGTCATACCAAAGACTTATAAAAATGGTACTGCCTGGCATTCAGCATTAAGAGGTTAGTGTTAGGACTTGTCGGCCTGTTGTCAGAATAATGTTACTGGGTGGGACATCATGTTATAACGTTTGTGACATGATGGCCCAGTGTTAGGCGTCACAATAAACTGCCATACTGCAGATGTAAGAGTTGCAATTTAATATGATTGGATATTTCTCATAATCTATCTTCTCTAATATCTTGACTAGATAAACATATGTATCAACTTTGATAAAGTCATACAAACAAGCACAGTCTATGAGATACACGATCAACTAATTTATTGCAAAAAGTCATAAAACATCTTGATGATTTAAACCTATTTACTAAGTTAGATCCAAATTTGATTAGAAATACTCTATTGAAAGTCATAAGAAGCTCATCCAATCAGATGCCAGATCACTTCATATCTATTTAATTTGACATTGCTTTTAATAAAAATCATTTTGACATCTCATTTTTCAATATTGATCAAATCAGTTCATAAAGTGGATTCAAACTCATGCAGATAGTTGCCACTTCAGTTGAGATCTCGTAATATAAGCTTATATTCCAAGTTTAATAAGATTTACAAACATGTTCAAATACAACTGTCAGAGTGATAACTGGTTCAGTCAGATGCAAGATCAACTAATTACTATGAATTTATATCAATCTTACTAAACTGTGGAAATCTCCATTATATAAACCAGTTCTGCAAGTTTGATAAAAACTAAAAAATATTGCTTTAACATTGGTAATAAGCTCAGCTAATTTGAAGCAAGATCACCTTATTAATATGATTTGATTTTAGTTATTGTTGAATTAATCTGAAATCTTGAAATAAGCTCATATTCAATGCTTTACTTAAAATTAAGGGGCCACGAGTGGCCGAGTGGTCTAAAGTGCTGTCCGTTATGGACCACTGCCATCTCACCTCTGCGTGTGTTCGAGTCTAAGATTCGGCAAATGTAGTTATGTAAGAAAGCTTGCCAGTAGCTTCTCATGGGTCGGTGGTTCTTTCCGGGGCTTGTCCGGGTTCTTCCTCCACCATTAATAATGGGAACTCTTAATATTTAAAATTGACGTTATTTCAACAGCAATACAAACATATGATATTTTCAATATTTCTCTCTTGAATATGGAACTCTTTACATATAAGTTACATTTTGAAACTTTGTCTAGATTCAGCTTTAACACTCTTCACTCTTCACTTCCTGTGTGCAATTTTTGCACACATTTTAGAAGCTTTCATTTAGAAGCTTTCATTACTCATCATATACCAATATAAGTTACTGGGAACTTTTAGTTTAAACATTGACTCTTTGTTTTTGCATTGTTACAATACAATTGTTTCAGTGTAAGATTCTTCAGAACAAATATTTTGAAATATGCACTGGTGCTGTTGTAACTAGTAGTTTAAAGTTGAAAAAGAGAAGTTGAACAAAGTTATGCATTTGATTCTTATAAAATATCAAAAAGAAAATATGCTTTCCTGAAACCAGATTTCGTGTGGAACAAATGCCTATTAAATTTGGATGTAGTGTTTCATGGGAAATATCTTAGTAAACAGATTTTTGTTTGGATCAAATGAATGTCTTCAGTGGTCACCAGACAGGTATCTAGAAAACTAAAAATGGTATTGAATTTATTACTTTTAAAATCTTTGCAGTCAATTGTAAGATAAATAACCCACTTTTTTATATCATTTTCCATCCGAATCTGAATCTGAATCTAATTAGTATTCAAAACTTGCTGTTTTATTATATTAAGCAGAGAGAACATATAGAAAACAAAACTGTTCAGTCCCTTGTAACAACATTTTTGAAGATAAAAAATGTACTCTTATTAATATTCTGTATTTCTAATCATATTGACTTTATAAAAATCAGCAGAAAATAATTTTAAATCAATACACACCTTTATTGAACTCATTTCTAGAAGTTTTCTGCATAAATTGATGTCCTTTGCTTCTCTTCAGACTTTGGAAATATCAGCTGAACTTCTTTGGTAGCAAGAAATGTGACATTATGCATACTGATCTAAATGTTGAATGCCTCTACTGTCTCTATCAAGGCTATTAGGCGCCCAGCAGGAAACTTTCAGTGATGAGCTAAACTTTGCACTCACACTGGTTTTATGATCAATGAAAATTTACACCAAGATAATTGCATGGAGAGAGTGGTTAACTCTTAAACATAGCTTAACTGACTCATAATAAGGCACTTGCTTTCATGACTTCTAGCACTTGTACAACTAACATTGTAGAACTATGAAAACTCAATGATAATAAAACTTTAATAATGTTAGATGTTTAAATGTTTCAAATATGGTTTCAATTTGGCACCAAAGAATCAGGTGCAAATTTAAGTAACCAGTTCTGTAAACTATGGTCTGTAAAATATATATGTTACATCAATAAAACACTGTCTCTACTTTTTTCAGTTACAAATAGGATCAGCGTCATTTTTTATCAACCAATCCTGGCTGTGAGTCCTTCATGATGAATTTAGATAAATAAATACTACAGGTTCAGGAATATATGTTGGGAATTATCACTGAGAATAATAGCAAACTAATCATCAATTAAGTTATCATGGATGTAATGTCATCACATATTGTATAGTACTCACAATAAATTAGATCAAATATTATCTTAATGCATGTAGTATAGTTTTACTAATCCAGATATGTTTAACATTACAAACCATTCTGCTCAATACATCTTTAAAAATTTGGACATGATATCTTTGTATTGATATTTAAAACTGAAGAAATAAAATGAAAATAATCTTGCAATTTACACAACTGTTGCAGAGCAACAACACTATCTCTGCTGCACTTTAGCTTTGGAGGCAGCACAAAATAGCATGATAATGCTGATGCCATTTTCTATGCAAAGCAGAGACAACTATACGTCTCTATTTACTGTTTAAAAGGATATTTTAATTATTTTATTAAATTGTGTATTTTGACCTGGTGAAAAAGCAACCTATACTCCCAGATGTGAATAAGATTTTGGCCTTGTATTGTTTATATATGTATAAGGTGCCCTGTAATAAAGGTATGGTGCTTATATGATATGAACAATTCAACCTAATTGTTTTCATAAACCTGTATCAATGTAAATTTTGGTGTTTGCATTGTTATACCAGGTGTAGTTCAGAAACAATACAGTCAAATGTATTCATGAAAGGAATTAATTTTATAATTTATCTGCAACCAAAATTTATCAACATACTGCATTGAAGACAATAATGCAATGGGTATTCAACCATGTGTGTAAACACATACATATAATAATATATATTTCCATACCAGGTGGCGATTATAACATAACAATTGTGCACATGTTTAAAGTAATTTTACACCAATTAATCTAATTTATACACATGCTTCTACTGGTAATTTCATGATGCCCAATTACCATACAGGATGCTTTCAGTTTTTATCATGAAAATATTAGATCTATTATATGATGCATTTGACAGGTAGATTATTAACATATAGTTCATAACATTATCAGACTAATTTAAATTTACATTTGTTCAGGATTTTACATCTCAACATTATTAAAGTATACATCAACAGTCGTGTCAAATATTGTTCAGTCATGATTCAGTTAGTTTGTTTAATTATTCATTCAGCTGGCAAAAGGTTAGCAAGTGAAATGTATAGTGAATAGTGAATTTAATGTGCATATATAACTGTATCATAAACATATGTACAAATAATAAATCAAATGTGATGACTCTATACAGATTATATTGGTGTACTGCTTTGTCTTATCATAAGGATATATGAAAATCCTATTAATATCATCTTAGTTTGTTGTGACATGCATATAAAATTACATTTAAAATAATCTATACGTGTTCAGCTAAACCAAATCCAATAATCACAAGGTTGGACTGCTAGCAGCAAGCAAATGTCCCTTAGGGAAATATCAAATATTACTCTCCATCCATGTTCCAGTTTCAAAGTGTGTTACATCTACTACCTCTGTCAATTTTTTTGTGTTCCAAGTACCTTTATAATCTCTTTCAAAACAGTTATTTAAGAAAAACTGTGGGTTAGATACTTAGGTAATAAATGATGGTGTATTGTACTGTCATAATAAACATCATAACATTCATTCCTTCTTTAAAGGATAAGTAGATAGATATATAAGTAGGTAGGTGGGTTAAATCAAGAGAATAATTTAATGTCTCAGGTACAAATACATGCCGAATGCAACTTATTTACCAAGTAAATGTTTCGGCATTTAAGTACATCTAATAATGTTGTGAGAGTCTGAATTCTGTCTTTAGTATATTGTGGGAAGTAAAATACTAAAATGACTAAAATGACTCAACATGTGATTACTTGTTATTTGGTTCATTATGCCCACAATGTCTTTGACCCAGTAACATCTAGTATTGTGATAATTGGCTTCTCAGTTATAATCCAAGCAAGTCAGCAATTCAAACATTCAAATTAGGTCAGCGTGACTTCATTTTTAGGCCATAATTGCACTATAGCTGTGTAATTATTACAACCTTGCTATGCAGAACTCTATTTCACTCTCACTAATGAAACTCAGCATGTGAGTTGTTAATAAATTAGTTATGGCATATGGATATACTACAATGAAAATTGTTAAGTCAAGTTAAAAGTAAATCAGTGTTACCCAAGTTTGATACTTCATATATATGGATTTTTAGCTGTCTGTTCATTACACCCTCAGTGCCATCGGCCCTAGTGCACCTGCACTCACACATTGGTATCATTGAAACAGAGGATACCTCTACCATGCCAAACATATGTCACTGTTGACTAGTTTGCATGCTTTGGAAATGTTTCTCTTTTTTAGCTGTCTGGTGAATACTTTAAGCCCTATTTTATCTATTCTGATAAACAACGTTCCCTCTAAGGGAATGGTAGGTGTGCGCGCAGTGCTCGCTGCACTGCGCAAACATTACAGAGAAGAGCAAAATTTAAGGTTTGATTGAGCATATATATATATATATATATATATATATATATATATATATATATATATATATATATATATATATATATATATATATATATATATATATAACCCGGAAATGCAACTAAGGAAGACCAGTAGAAAATAATTTTCAGCCTTAAGTAGACCATGGTTTTAGGGAGACCAAAACCTGGTCTCCTTAAGTTTTGAAATGCTCTTATGCAAACAGGTATGGATTAGTTTGATTCTCTTATGCTTATTTTTCATCTATAGTGATGTAATTTAAATATTAAAGTGGTTGTCTAAATATTATTCAAAGTTTACCTATCTTTTATTCGTACTAAATTTTTACAATATATAACAGAGAGTGCTGATAAAGCAGCCTTACGAGCCCTCATATAAAAACACTTATTAGAGCAAAACTTCGCTATATAACTGCAAAACGATTTAGGAAATGCTTATTAGTTGTCATTTCTGGATAATATATGAAAAGGAAACGATGACAGCTGGTGTATTAATTTTTTTTAAAAAAATGCTTGCCACAAACATCCCAAATTGAACATCAGCCACCGTGTTTATCACACAATACCGTCGTGGGGGGGTCTCCATCGTGCATGCGCAGATATACTAACAGATGCTGGAAGAACGCAATGGCGTTGCAGTGACGTAAAAGTGCATTAGGCCTATCTGATGTAGTAAGCAGATTAAATGTTAGAGAGAATTCTCTTACTTTTGTATTGTCCTATATATATATATATATCGATATTGGTTACTCGATATGAGTCAGTCTGTGGCTTAAACATGGTCGGTAAAAAAGAAAAAATGTCTGAAACGTGCTCGGTGGTAGACCATGGTCACAAGCTCCCCGATTTAACTGAAACTCGAGGCCTACTGGATGCGATTGTTTCAGTATATGCCCAAAATAATGGCAGTAACTTAATGATCACCAGATATCCAGGGTTATACTGGGAGATGAATTTAATGTTACGAGTGACTGCATTTGAGGCAGTTTTTTTTGTTGTCTTCTTCAATAAGCAGCAAAGCCATTCATGACAAAGAAAATGGGACGCGTCTTTTCACTCCAGTACACTACAGCATACTCCAATAATTACAAATATTATAAATTGGCATATCTGTCAACTTTTCAAAAATCAGGAAGGGAAACTTCATTTTAAAAAAATGCGGGGATTGGGACTTAAAATCGGGTTTTTCGTGTCATTTTTAAGCCTCGTTTTCACTAAATATTGACCGATTGTCCGGGTCCAATACGAGCGAAATTTGCAAAAGATGAACCATTCTCCCTGTGATAGGCCTTATTCCCCACCCACCCCCCCCATTACACACCCTCTTTTCATACTCAGACAGCTGTGACCAAACAGTCAAACTGCACATTAGCTAAATGTTAATCTTAAGTAAACAAACAAGTGTGATGGTGGATGGAAATTTAATGTATAATTTACTTCAGGTAGTTCTTTAATATACGATGTGGCTAATTTAGGACTTATTTACACTGAAATTTAAAGACACTTGAACAGCAGAGTATGCTTACGGTTTGGGATGCAATTCCTTGGTTATAAAAAATGAGATTGAGAAGAATCCAAAAGCTAGCAATTATAGCCAAGTACATATGACCTCAATATTGATGAAGTTGTTTTGGAAATGATTTGAAACAAAAGTTAGACTGGAAAATAGAATTATATTTTCCACAATGATCGAAAACAAATGAAACAACTTTGCACACTGCAAAAAGAACTAAAAATCAGCAGGAATATACTTTTACAATACCATATGCACAGATTGATAGCTACAAATTCAGCTTTTACCATCAGATAACCAAAGACATGATTTCATTACAAGAAATATTAATCACAACTGCTGATTCCTAAGAAAACCAGTTGAACACTTTTCAAATTTCTAATATGGATATATTTTTCCAAATTTCGTTCTTGTAAAGGTTGATATTGCACAATGCAAAAATGTCGTTATGATGTAGCATAAAACTAATCAAATACCAAGTACTAATTGCTTTCAGTTAATAATTTAATGACATTCATTAAGTCTATTGCTCCATTTAAATATTGAACAGAAAAGCTATACTGGCATTTTAGCAGTAGACTACTTCATTCTGGAAGGATGACATTTTGGGGTATTACCAATTCCTTGTGACTAGCTATAGCATTTTGTGTTGTATTTAATGGTACATCTAATGAACTAGTAAACACATGGACCATGTCCTTAACAAAATTAAATCAAGGTTTGTTTAAGGACTTTAAAGGATGCACAAAAGAAGAAATATTATTAAAGCCTAGTACAATATGGAATTGATCTATTGCAACTTGTCAATAACACTTTGACTAACCAATCAGCAAGTGAAATTTGACAGACCTTGCATTATTTATGTCTGCCATTTTCCACCAACAAAGTGACTGTCACAATAATAAATTGTTTATGGTAAATATTTAAACATTTTGCAATGGGTCATCCATTTTTCAATCGACAGTGGTGAAAAGGGGTCACTTCTAACAGTCGGTATCCATATGGAGAAGTTAGATTTATTCCTTTACCGAAACCTTGATGAAATTTGGATGGATAAAAGCTTGTGGTTGCAGATATTTTTCTTCCCTGCATCGCTAATAAAAATTCCATCTTACAAAAAGAATATAGCTTAATTATTATGTAAACCATTATACTTCTAAACAGTAATTATTTATAATTTTAAGAGTATTAAAAATTATTTTTAACAAACATATTGCTGAAATTGAAATTTTACAAAAACTGAATGTTTGTCTTGGATTAACAGGTCATCTTGTTACATGTTTTGTGCACAACGTAATGAATTGCAAATATTATTAATGTTAGTAAGTTTTGAAATTTGTACATGTACCTAATCCTGCATTCAGTTTTCTTTCAAAACATTACATGTACCCTCTACTAAGGAATTAATACTGAATAAGAATTTATTTTTATTATTAACAAGAACAATAACAATTGTAATGAAACAAAGGCATGTTTATGATATGCATATTTAGATACCCTTTATAGATCCTGTGGGAAGCACTACAAGCGTACGGAATAGTGTTTTTATTGCTAAAGAATCATAGGATGAACGATTTCATTGGCTAACAGAAATTTATTACTGAACTTGATTAGCAGATGGTGTGATTTGGATTTTAAAAAAAAATAGCTTTAACAATTTTTCAATTATATCGCTACAGTGTCTGCAGTGTGGCAGTTTATAGTGATGTCTAGCACTGGGGCAGCATGACGCAGACATGTATCATCATGTCCCACCCAGTCACATTATCCTGACACCAGGCCAACCAGTTATGACTCTAACCTCTTAATTCTGAGTGCCAAGAGAGGTAGCTGTTAGTACCATTTTTAATAATCTTTGTTATGACTCTGCTGGGTATCGAACCCATGACCTTGCGCATCCGGGCTGACGCTCTGACGACTATGTCACCAGAGCAGTTAGCAGATGGTGAATTGTTTGCTAGAATATATATGGAAGAGAGGATGAATTCTGAACAAAAATGGTGCTACACTTATTTCCAAGGAGGAAAAAAAATATAGACTCAAATGTCCAAAAAATGTTTTGGAGAGAAATGGTTACCTGAACATGAGAATAAATCCATCATTAAAATTTGATTTTGTTCTGAATTTCTAGTAAGGTAGATGCAGTAGCTCCTTGCGTTGAATGTGCGAATAGTAGAGATTATACCACAGAAACATTTTAAATATTGGCCAATCAAAACCTGATCTGGTCCCATGAGAAAATATCAAGCATTAATTGTGCCCATATCACTGAATCCTGAGATATTAGAATTTTCATTCTTTTAGCAGTTATTCATTTGGTTTTTGTAAATGTCAACTCTTGTCAGGATTGCCCTGATCAATTCAAAAGTTTGTTTTGTTGTTTTTTTTTGGTTTTTTTTATAGAGGGGTTACAACTGTAGGCAAATTTATTATTCCTTGATTAAAGGCTTTCTTGTCCATTTTAAAACCATTCAAGAGGTCATGACATTTAGTAAAGAAATGCTAATTCACAAAGATTTCATAATGAAATGTGTTGATTTGAAGAAATCCTTGTGAACTATTCTTCAGCTACTGTGACAGTTACTTATTGATTAGATTTTTTTTATTCACTGTGATAATGTGATCAAAATAATGTATTGAACGTTTTGTATTGCCTAACCTATATGCATCATTTTGAATAAAGTATTTGCATGTTCTTTTGGAACTCAGTTCATACAGGTGTCAGCAGGTACTCTGGTACCCGCCTGTTCATAATCACCCGGGTAATAAAATTAGTTATAGGGCACCTTTTTAGTTAATTTAGAAATTAAATACATTACATGTTTCCAAGTTCAGATTAAGGATTGTATCGGACAACACCGGGACCATGTGAGAAACAGAATAACAATTAGTTTGAGGCATGTATCCTGTGATATTGATCCATCATAGACCTCCATCTACTGATCTTAAATTTTCATCGTGTGAGAGCATCTGGCTATGCATGATTAACAGCTTCCTTATTTTCTATTTATAGTAACTATACATGACATGTTTCCAAGAAAACACAGGTTTCTTAAATTTGATACCATGTGTCACAGATTCATTAGTCTGATACACACTTGAGTAGCAGACCAGTCTATATTGAAAAACACATGGCATTAAATATTAAGTGAAATGGGCTTTATCAACATGTCTAGTGGATTTTATATGACTAAAAAGTGGTAAAGAAGTGGGATTCTGTTAAACTGAAGAACACGTTACATCAGGAAAAGGACAAATCAATAGCATTTTACAATTTTTTTAAAGAGGACTTCTACAGTGATGTAATACAGCATTCAGAATTTGTGAACTTGACTATGACCTTTCAGTGAAAGCTAAACATGTGATGTGGACTAGTTAAAATGAATGTTGTGTATAAATAATTTATCATTTCATTTTGTGCCTGTATTCTGGTACCAATCCACATGGATTTAGCCAATTTGTGACAAGAAATTTTTGCTAACTGCAGATCAGGCAAGTAGCCATAGTAACTATACTTTCTTCATGTAGTTTTCTGTAATTATGACATGTAATCGGCTAAAACACGGTATTGGTGCTGAGAGTAGTCTCACTCACTTAAAAAATTGAAATGTTTGATAGAACATTTCAATGAAGCTCATTATATACCCTAGGGTGTCCCCTAGTCAGATCAAGTTAGATTTAGCTTGAACATGCATGCGATTTTGTTTAACCATTATTTCAATTCTGTGGTATAACAACAGTTACAGACACTACACTTGGTGTATAACATGCAAGAAAAACAGCATGGAAACTTTAAAACTTTATTTTTTTTCACAGTAACATCAGTAACAGGATATCAACATTTAAAGTAAACAACATAACTGGAAGTGGTAAACAACTTAATAACAAATTCAAAACATCTATGACAAAGGTATCACTTAGAAAAAAACCTAACCATGAAACTTTTGCATAACAAACATAAAAGACATAGAATAATCTTATTTAGGCATTTATCTAACACCAAGAAGAATATTTAAACAAACAAAATCATTAATACTGGCCAAAAATATTGCAAACTTCCATAAGAGTCAGAAGTACATTGCCCATAAAATTGGTTACAGACACTACAAAACTATAGCATTTCAATACAGCTGCAGAACCATACATATCTCCATAAAATTCACTTCAAAAATAATTCAACATGAACACATTGACTATAATTATTCATTAAATGAATATTGATTAGTTAATAAAATGATAAAACCACATTGTAACAGGTATATGTCCAATACTTGTGTTAAAATTATGAACTGGTAAATAGCACTTGAAAGTTTAATACCAAATAGTGTTTGTAAGAGTAAAATATTGAAGTATAATGAATGTTCAATAAATCATAGTCACTAAAGTATTGTTCAACCCAAGGTGCTGACTCAAACACAGACCCATATGTAATTGATCTTAAGGTTACAGACACTACACATTAAACCTTGACTTTATAATTGTCATTTCAAATAGAAGTGCTTATGATTTTTTTCCAGATTTGGCTTGAGCTTAGACAATTCAGCTGCATTAAACTTGAAATGACCCCTTTCATTGACTATTTGTGGAGCTTTTACCCTGTACAAGATAGCATCTAGAGCCTCTTGTGAATAATCATCTTTTTCAGGCCAAACATACATGTTGCCAGACTTTCTCATGTATTTAAGTCTAACTTCGTTATGAAGAATGTCTATTACTTCTGCTAAGTATACATCTAGAGGTCCCTTCTTTGGCTTAAGTCCTACAGCAACAAATTCTCCAGGGTGGTATTTCTCTATTGGTTTCTCTGTGTTGGTTGGTGCTTTTTTGTCAACTTTGATCTTCTTTGTCACAATGTTTTGTCTTTCTGTTGACTTCTGTTTCTTATTAGGCTTTTCGCTTGTTGCTGAGTTATGATCTTTCTGGTTACTTCCTTGTTTTCCTTTCTTGTCATTATTTTCTATTGTTGATGGATTCTTGTCTTTAAGTTGTTTTCCTTTCTGACTTAAATTATCTTTATTGAGTACTAACTTTCTCATTTCCCAGGTATTAACATTTTCGCTGAAGTTGCATCTCCCGTCAACCTTCATGCATTGCTCACAATAACAGCTCAGATTTCTTATGCTCAGTTCATAATCATTGCTTCCTGACTTTACAGCATGTAATTTTCTTGTACCTTGCAGTGTTTGCACATCAGTTTCTTCTCTATTTCTCTCAACATCTTTAACAAGGATGAACTCCCTTCTCGAAACTGTTTTAGCTTCATTATCTGTATTTTCCATTTTCACAATCAGTCTGAATACACTCTTGCTGTATACTTTCATTCAGTTTGATACACATTATCCATGCTTGGGTTCTTTTCACAGCTTCTTTCTTCTTTCTACTTAATTCAGCAGTTTTCGGACTTCTTAAATCAACACTCTTATTAACCGATAATGCCAGGGCTGCTTTTTCTTTCTTTTTCTGGCGATACCTTTTCATTTCTTCACGTTTTTTCCTTCTTAATTCTTGTTGAAGATTTGAATCGGGAAGTGATTGCTGTTTTTTTAGTAGTCTTGCATCTTTTCTTCTTTCTCTATCAACCCTTTTTAGCTCCTCATGTTTCGCCTTATTTTCCCCCTGTTTTTTTCTCCAGGCTTGTACCTTTAGCCTCATCTTCTCCCTTCTAGCTTTAATCTTCTGTTCATCTTCTTCTGGCTTATCTTTGCTTCCTAAAAACAAACAACTTCATTCTCATTTTTGTTCCTCTATGTATACGGATGAAATTTAGACTTTACAAAACATACTTGTAATGAGTACGCAATATGCTTTCATACATAAGCAAACTGGAATAACCTGTAGATTCTTAAAGAAAAGTATCTGATTGAAAAAGAAATAGCATAAAACCTGATGATTATTCAATGTTCTAGCATTTACAATGATTGCACACTTTCCTTAATAATGTAAACAACAATCGAGTCATTTCACATGTCTAGTAGTGTCTGTAACCATTTGACAATATCAGCAATGTATCCAATACTAAGTCTGAGCTCATTGAATTCTCATAATATTTATGTTTGAATTTACTAGTCTAATGATATGGAATGCAAAAATACTCAGTTTCAATTGCATATTATAAGAAATCACTGAAAATGTTGCCTGTTATCAGAAATCTAGATGAAAGAAACTATAAATATACCAAAATATTACAAATTGCAGACAGACAATATGTCAAAATTTAGCCTTACACATCAATACTGTAATAGGAAACATAATTTGGCTTCATTTTTTAACAAAAACAGGGATAAAGTCATAGACAGTATAAAAAGGGGATATTGGTTACAGACACTACAATTTAAGAGTGTGGTTTACCAATTCAATCCAAACTTACCAGAGTTGTTCCCAGAGGTTTGCTTTTGTCGTCTTCCCATGTCTTAGGGATGTACCATGGTAAAGAACAGAAAAAGTAATTGGGCAGCTTCTTCTAGGATAAGAAATTCAGGTTACATTGTCTTGTAGTAAATTACTCAAACAGACAGTGCTGCAAGAATGATGCAATATTCAATCAAGAGAGTTATTGCATCACTTTTTTGCTCTTGGCTGCAGAGGTAAATAGATGATGCAACATTACATCACATAAGATGGAACTTTCTATTGAGAAAAACAATGTTTTAATGACAAGTAGAACAATACTTTTATCTTTCATTTTTATACCTGTTTGTGTAGTGTCTGTAACTTTTTTTATTGAGTTGCTGTTTTTTAATGGTGCAATACAGCACCACCAATTTTGGCCAACTTGGACATCACATGGATACACATGAGCCTTTTTAGGATTTTTACTTTTCCATAATTAAACAACAAAATTATTGCCATATAAACTTGTAAAGGTTACAGACACTACAAAATTTAGAACTGGAAAGTTTGACAAAGAACAAGCTCTCATTCGAATATCTTGGCTAGCCATGTGATTTAAATGGTTTTACTACTTATTATAATATAAAGTCGAGTTCTAGATGTCAATAAAAGTTATAATGAATGTTATTTTGTACAAAATGTTGGCATATAACAACAGATTAGTGTTTGAATTTCAGTGTTGAAACAAAACTTCTTCTGACGGTATTTTGCTTATAAAATCCATAATATTTTACCGATTTCTTTAATTCAAGAAGCAATATTTGCAGGATAGAATTCCGCATAAAACCAGACCAATAAATGTATAATTTCAGTATGATATTTAGAGAATTCTCTATTTTATATTCAAGCTTTTTTCGAGTGAGACTACATAACGCTCAAAAATGGCCATTTTTAGAGCTTGTTTCCATGCATATCTCAACAATGGGTTACACTAACCTCTTGAAATTTTCAGGAAAGTAAGAGAGGTATATGCCAGGCTTACCAATTTTTAAAATTGGTTCATATCTTGTTTAATTTTTCTATTTCATGCATATAACATGAAAATTTCTTTATCAGCACCAGTACCGTGTTTTAGCCGAATATATAGATCACTTTTTGTAAGCTCAGGTGGTGCTTATTTGCCCCTCAAATTAATATAATTACTCTTATACCTTGGGGTGGGGGTGGCATAGATAAACTTAAATCAAAGCAGTTCAAGTTCACATTTAATATAATTTCCCTTTGAGCAAGTACCCAGGTAACTTTTCATTAGGTTTGATGGGTACCCAGTTGACTTTTCCAAATATTTTGACATTTTAATTAGTTTACCATTTTGCCACATCTATTCCTTTGAGCAGTGTCAAATTAAGTGTTCACATGACCTCTTGGGAACTCAGTTCATGATTTGACCACATCTATTCCTTTGAGAAAGGTCAATTAAAGTTATAAACTTTACATTTCATTTATTTTCAGATCAAGTGCCAGCAATGGCCTTATCAAGAGGAAAACAGATGGTAAGTAAGCTGTATATTTTATTATCAAATCACACATGATGCCAAAAGTGTGATATAAATCAGTCAGTTATCCAATTATCAAGCATATTCAGATAGTATTCATTCATTGGAGGATGGAAAAAATTGTGCTGAGCTTTATCATTTTTCTGAAGGTTCCATAAGTTTGGTCAAAAAAATCACTTGGGGTAAGGGAGAAGAATATTGATTTTGGGCTTGAGCGTCTCTTTTGCCTGGATACACTAGCAGATTTTATCAACGATAATGAAAGAGCAACTTTTTGTAATGGTTTATTTACCTAACAACTGTATGATTTGAAAATACTTTTATTCATTTAAGTATTTACCAAACACTAAGTGTAATTGTTATATGAACAAATGATGATAAACACCATTGTAGTTCAGTGCTCAAAGAAATATTTTATTTGGACACAGGACACAGACCTAGGGCTGGTGACTTTCTTGTGTGCTTATTTAGAATTGTTGTACTCCAGATCAGATGTCAACCAATGTGCAGACTGTTCTATCAATGTCCTACATACTCATTGGATCAGCATTGTTGATGTTCATTAGCAACTGAACCACATCTTGCTTTATACCGTTTATCTTTACATTTTTGATGTTCTTCATTGATGCTGCTTTACATGTTTAACCAGTGATGCATGATGCTAGTGTAAGTGAGCAAGGAACAGCTCAGTTATTATTCACTTCACAAGATGACACATAGGTCTGTAATGGTCAGTTCGTGGTTTTAGCTACTAATGAAGTTTGTGTTGTTTTTCCGCTAGTCAAGGGTGTCCCCTTGTATTTCAAGAATCTTGTAAAAGACAATTGTACTTTGATACACTCTGTGTACAGCTAAAATCCTGATTCCCGTTGAACATGGAATATTTTTTAATTAAAAAAAAAAAATAATAACTACGGCAGACTGGCAGGTTACAGTTGGACAATAGGGTTTCATTCTTGTTGGAAACACTGCAACTATAGTGTCGATATGGTTCTTGACATTGAGATTAAGCATGTTATTAGAGATGGGTCATGATCCCATTGTTGGGCATTTTATTGGAGTGCTTCATTGTAACTGCCAATTGTTTATTTTATGTTTTCCGACACCATATTTTTTTTTTGAAAATAATATTTAAATGCTTGTAACTTTCAGATATTGCTCAACTATAACTTATTGCTAGAAATTTTTTGTTTTTAGACACAATCTAATAAGGTCTATACAAATTATTCACAGTACTAACAATATTAGGTTTCATGTAGCAATCCAGTATATAAACTTAATTAACATTCAATAGAGGTAGGTATCCTATTGCTATTTAATCATGTAATTTTCCCATGGATGGTTGGTTATCAGAACATACTGTATTGGATAATTATGTATTATTGTCTCTTTTCACTAGCTTCATTCAGTTAACAAATATATGGTTTGTTGTCACTGTAAACATTGTTACTCTTGAACCCACTTCAAGCAGGTTTGATTTTATGGCTTTGTTTGGTAACCATGAACCCTTAAGACCTGCCAACCCTTATGATTTTGTACAGTAGTACATTAGATCCTTTAAACTGCATATATTTTTCAAGCAAGGCATCTGCATAATTAAACTGTTGATAATAGAATTTTCAAAAAATGGCAATGAGCAAGCTATACATGTTGAAGCTGAAAGGGAATGCAAACCTCTTAAAAAGTGTTATTAATCAGTACAAAATAGTAAAATGGAATATTCAGATACTTGTAAATAAAAGCAAAAAGTGTCACTTTTGAGCCTGTCTCATAGTGGGCGATATGATTGCCCTCCTCAAGTGAAATCAAAAAGATTTCCAAGAATTAGTCCAGTTGAGAGAAAGCAAAAAAAAAAATCATTGAGCTGCATATGGCTTGGAACTGAAGTTGGTGCAACTGTACTTGAGGGTTAAATAAGGTCTGCACTTGACAAACTTTCCTGTTGAACATATGTTTACCATTGCTGCATTAGTTTTGAATACCGAATTTTCAAATATATGTTTTACAACTTAACAATGGCAGTTCATGGCATGGAATCTGATTGTTACATTTTTCCGAGTGAGTGGAGCACATTTATTGTGCCATGACAATTGTCATTTTTCAGGGGGGAAAATAGTTGTATGCTTATGAAGGCTACCAATGGCAGCATAAAATGCAGATTAAATTAACAATCCTTTGAATCTAGATATCTGACAGGTTAATTGAAGATAAAACATCTCCCAAATGTTTTATGAATTTTTTTATTTTGTTCTTGTTTTCATTTCACTGTGAATAGCCTTATCCCCTTAGTAGCCTCAGCTCGTTTTGATAGTTTTCTCATGCAGACCAAAACCTAGGCCAATTTAAGGACATGTCCACGTAAAATGTAAACAACAACTATACACATGTGCTACTGGCGACATGTCCACGTAAAATGTAAACAACAACTATACACATGTGCTACTGGCAACAATATTGCAGTGACAAATTTGGTACATGGTGTTTGTTGACAAAGTTATATAGATGAACACAATGTGGATACTCTACAAATGTAAGTTGTCAAATATACAAATCTACGTCAGATTAGATTTAATCTTTTTTCTTTGCTTGATAAAAATGTCCAGTAGTGTTAGAAAAAGTAAATGTTTACTTCATGGCAGCACATCATATGAGCTAATAGTAACCTGGTTACAATGGGAGAAGGGGGCAAATTTATCTTGCCTGTTTGTTTTTAAATATAGAAATTTAAAAAAATTTCAGCCACCAAAAGAGGAATTATTTTTTTGCAGTCTGAAAGCATATTGTGTTACAGTAAATATCTAGTGTGAGACAATATGGTTCATAACCCAAACGTTGGGCATGTTATTGGAGCTATTCGCTGCAGCTAGATCTAGTGTAGATATGATTTGTAATCCCAAACATGTGTATTGTTACTGAAGCTCATGTCATGGGGCTGAAGGGAAATCATTTTGGTTAGCAGTGCTAGTTTTGGCCTCTTTGTTTTGAGGAACATCATAAGTCATGTGACCAACATAGTCACTTGTCAACCAGATAAATAACCTGGACACTGCAAATGAACAGTTGTGACACCAACAAGCTGATATAGAAATAGCAACCTCATTACACCTGGTACTTTCCACTTTCATATGTTGTTGTGGGGTTTAATGCCATTTGTCTACACACCATAGGCATATATGGTAGTCAGTATAACTGGTGGAGGATGAATTCTGGAAGAACCACCGACCCATGGGAAGCTACAGGCAAGCTTTCTTATGTACCCAATTTGGCTGAGCCTAAGACTCAAGCCCACTTAGAGGTGAGACGGCAGTGATCTGTAACAGTTGGTGCTTTGGATCACTCAGTAACCTGGGGTCCTCACTTTTATATGTAAAAAGCTGATATTATTACATTTGTGTGTATTCATAATTGAAAGGTTAACTGTCCATTTTGGCAAATTTTATTTATTGCCAGTTTTGCAGAACATGTTCAGAGGAAATAAATGCATAAATGATCGTACACACTCACCTGAACCTGCTTTTTAAATACTTGTTTGTTCTTTTTATGTGAATACTGTGCTAAAACAATCCAATGTCAGCTAGGGCCCCTCTAATTTCAGATTCAGCTTTCAGTATTCTAAGTGTGACGCCCATTGAGCTTTCCTCTAAACATTTAACTTGGAGTGTGCTGATGAAATGCAAAATTTATTTTCAAGATGCTGACAATACTGCCAACACTGTTTTGGAAAACACAATTTACAGTAATCTTCAAAACTTGAAAAAATACACCACTTGATTTACTATGATTGTGACATGTAGCATGTATAAACGGTGAATATTCGCTAATGAGATAAACTAAATAAATCAGAATGATATAAACCAAACTTAACAAGTAAAGAAATTTATTTAATCAAAATACTTCTGCCTGGGGGCTCAAGTGAGTCCTGCATCTGATAGAATGGAGCGGCTTTTAGTGACCTAAAATGTTGAATAAAATTCACTGACAACAAACATTAGTAGTCTGTTTAAAAAGACTTTATTATCTTGTCATGAATGAGAATATTTGAATATAGATGCTGTCTGTAATTGCTATTCTGGAAATCACATAAAAGGGTAATACCTACCACTGATAGGTCTTCTAAGAATGGAAAGACTATTACGTTTATATGTATATTGATAATGATCACTACGGTGATGATTGAAAAAGCAATCAGCAAGATGGCGTCAGGTAAAGCTGCAGGCCCATCTGGCATAGTAGAAGAGATGTTGAAGCCTACTGGCATGAGTGGTGCAGCACTCATATGTGATCTCTTTGAAGCTATCATTCGTGATGGACATATTCCAACACAGTGGGAGGAAAGCTACATAGTCAGTCTATACAAGGGCAAAGGCGACGCACTGGACAGAAGCAACTACAGAGGCCTACAGATGATGGTCCAGATAATGAAAGTTTTTGAGATAGTTATAGAGCAATTGATCAGACAACAAGTACACATCGGTGACATGCAGTTCGTTTTCATGCCAGGAAGAGGAACTGTTGATGCCATATACATCTTGCGACAGATGCAAGAAAAACATATCGCAGTTAACAAGCCCTTATACATGGCCTTCATAGATCTTGAGAAGGCGTTCGACCGAGTTCCAAGGAATGTCATATGGTGGGCGATGCGTAAATTAGGCTTTGAAGAATGGCTTGTTAAAACTGTACAGTCCATGTACTCTAATGCTAGAAGCCGTGTTCGTGTCGGTGATGGCTACAGTGACGAGTTCAATGTCAATGTTGGTGTTCATCAAGGATCGGTATTGAGCCCGTTATTGTTTATCGTTGTTCTGGAAGCGCTGTCAATTGACTTTCGAACAAGCTGCCCATATGAGCTCCTGTATGCTGATGATCTAGCGGTCGTTGACTCCACACTAGAGGCTCTGGTTGAACGTGTGACAGAATGAAAGAAGGGCATGGAAGAAAAAGTCTCAGGGTCAACATGGGTAAATCCAAGGTATTGATTTCTGGCCTGAATAGGGAAACACTGAAAAGCTCAGGAAAGTACCCATGTGCCGTCTGCTTAAAGGCGCAGGTAGAAACTCAATCTTTTGCATCAGCTGTTCACATTGGGTTCACAAGAAACGTAGTGCAATCAATGGACCTCTCAAACCTGATCCAAGCTACAAGTGTTCCAGATGTAGTGGACTCGCTCGACCTATTGATGGAAGGCCTGTGACAATAGTAAATGTAGGTGAAAAAAAGTTTGATGTCGTAGCCGACTTCTGTTATCTAGGAGACACCATATCGGCCGGAGGAGGATGTGAACTGGCATCAACAATGCGTTGCAAGTCTGCTTGGAATAAGTTTAGAGAGCTTCTCCCAATCCTGACGAATAGGCATTTGACGCACATTACAAGGGATCGTCTTTACTCAACTTACATCAGACCTGTGCTGTTATACGGCTCTGAAACCTGGGCTGTCACTGCTACAACTCTCAGGAAGATACATCGCAATGATAAAGCCATGATACGATGGATCTGCCATGTAAATCCCGAGGCGAATGTCCCATTTGAGTCTCTCCTCACCCAGCTTAACATCAGAAACATTTCTGACATTATCCAATCAAATAGGATGTGATGGCTGGGCCATGTTGAGCGTAGTAAAGGGTGGATATCCAAGGTCCGTTCCTTCAAAGTTACTGAAAGTCGAGCTCCAGGCAGACCTAAGCTAACATGGGAAGAGTTGACAAAAAGAGACAGAAAGACGTTGGGGCTGAGCAGAATTAATCCACAGGACCGTAGAGCCTGGAAGAAAGCTTTGAATACTCTCTTGACAAAACAGACAGGCCCACCGTTGTTAGATTAATAAAAGGCCTGGATAATCAAAATGGATGATGATGATGATGATATCTTTGGCTGTGAATCATTAATCATATCAATGCTCAGCGCAAGTATCTATTCACTCCTACTCGCAACAGACTTGTTTCTTTACAAAGCTTTGTATAAACAGGGCTGCAGATGGCAGAGTGGTCTAAGCACTACCTTTTACCGGTCACCAACATCTCAGTGAGAGATCTTGCCATGAGCTTCCAGTGGGTTAATGGTTCTTCTAAGGGTTTTTCTGCTTCTTCCTCCAGCAGATCTACTGGCCACTATGTATAGCTTTATCAGCTGTAAAATGGCATTACAGCTTTATGTAAACATATGCAGATTTAAACATTCTACATTGCTGATGAACTATAAAAGCACATTTTTAGCTGTCTAATATGTAAACATGTATAGTAAGCCAGTTTAAGTTTAATTGCCAAAATTGAAATGGTGCCTTTTCCTGATCAGTTGCATTTAATACTAAGCATTCAGGGTGATATTAGACACTTAAAATGTCAGAAATATGATGTAGAAAATCTGTTATAGCCAAGTTTCTATATATAAAATAATTCCATTTTTATAGCTTTTTTACACTCAAATTCTCAGTGTTGGAAGAAGTATTGACTTAAATAAAGTTTATAAATCTGTTGAATCTGTCACTATTAACTCATCCAAAAAATGTGATGGAAACAAGGTTTGATCAAAAACCTTTGCAGAGATGCTTACCTGACTGAAAGTAATTTAAATTGAGACCCATAATAAAAGGCAACAGACATTAAAAAGAAAAGATCAAGTTGAATTCTTTGTTTTAATCTTGAATAATTTCAACCCCCCCCCCCAAAAAAAAAAAAATGCAGTACTTGCATTTGGAAATTCAAAAGATTACATTTATGTTAAATTTATTGTGTTGTTTTCCTTTGGATGTGTGATTGCATGAATGCCCATTTGTATTGACCAAATCCTGTAACATCAATTAATATTAAGATAACATATTGATTATTGCATAAGCAAACATTTACTTATCTTTCACAGTTGATCTGCAAGACACTTTCATTGATTAATAGTCATTTTCTGCTGTTTGATACACTTTTCTTAATGTACATAGTATTGTATGTGACATTTAGTCATCATTTTCATTCAAAATGTTGTTCTCTTTTATATATTTGATCTTACCATACACCTATGCACTGTGCACGAGGCCATCATGTATAGCCTGTTGTGCTGAAAAACGGCTTTAAACTCCAAAATCAATTAATATCATACCTCATTGATCACAGAATCAGAATGCAGACAGTAAACATTCTCCATGTCTCCTTTCTTTCATAGGCTGAAATCTGATATAGTACAGTTACTAAGTTAGCTCAAAGCATGTACACTGCTGTCGGGCATTTCTGTGCTCTTAAGGTTTCTGTCACCAATATTGAAGCAAAAACGCATACCGAATTCAATTGATTAATGAAAATAAAATACTGCTATGCTTACCATTTGAAAAGAGACTGTTGTCACCAGAATATTCGGTTCAAAATAATATTAATTTTTGACACACAGGATAGAACCCCTTTGTTTTCATGACTTGCTATATGTCGGCCTATTCTGCACATAGCTTTGAGAAGATGTAATGTTTATCCTTTGGGCTATGGAAATGAAATACATTACTTTGGACTATCTCTGTCAGCATATCAGTAGAGTAATTAGGTCAGGTTTGTAGCTGGTTTTACAAACTTCAATGTAACAATGCCAATAAATGGCAAGAGATATTAAGCAAACTAAACTGATCTTGTAAAAAAATGAGTAAAGTTCAACATTTTATAAAATAAAAAAAAAGCTATTGTGTTGAAGAGAAATCACAATGGATAGGATGTAATGTGTTTACAAGGTCTCATTTATGGGGAAAAAAATTACCAAAGAATTTAGAAAGAGACTATACATGGGGGAATTTCTTGAGAATCCTGTTCTAGCGGCATGTTGACATTTTGGATAGGAGACATTTTTATATGTGTGACAACTTCTTGCAAAATTGGAAACGTGGGAATTACCCGACACACAGAATTGGCTGAAGGTGGTATGTGTATTGACATATATTAATTTTATGACTTTTCTAGCATTCAGTTAATGTCTGTTTCTCTCATTTTCAGTTGAAAGCTAGTATTCTGCCCAAAAAGGTATGTATACCTCAGTATCTCAATTTTTTTGTCTATTCTTTTATCTGAGATAGGTAATTTAGCTAGGTCTGATCTTAATGCAGTCCTTTTTTTAACTCTTTAACCCCTGGCGCATCAAGAGGTAGTAGCCTACTGCCAAGCTCTGTAGCATCATGGTCATGTATGATACACTAAAGTGGGTGGTATTATAGGAAGGTTGACAGATGTATCTCTACAATGATACCAAATAATCTGGACGTTCTAGTTGCACTACAAAAAACAGAGGGAAAAACCTCATTTTTTGGACCCAATTTTTGTTCTACCCAAAATTCAGCCATGGTCAGAATCTGATTTTGAACGATCCCGTCATTCCCTATCCATAAAACACAGGTGCATGAATAAAAATATATGTGGGAATGGCTGAAGCACTATGGGTCCAATTAAAACTGGATATATTTATTGATGTAACACCTGTCATCTAAAAAATGTATCCAGCACTGTTTGTTCCCCCAGTTTTATTATAATAATTAAATAGGTAGTACTTTTATATGATATGCAATTAAGAGTTCACTTTCTCATAAATATACCATGTGCCTAACAGTTCACTTTCTCATAAATATACCATGTGCCTACAATGTATGTTTGCATCTTGCAAAAAATCATGAAGCAGATAGTTTGTGTAGTCCATCTATTGTTGCATGCTTACAGTAAATCAATTTTTTATATTTTATATATGTTTATATGTTCACAGATGCCTGTGCATATGTTCCAGGCTTGATACTTTGATTTTTAAAATTACTTGTCTAGTGTCTAGCCAGATTATTCACATGTATATACTGTATATATTGTATATAACAGATAGAACCGGGTCTCAAGGTAGATTGGTTCTATAACTAATCGAGTTACCTTCTCTAAATAAAGTCTTCTTCTTTATTATTATTATTATTATTATTATTATTATTATTATTATTACCTCTTTCCTTTACTAATTATATTCTTGAAAAGGGTAGTTTGTATGTACTACCAAAGGCAGAGCAATTATGACACAGTGATGTCTGTCTGTTACCAGTTACATCAACTGCAGTTACCAAACTTTGTGACTTGCATATGGAGCTTAGGAAAAACATCAGGAAAAAAGTCAAAAGGTTGAAAGTCAGGATAATTTTAAGATATTGCATAAAATTGAAAGTAAGCAGTCAAGATATTAAAGTAAAGGGTTCGGGCGGGCATGCTTCCCCAATGTGGAGAAGTAATTGGTTGAAGTGATGCAACTAGAAAGCCAGGATTTTGAGCTTTTAACACATTAACCCCTGCCGTCTCGATAACTCGTCGCACTTTACCTCCCTCAACTCCCGAGTGCCTCGATAACGGGGCTGAGTTTGCATAGCTTGTATCCCGAGCGCAGAGTTTGAGTGGCACTATTTTACTATGCCTGTATCCCGAGCGACGAGTTGAATCTGCGCAAACCATTGGTTGATTTGAAGCCATTTCCTAGTTATGCGAGCAGTTTAACCAATCAAATGTTAGCTTATATCGATAGAGTGTACATTGCTGAAGAAAGGGGAAAGAATAGCGGCAAAATTAGTGGAAATATTTAGATTATAAGATGAAGATAGTTACTAGAATCAGCCGCTGGAAGTACACTTTTACTTGACAGACTGAAGAAGTATTTACACAAGGTTTAGTTTGCAATAGAGATGACAAGTGGAATTTGTATGTGCATCAAATGGAGTGAATTTCACGTGTTGATAGTGTTAATTATTCAGTGTGAATTCATTCTTTGATTTTTATGGATTATTCATGGCAAGAAAAATAAATTGGTACGAAGTTCATTTTATCTTTATGTGTCAGTTTTATTTTTGCATGTAGTTCGAAATTTTTATACCATTTTGTACGTAATTTTTCAGAGAGCTACCAGTAATAAATGTTATTTTTTTCATTTTGTCAGACATTTCGCCGTACTTTATTGATAAAACGTCAGACTCCTGTGCTTTTGCTATTCTGTGTTCTACAATTGCTAAAAGTGTGCTGCACATTGTGCGATGTTCAGTCACTAATCAGTGTATCTAACTGGTACTTTGAACTGTAGATGGAATATTTTACAAAAAGAACATGACACATTGAGCATATATTTTTTATATACGAGTTTAGAAGTGGTAAATATGTGATTTGAGCTCTTAATTTAATGAGAACCATGTTCCTATTGTCAGGATTATTTGTTTAATCATATGATTTTCTAAAATTTAAATCACTATAAACTTTATGACAATCCACTTGACTAGATTAAAAATGAGGATTGGCAAATATTGTTTGGTACATATATTTGGTATGTAACCTGCTTTACATTTATGGATCCAAAGTACCATATAACAAGAGAGCTGTATGTACAGGCCCAGATTTTAACATAAATTTATTTATAGCCAAAAGGACTAGTAGAATGAGAAATTTACTGGTCCATGTGACTTGTCACTATTCCTTGTCACAAAATGCTACCTGGTGACAATTGAAACTTTACAAGCAACGAGGCTAATTACAAAAATTATTAGCCTGCCAGGAAATTTAATAGCCATGGGCTAACAGACTACATCTAATTTTGAGCTCTGATATAGGAAATGTTTTGCAAACAAAAGTTCTTAATTCTTTCAGTCCAGTTGGAGAGGGATGACAGCCATGGAAGAAGCAGAATGGTACATCAAATCGGGCTTGGACAAAGAAGGATTCATTGGGAAATTTATATCAAAGGAGATTGGTAATTACAAACATAAAATTAATTTGTATGTATTATACTTGTACTATTGCTTATGCTATTCAGAAATTTCTCTTAATACAGTTGTGAAAACTGTATTAAAGACCTACACAGAAACTGTATTAAAGACCTACAAAGATCTGTCTCAAGGTAGTCATGTTAAACACCTGCATACTTGCCAGCTGCAATTATTATTGTTTTATATTCTGGGTTTCTTGAATTATCAGCCAGCTGACTCATGTTTTGATCTATTATCTGTTGTTGTTCAGTAATACCACAGATTTTCTTTCCATGACATCAGGCTCATGATCAATGGTCACAACCGAGAATAATGTACTGCACTTGCTTTGATTGTTTTAAACATATTATCTTGAACATGTTAGTACACATTTCTGTCACATAATTTAGTATATTGGCGTTTCTCAATACAATTCTCTTTAATCGAATTTTATCATGTCTACTTTCTTTCCTGCCCTAGGCCTCTTAAAAAGAATGAAAGTTTCTGCCAATTGGTTACTTGTTTATGGTTTTAATATTTGTCATCTTTCTTCAGGCACACATCTTTGTAAATCCTATCATTATTCTTCCAAAACAGAAAGATATATCAACATGGCTTTAACCAGAAGATTTCTTATGATGTATTCTTGGTCCCCAGTTAAAATAGTGCCAGTCTGGTATCTGATATGTTCATGACAAGAACAGATTTGAAAATCTTCTTATTGTTGAAGAATATCAGCAATGGTTTCAATAGCATATTAAAGGAAGAGACGGTCTTATCCAGAATTCTTGGAAATTGTTTTAGCCAGTAGAATGTCAGTCCCTTAAAGGGACTCTTGATCCATTCATTGACCTATCTTGTTTCCAAAGTAGAACTCAAAACCAGATTTGGATATCTCTATATCTTTAAATACTTTTCATGTTTATGTGTTTCCAGCCATTGTCCACACTTTTGTTTCTGGATAAAACTAAAAAAATTGTTTATGATATCTCTGAAATTTGGCAGCAGTGCAGGTGTGTATTTTGCTAATCACATTTCTTAAACTTCAATGTTTAATTTTTCATTCAGTTGTCTGTTTGCCTATGTATGCATCATTATATTATGCCACGTTTTGACTAATGTGTTGCTATTTGGGGAAAATGTTCCAGATTCGATATTTAGTGACTTTCAAAACTACAGAAAGAAGAGCAGCAAGAATTATTCTGGCAAAACTATTTGAAGCACCAAGCAAGCCTATCTTCCACGAATTTAAATGGTTGGATTATTTTAGGATTGATTACCAAAAAGAATTTTAGTGTACAAGTCTCTTCAACGAAATTGCTTCACAGTAACTTAACCCTTTGAACCCTAATCTCCCCCATATTTTGGCACCCTAACCCGAGCCTCCCCTGCAAATTTTTATAATTCTATTGCGAATCTAGCGAATAACATAACACAGGCCGGTATACCGGCCTGTCTGGTTATGACGGTAGATAGCGAGGCCGGTATACCGGCCTTTCGGGTATATACACCGTTACAACAGGCCGGTAAACCGGTCTGTCGGGTTCAAAGGGTTAAGGAATTATTCATAACAAACTCAAATGAATATTAATTAAGTTCTGTTTTTGAAGTTAATCTTTGACTTTCTAAGACAAAGTTTGAAACTTCCAAAGGACTTAGCAATATTCAGGAGCTTTCATATGGAACAATATTCCTCGAACATCAGAAAGAGTTATAATTTAGAGTTATTTTAAGAAAAGTGTTTCATACATGTTTTGCAGCTCTGATTATTGCCATAATACAGACCTTTTAATGATGTAAATATTGTATACAATTTTTTCACAGTTTAAGCAGAAGGCTTTGTGGGAGAGTAGTATGTACTAAATGAGATGAGTTGCCTTTAAATGAAGCATTATTATTATTATTAGTCAGACCTTAGTTTTCAGAGCAGAACTCCAAAATCATTAACGATTTATTAGTAGTCCAGATGAGCTATTTATAGGAATTTTTCGTTTAAATATTTATTTTCAAAGTAGCAGAGACTTGTACATTCAGGGATGGAAACACCTGATCAGTATCACAATGCTGCAGTGATATAATGCATGACTATAAAATCTTGCAAGATTTTGTTTGAGAGACAGCAAAGAATTGGACAGAGGGCATATGCTGCCTGTTTTAAGACAACTGATTACATTTAAATAGGTACAAGTATTGTCTCATAATGGAAGGTTCTGATGAGATCATCTGTATACTTTGTTGGTAACTGAAATTTAAATTTTGGTTAAATTTGGTTACAAGTGAAAGGATTTCATAAATAAAAGTCTGGTCTTTGGTGATATTTTTCTCCTCATAATACACTTTTGTCACTGCTAAATGATATAATTGCTATCATACATATCAACACAAGATATTGTAATTTGCTGAAAGTTTGAAAAGGATTTGTGAAATTTATGTTTAATTCTAATTGGTCAGCATGATTGACATCAAACAATTTATTTTACTTAGAAAGGATCATTGTGGACTTAACCCAGGTAAGTTTACATGACTGTAGTGAACACAATATAATACAAGGGCTTAGAGTTTCCAATCCATGTATGTATTAAGCCCTTGTTAATCTGTATAGATTGAGAGTATAAGGATTATGAAAGTTGAGAGTTCTTGACCATGAGGTACTTTCAGTAGGTATAGTTACATAATACCAAAGAATATGTCATCTCTAGATGACTCTTGGTCCTTTTTGTATTATAGGAGAAACTCCCATCAAGAATGTAAAGGCAAAGTTTCCTACAGTGTCACTGACAGTGAAATAGCAGACAGTGGATCAGACTGGTTAGAGAGTGGTAAGCAAAGCTGTCATTTTTCATAAAAGCATACAAATGTGGTGGATATGAGGATAGGAAAATGGGAAGAGACTGGATTTTTCAATTAAAATTCCCCATTTGGAATGATCAGAAAGTAGAAGTGATATCCTGATTTTTAAGTCACCTGCATGTATTATATGCATCATCCAGACTTTTGCACACAAAAAAAATCATTGAATGTTTACAACAAAAAAAAAATTTAGTTATCAATTTCATTTGACCCAGGTTGTGGAAATTAATCGGGGATATTGTCAATAATAATGAAAAAGGCAGGTATTAATTAACCTGTACAGTGATCTCTCATTACATTGTGGATCATAGAGTTCATGAAATTTTAGTGTGTTGAAAGAACATTTTCCAAAGGTCTGTTAAAAACAACTGTATCAGTATGTTCTATAATGCGTATATAACATAAAATTTGTTTATTTTATTCTTGCAAGCACATTATAAATGGTTATCATCTGGCAGTCAAGAACTAAAATGTAATGCAAAAGAAAAAGCTGCAATGGGAACTAAATACAGCTAATTTAAAAATATTCTTAACCATGTCCTCATAATATGTAAAGCCATTTTACTGAGGGGTTTTTAAATTGAAGAGCACTGTATTAAAAAATCCTATAAACATAGAATTCTTGTATTTGTTTAGTGCAAGTTTGTGTTGTTGACCTTCATTGATATAAATATTTGTGGTTTTTTTTCCAAAAAAAATTACATTCATGAGTACATTTCCATTTAAGAAGTTAGTCCCATTTCCTATACAGATGGATCCATTTGGATCTTAGAATCAACGAAGTTGTATGATTAACTATATATGGTTTTATTTACTTGGTATAAAGACAAATAGATCCACCTGTGATGAGACTGTTACAAAGAGAGTTTGTTAAAAGTGTTGAGACTACAATACAGTTGTTGTTAGTTTATTTATAGGATTTAAATACTAAAATTTTAATGGGTTACAAATCTGAAATTATGCTTTTTTTAAGGGAGGTTGATGAGACAGCTTTGGTTTTGGATCATGAACTGCCAGGTTCAAATATTGTATGAAATTATTTTGAACTTTTGACTTGCAACAGTTAATAGCGTAACAAATATCTCAAAAATTACAAAACATCAACATAGTATTTTTTTCCTATATGACAGCAGAAGTTTTATCTGAGTAAATTACGATTAAACCTCCAATCCTTATTTTTGAAGGTATTTGCACTGAAATTGAGATTTACAGAAATTCACACAAATGAAGTCATCATTACTCATATGAACAAGAGTTTATTGAAATAATTCATTTTGGATATTGACTTTGGAAAAGTACACTTTTTGGAAAACCAAATATTATGAGCTTGAAAATGATGAAGTTATAAATATTACTATTGCATTAATATATATCAGGCAGTTACCTGGGATCATTTGGTAACACAACTACCCATCATGTCGGTTTTAATTTGTAAATGAGTAAATCCACATGCTGATATACCAGCAATAAGGAGACCATAATAAACATTAGATAAATTTTGAATTCCAGTAAAGTGGTCGAGATATATCTATATCTAGCTTGCTGGATACTGGAAATATGGAGAACACAGCATGCGACAAAAAGGCAATTGAATCACACAAAAGAACTCAGTATTTTTCCCATCATGAGGCAGGTTGTCATCCAAAACTGACTTGTCCCCACTTTAATTAAAGTTGGGAAATTTGGCATGTCCAATTATCCATCACTACATTATTCAGTCTGGTGTTTGTTTCTGCATAGACAAAGTGTAATTATTGGTTTGATACCAGATCAACAGCATTAAGCAGTGAAACCTTACTGCATAAATTAATCCAAAATTTTCTTTTATGTAAATACATTCGAGTCCTTGACCAGGTTAGATTTTGGTGATATTAAGATTCAAAATTGTTACTTTGTGTCTGTTTCGAGGAACCGCTTCAGTGGTCTAAGTGGTTAGAGTGTCCACCTCGGATGTGGTAGGTCGCAGGTTGAAACTCTGACCGAGTCGTACCAAAGACTTCCGAAAAAAAGTGGTACTAGCACTTGCCTCGCTTGGCTTTTAGCATTAAGAGGTTAATTTTGGGACTGGATGGCCTGGTGTCAGGATAATGTGACTGGGGGGACATCATGCTACATATCTATGGCATGGTGCCCAGTGCTAGACATCACTATAAACTGCCACACTGCAGATATTGTTGAAATATGACAGGAACATTTTTAACCTTTGTTAGAAATCCAAATCACACACACACACACACACAGAGTTTTGGGATTCAGTTTAGTGGATATACAGAGGAGCCTCATTAATCCAGATGCTGTTTCACCGGAAACCTTGGTATCTGGACATAATTCAACAGGAATGGAATTCCTAAACATTAATTTGCTCCATTAATCGAGAAATCCGCGTTCCAGATTTGGAAATCAAAATCGGGTGATCAAAGTGTAAAATTACTATAAAACTTGTCTCGATAATCCATAATAATCTATCCAAAAATTAGAAAATTCAAAAAAATCACTTTTCAAAATTTTGCACAAGTATATTCTTTACAGTGCTAAATCTAAGAAGAGTTGGTTCTTAGACTCAGACAAAATGTTTGACTCCCGTGCATTTAAATGTTTGTTGAATGCTTTTTTTGTGCCATATGCTTCTGTTTAAAGGACAGTGAAATGTGATATTTGTTGCCCAACTAGTTTCAGTATATCGAGACTTAAGTTATATCCAAATTCCATCAGTATTATATTATCCTCACATAATATCTTTGTTTACTTTTCTAAATTGATTTTTTCAAAAATATTTTAGGCATATTTTCATGTTCCATGCTTTTAAAAAAACACAAGCCTTAAATTTGGGTTCTCAGGTTGCAGATGACGTGAATTCATCCAATTGTTTTGTTTTAGAATATGACTATTCTGACAGTGATCTTCAAGATGATAACGATTGTGGAATTCAGAATGGTAATCTTCAGGACAACAATCAGAATGTCAACCTTTATAATGCCAGTCAGAATAGTCAGTTTGTGGACAACAATCAAAATGTTAACCTTTGTGATGCCGGTCAGAATAGTGAGCTTGAGGACAACAATCAGATTGTTGAACTTCATAAAGACAGGGAGATTAACCAGCTTGAGGACAGCATTCAGTGTTAACCTGTTTGATGCCAGTCATAATAGTCAGCTTGAAGACAGCAGTTGCATTGTTGAACTTAATGAAGCTGGTGAGAATAGCCAGCTGGATGACAGCAATCATAATGTTAACCTTGGTGAATGGAGTCAGAATAGCCAACTTGATGACACCATTTGGAATTTAGAACTTCATGGAGCCAGTGAAAATGGCCAGCTTGATGACATCGGTCAGACTGTTGACCACCATGATGCCTCTCAGAGTGACCGGCTTGATGATGTTGACCAGTTTGATGGCAGTGGGCTGGATGTTTACCTTAATGATGCCTGTCAGAATGGCCAGCTTGATAACAGAAGTCAGAATTGCCACAAGCTTGCTGCTTTCGGAAGGAGTAGTCACCTGGATAATGGCATTAAAAGTTGTGACCTTAACCGTCGGGTAAGAAAAATGACCAAATTTGTGGGCATTATTTCATCTCAAAGACAACGGTCTGGGCTTAGTATCATTTTGCACTGCTGCCTCTAATTGGTATATAGCTGTGATCATTTAGGCTGTATATTACTTAGAGCAGTCTTGTCCATAGTTTCATCTCTTCCCCAATGAAGGTGACTTGATGACTACGTATACACTCCATCCCTTATGATTTGACCAAAACATTTAGGGCTGTTCCATTTAAACATACATGGTACCCAGGGAAGGCAGGTTTTAAAAAAAATACATGCCAGGGTACTTGGATTTCACATAGTTCATATTAAAATGTTAAACAAATTCTAAATTGCATCTATGGGTGAGTACTCCACTTTAAAAGTGCCTTACCTGGGTCCCCTGTATGTTTTAATGTTACAGTCCTTACTGAAATGACCCTTATATTAAGGATTTATTAAATAAATGCAAATTGTATAAAAATATGATTGTTGCAGTAAAATCTTGATATTGGCTTGTCTGGGTTTGGTCTAGATCTGGATTTTCATATCAGATTCAGTGGAGTTGGTCAGAGAACCAGACAAACCTACAGGAATACCTCGGATGCTTTAATCTACCAACAAGTTTCATATCCAACTAATGCATGATCAAACAATTGACATGAAATTATAAAATTGAATATTCTGATTCTCGGATTTGTCTGTGAAAAAGCAGGAAAAGGCAACAGTTATATTTATTGGACAAATTGTAATGTTGATTTGAATATTGCTCATGGCAGAAGAGATGACTGCTGCCACTTAGAATAAAAATAACAAAATAACTCCCCAAACAGCCGACATACACGCCACCTGTTTGCATGATATTTTCTGAAACTGAACTGTAGGTCTAAGTGTACTATACAAACATTTTAGTTTTCGAACATAATATTGCCTTTATCACATCAGATAACACTTTTTGCATTTTTAAAGCTGACAATAATGTTGCATTTTATTTTGTTATATCTTGCTGAAAAGTTCATCTTACCGAACAGTATTAACTGCTTTACGGACAAGGTCTTGCTTTGGATGGTATGTCAGACATTGGTACAATGGAGCAACATATGTATATCCATGTGCACTTTTCTACCATTAATTCTTGATTGAAACAACTTTAAAATCGCTAGAATTTGTGGGATGACTACAAGTTAAATTTTAGCTCATCCCTTTGAAATAGAGTAGAGCCTTTATACTACCTTCACTAAAATTTGAGAACTAAATTATGCCAAAAACTTGTAACCTGATATCGGAGTTTGTTTTGTCTTCAAAATTCATTCTGCAGAACTGTTTTGGGGTAGTTTTCACAGCCTTTCAAAGTGATGCTTAGTTTGCTCCCAATTAAATACTTTCTAGTTTGATGTCCAGTATGACTTCATGTGTATTAATTTTGAAATTTGAGTTACTACTCACTTTTCTTTTTAAATGTTGGAGTATCCACATGGGATAATATCAGAACCTATGCTACTTGTAACAAGATTTAAGTGTACACTTTGACCAGTTGAGCTTCCGACCCATCTTGAGACTCTTGTTAGAACTTTCTGGTTTTACCATGGGGTCATTTCAGGGGGAAATGGGCTAAATAAGGTAAAATATCTTCTTCTTTTCCAGAAACCTAGCCGTTATTGCATATATTGCCATCAGATAATTACTGGTGGAAAGCTCAACCGACACATCCTGAGAAAACACAAATTTGAGGAGGAAGTAAAGACTGCTATGTTGCTGCCCAAACAATTGCAAAATAAGTTTTTGAGGACAAGCGAAGGGAAGGAATGTACCAATTTAATCCTAAATTCATGATGAAACCAACAATGAATGAAACTGATAAAATGCAGTTCATGAGGGAAAGAAAACCCAAGTATGATGATGGCTTAAGAATGTGTTCTGGCTGCAAGAGATTTTTGTCAAACCGTTCCTTTTACAAGCATAAGCAAACTTGCACAAGTTTTAACTGCAGATGCTATGAAGCCAAAGCTTTTGGCTAGCACAATCATTCACAAAGATAAAGAGTTTATGGAAGAGATCCTGAACAAGTTTAGGACTAACGAGGCTGGAGAATTGTGTCGCACTGATTCCTTTATCCAGCAAGTTGAATATTGACACTTTTGCCTTCGAAGATATGAAAAGGGAAAAAAAGACGAAGTAAGAAAGTTTGTTATGTCAGAAATGAGGGATCTGGCCAGATTATTTATTGCATTTAAATCTATATCATCAGAAACTGTTACCACAGAAGATATGTTCCAAAGGGGTCATTTATCAGTTGTAAGAGAAGCAATTGAAAGAATGGTGGAAACCAGTGAAGAAGGGAGAGAAAAGTATGGGCTAAAATTGACGCTGAATGCTATCATCCAGAGAACTATTAAATCTCTGAAAGGATACTATACGGAAACAATGCAGGATGATAAATATGATGAAACAAAGAAATTTCAATTGGCATTTTCATTTCGTTCACATGAAATGTTCTCGAATGCAAGGTATCAGTGTATCTCCAGTTCAGTTGATAAATCCCGACGTCCTGAACAGTTCCCTGAAGAGGAGGAATTAAAGAAATTGAAAACATTTATATCTGAACAATTCAAACTTGTAAAATACAAATTTGAAATCTCTAAGTATGCTTGGCTGAGATCTTTGGTGGTTTGCCGGCTCACATTATATAATGGGAGACGTGGTGATGAACCATCACGAATGCTTCTTTCACAGTGGGAAGATGCTGAAGATGGTGTGTGGCTTCCATCTGATCAGGTTTTGAAAATTGAAGATGATGCAGAGAAATATCTTGTTGGTCAGTTTCGGCTAGCCTATCTTCATGGAAAAGGAAGGAAGTTTGTTCCAGTTTTACTTCCTGAAGATATAATAGAACATATTCAGATATTAGTTACACATAGACAAGCACATGGGATCAAGGAGAACAACATCTTTTTATTTGGAACAAAACCTTCCAATAGTCACTGCTCAGGGTGGCATTCAGTTAAAGCTGTTTGTATCCAGGCTCAAGTGAAGATAAATGCTACAAAAAATAGGTACAGAATTTCAACCATTTATGCAAGTCTTGACATGAGTCTTGAACACCAGAGGATTTTCCTGGATCATATGGGTCATGATACAGCCATCAGCAGGGATAATTACCAATGCCCGATTGGGATAAAAGAAGTTCGAGTTATGGGAAAGCTGCTGATAACATTGACAAAGGTATTTTTTCTTATTTTGTCAGTGGTAACTGCTTTTTTATCACCACAGATTTGGTTCATAATTGATGTCACTGACATGAAAAAGATGTCAGATGTATTCAGTAAGTGCATTTTTAAAACATTCTGTCAATTGGAGCTGACATCAAACTGAGGCTGTATTAGTTCCCCACAGTTGTGACATACAGTTAGTCCTTTTTTAATTAAACTCTTACATTGCCATTAACATTTAATCCATTTGGATTTAAATCAATTATACCCAGATGTATACTTAATACTGACAACTGTCCTACAGACTTGATAAGATTTCAGTTTGTATCATTTGTATATGCTTCCTCCATCTGTCCATGTGTCTCCTTTTCATGTACACTAATTTTAATTCCTATCCATCTTACTTTACCATACTGTGGAGGTAGATGGCAATTTAGAGAAATAAGAAACCTAGTTTTATTGAGATGAAATGTTGATAGGTCATGTACAGAGAAAAGGAAGATGCGGGGACTGAAAGAAGGAGGATAATATTCACAAACTAACTTGTTGAATAACTCGCACATTATCTAGACTTTGTTGCTTACATGTGAGAGAAGTAAGAAACCTATCTAGTTTTAGTCAGAAGCTCAAAGGTGATAGTCCAATATCACAGTGAGGGAGAGAAGAAAACAGTTTCCACATAACTGGAGCACAACACCACATACAGTATGCTATAGCTAAACATTGTCAGTTGTGTGCACTTTGGCAAGAAAAGGCTTTGTAGTCACAAAATTCTAATTTTCAGGTGACATCAATATAAGGTCCAGAAAATAGTTTGGTACAAAATGGCAGGTTCTATAACTTGGCTTTTGTGATGTTTGCACTTGAGAAAAGGAAGAAGCTAGTCCAATATGGGGATTTTGTTGTCAGAGGTCAAGATCATATTTACTTAATGAAGAAATTTTTTTTCTGCATGATCACTGTACTTTTAGACCACATGCCATATCCAAACTTTATTTGGTGAACGGAGAAACATTTGGAGCTGAAAAGGTCAAAAGCCAAGGTGAAGAAAAGATATTGTGGGGTGGGTGGATATAGTACCCTTCAAAGTGCTCAATTTGAAATAACCAGTAACAAGAAAAATCTTTTGTAACTTTATCGGAAACATGGGTGACTAACAGATGCATAGTGAATTCCTGACAGATGGGTCTAATTTTTTTTTACTCTCTCACCAAGTCCTATCAGACATTTATGCAATGATATCATTAGTGATCCATGTATAGGGCCCAAGATATTGGTGTATTGGCATATGTTATGTCTAAAAACAGTTGCAGATACGTACAGAATGCATGCTGAAATCATATCAAATATACTTCCAAACCACATTGGCCCCCATTTATATAATATTTCAAGGCCATTTGAACAAGAATACAGCCTCGATCGGCGATTATTACTGTACATACTTGGATTATGTCTCGCACATAGTTTTATAAATAAAAAAAAGAAAATAAGGCAACAAATCATCATGTAATACAAATATGTTTAGAAAGTACCATTTGGCTTTTAAATTTTGACATGGTGAACATGGAAAGTAATGTTACTCTGACAAAGATGGTCAGGTCATACTTGGCATTCCAGTTTCAGTATGGTGGTGCATACTCGACATTCAGTTCCTATTTTGGAGAGAATCCTAGTCTCAATGTACAGAAAATCAATTGGATCAGTGCATGTAATGATAACTGTTAGATATCCTGTGTAATATAAGCCAGTGTCAAGTTCGTTTCTTAGAAAATTTAAAGATTCCCCAAATAAGTCGCATTGTTGTCTGACACCAGCTGTGCTGGTGGAAACCATCTTAGGCTTTGTAATTATACTGATTTGTTTTAAAACATTTCTGTCAGGTACTTCAGCAGAAACTAGAAAACTGCCAGAGATTTTGGAGCAGTCCTCAGCACCAGGGAAGTCCATACTACCAGAGGCCAGAAGGATCCAGGACAAAAAAGAAGTCAGTCAAAGGTACATATTTTTGCGTATCTGTAGGTTGTTTAAATACTACTGTACTATTTCTAAAGCAAATCTGAATTAAGCTCCTTCAAGCTTTAAGATAAATGTTATTTAGTCCTTTACCTCACAGGGTATGTGGCTCTGTAGGCAGTCACTATAAATGTACCAGTCATACAGTGCAGTGTGCTGTAAATAGAACAGCTTTATATTTGACTCCATACACATAAGCATGCCTGTTAACATTGTTAATGGTACACATATGTTATCTATGGCAAGATTTAGGAGTAAAATCTGATCATTATAGTGGTATAATTATTTTTAACAGAAAAAAGTATATTTGCTTTGAAATCTTGAGAGCACTCATTTTTTGGATCACACCTGAGATTTTAGATGCCATAAAAGGAGGAGATAAATATTAAATGCCATCAGTTATGAGCTAGTTTACATGCAAAACCAAAAATGACAAACTAAAAATACCAGTATGCAAAAACCTTTGAAGATATTAGAATAATCTGAAAACCATTTGGAAACTTTTTAGTGAGTTAGAATCCGAAAAAGCTCAGTAACAATGACATGTTACTCACCGAAATCAAATCTAATGAGCAAATAGTTTAAATGATTATTCACTTATATAGCTTCCAACATAATTTAGTTCCACTATTATGCAGAGCATCATATCCTGCCCAACCTACTTTAGTTTTTCCAACAGTTAATTTGTGTGGAGTAATGTTGTAGTACAAAAGGTTACCGCCAGACAAAAATTACATGGCAGTTTCATGAATCAAACAATTACTCTGGTGTCCTGTCAGAAAACAAGGACAAATCTGACAATTATAAACAAAAGGAAACACTGCGACAACCAGATGTCCAAAATCAATGGTGGAATGAACACTGTGTTGAAAGTTACATATTTGTGTTATGGTAAGCTGAAAACACAAAACTAAAATGTATCCAACAATGATCATCCATTAAGTGAATAATACTATATGCTGGTTATGTGACTTGTATAATCTCATATGTTTTACATCATGTTGTTGTATCACTTGTATCTCTGAAATAACTTTAAAAAATGCTTGAGCGCGTGGGTCAGAATAAATAAAATAGCAGTTAACGTCTTTGTTTAAATGTGATTTGGAAGATTGAGATTTACTAAAGACGATGAATAAAGCAAAAGCCTGCCCATTTGCATTGTGTAAGTACTGGTTTGTACACTATATTATGGTACCGGTCGCCTGGTAAACTCCAAAGCGCTATGTGAATTACTGAAGATTTTGTTTACTTTTATTTTATATCAGACAAGTCTGAAAATATGCACATGCAAAATAATATATATTTACAATCATTGTAGTTTATAATAGTTTCTTGACATAGTAAATGAACAGGAGCTGATCACTGCTGTATGCAGTATTGCGATCTTGAAAATTTTGTCTTGACATTTTTTTATATCTGTAAGAGTTGGGAAACAGAAAATGCTATAATTTTTAAATGCACATTAATCTTGGGACACAAAAATAATAATTATTTCCTCATGTCCCAAGACTTAAGTAATTATGTTTATGTGGCTTGAGTAAATGATACCATTTCTTGTGCCATAGCCAGATAATGGTTATCCTTAGCAATAGTGAAGTTTTTAAATCACTGTTATAAGCTCTAAAGTTTCAGTGTATGTCATATCACACCCAAGTGGCTCAGAAGATACATTCTTATCATATTGATCACTTTCATCATTGGCCTGATTGCTTTTACAAAACCACAACATATGTTCTTTGCAAAGATAGAAACCACATGCACTTCTATTACCAATAAATCATGAGCTGACCCAGTTTTTCACAGTGATAATTTATTAAAATTTATTTATATTATTCTGAAAACTGAAAAAGAGTGTTAAAAGTGTGATACATACATAATCTTAATACAGTCTGCTTGATCCATGAAACTTCATTTTTTATATTCACTTTATGTGTGTAAAGTTGTTTGACTTGCATCCAAAGCTTATCATTCAAGTAAAGTTGCTACCTACAGAATTTGGAATCAACTTCACTCCACTTTGTCTGTATGCCTGTTATGCATACAAGTCAGCAAACTATAATGATTGACACTGTGAATGCTTTCAGTAACCTGGTCTCGAGAAGAAACTGATGAATTAAGAAAGGTCTTCAAAGACTTCTTCACTGTCAGTACATCTAGCACTAATTGCAACAGCGGGTGTCTACCAAGTAAGTGCTTCCCTATTTTCTCTATATATAATTTATTTGCCTCCAGTTTGGAATGCAATTGATTTTTTTTCTCCTTGAGTTTGAATTGAAATATGTAGCTTTATTAATTTCCAGTAACTATTTCCAGTGTGAATCTTTTGCGCACAATAAATTTTCAGCAAATTTCTAATCTGTGCAGTCCATGGTAATGGTCAAGTCTTCGAAGTCCAGTTTTTAAATGCTTTTTTTTTTATTGCTTATTTTATTTTACTGTGTCTGGAAGCAATTGTGACCCAGTGGTCAGCAGGCTGGTCTCAGATTCAGAGTAGTGCAGATTTGAATCCTGTCCAGACCATCTCTGTTCAGCAGCAGTTAAATTTTTCTGGGCATTTTACTTTGCTGTCTCTGCCTTATAGTCTTTCATTTAATGATGTGCCATTAAACACCAGCAAAAAATAATCGTCTGTATCTGGTATGAATACTGTTTATAAAATTTGATACTGTGATAATTTTAAATATCTTTTCTGCCTTAGATGGTTACATGAAGTGGTTTAAGATCACAACATGTTGAGCAGTCATAAAGGATGGGAAATGCTGCTTATACTATTTTTTTTCTTTCTATTACAGATAAAGGAGAAATAATTGATTTCCTTAAGAATCACATGCCGCAGTGTCTGAAGTCGCTGAATATGCAGACTGCCTATATAAAAACACGAACAAAATTATTTAATGAGAGAAAGACAATAAGACAGAACATAAATAGGCATCAAAATAAGTTGATTTAGACATAGCTTGTAATGTCATGTCTTTATTATTGCTATGAAATTTCCATAATATTTTGATACCGCTCCGGTGGCCTAGTGGTTAGAGCGTTCGCCGCGGAAGCGGGAGGTTGTGGGTTCGATCCCCGGCCGAGTCATACCAAAGACTTACAAAAATGGCACTAACAGCTGCCTCGCTTGACGCTCAGCATTAAGAGGTTAGTGTTAGGACTGGTCGGCCTGGTGTCAGGATAATGTGACTGGGTGGGACATCATGCTACATGTCTGCTGCATGATGCCTCAGTGCTAGACATCACTATAAACTGCCTCACAGCAGACATCGTAGCGATATGACTGAAAAATTGTTAAAGCTATGTTAAAAATCCTAATCAAACAAATCCATAATATTTTGTGATCTTAAAATTGTTATCTGGCACCTTTCCACACCACCATTGGATGGTAAAATGTTCAGTCTTCTCTGGCGCTTATTTAAATGAACTTTTACAGAAATATTTCTCAAGATGGCCCCCATTTACTTTATAAATCTCACTGCATCATTTAAAATGACTGCCAGAGTAGTGACATGCAATCTTGGTTCTCATGATACCAGGAAAAAATCAGGAGAAATGATAAAACTGTGAGAAGTCCCTGAAATTTGCAAATATTGATGAAAGCATGTCAGGAAGAGCCAGGGAATTTTGTGCCACCACTTGATACAATATTGAAACATATATGTAATTGAGTTGTAACTGAACTGATCATGAGTTCAATTTCTTGATTTCTGACCAGAGTATTCAAAGGTTGCAGTATGGATCATTTGTGTGCTTGCCACAAACATATTGGTATGGTTATTCCAAGCACTCAGTGAATTAGATTTGTCCAGTATTCTAGATAGTTCAAAGACAAGCTAGATATTGGTTTGTTTCTTACATGGAAGACATGAAAATCAGTCTAGCATCTCAGTAAGCCAACATGGTGGCAGCATATGATATCCGCTCACCAGATGGCCTAGAAAACAAAACTGCTGTTGCATCAAGTCATACTGGTATGAACTTAATAGGAAACTTATCTATGTTCTCAGAAATTACAAGTATTACCGCTGATATGTCTCTAATATGCTGACAGATGAGATGAGACTACAGCATTGATGAAATTTGACCTAGTACTCACCATTTGCATTACTATATGTTTATCACATTTAGTCATGTGATATCAACAGTAACCCATTTCAAATGTAGAAAAATAATAAAAAAATATTAAATGAAAGTCACCATAATGTTTGTAATTAAAAAAAACTAAAGAACACAAAATTCTCTTTATATTTATTCCGAGAATATTCATGAAACCTGGAGCATGTGTAAGCAATGGTTTTGTTGTATCATGTGATGCCTTGTTGACATGTACTCTCTGCTTGATGAATCTGGCTCTGTCCAGTTTGCTGCAACAGCAAGAGTTTTCTGGGGATAAAATAGGTTGAGAATATTTTTGTCCTCTGTTTACAAAAGGTATGTTACTTATTTTTAATATATTTGAATTTTGTAACATTAAAAAGGGATTTGTTGTTGATGTCATGTGACTATTGGGCTTGGGACGTCTTAGGTTGAGAGGTTTTTGTAATCATGTGACAAACAGTGCAAATAGCAAGTACCATGTCAGGTTTCATCAATGCTGAAGTTTTGTCTCACCTGTCAGCAAATTAAAGACAACAATTATAATACTTGCAATTTCTGAGAAAATAGGTCATTTTCATATTGATTTCGTGAAGATGCCATTTAACGTAACATTTTTTAAAATTTGCTAGGACTGCTGATGAGCGGCTACCAGATGCCACTACCATAGGGTAGCAATGATTCCAATTTTTTGATAGACAGTTGGCTTAGACCTCTCACCTCAGCATAATGTCCAAATATGACAAATTTAATGGGAATATTAAGAAGAAAATAGAAAGCAGACTGCCATTCCTTATAGACAGAGTACTGAGTCAAATTTGTAGTTTAAAATGTTGACTCTGTGAGCTAAACTTTAGTGCTAAACTATTACACTGTTATGTATAGCCTGAAGTATTTGTTTTAGATCTTAATTAGGTCACAGGAGAAATGGGAGATTGACATTCCTTGTATTATATATTAAGAAACGATACTAGCCCCTGTATCAATACAGGTTTGAGAACTGGTTTCTTGCATTGCAAGCAGACATGTCAATTTTACAGAAAATTCAATCCTTGTTTATACAGAAATATATAATTTTGAAGGTATTTTTGTCAAAATTTAAATTAACTCTTTGTGATTAAGTCATTTTAAGTGATGGATTTTTAACCAAATTGTCTTAAGTAGTTTAATTGGTTTGAAAAATCTTGTTAGTTTTGGGTTTTGTTGGCTGAGAGTAATTATGGGTTTAGATTTTTTTTCTTTACAAGACATTTTTCTAATGGATTGTATTTTTTATGCTGTGACATGAAGTTTATATTCTATAGATTGCTAACTTGATTTACAGCTGATTTTTATATAATTAAAGATTTGAAAGGAAACAACTAATGTATGTTCATTATGTTATTGTTACCTGATACCAACATAATGCAGTTCAGCCAAGTTTAAATTTTATTCTGTATATTGAAATGACTTTATATGCTAATTTGTATGAAAATACATTATCAAACTTGTTTCTTGTGATACATTTGTGGTTTAGTGCATGATCATATATATGACTCAGATATTTTGTCAGAGTCATGAAATAAAATCATCTTTTATTTTAAAACATTAATGTTTTTAAGCTTAAATGTTCCTTAATTTCATTCAGTAAGGATCATATATGAGCCTTGAAAAATAAATTTTGTTCTGGAAAAACGCTGGAAATGACATGGAAATTTGTCTTTTAAAAAAACTTTGAACCATGTATAATATTTCAGATTTGAATCCTCTAAATCCATTGGATGGAATTTTGTAGTTTCCTTTTGATGATCCTCTTGAAAGTTTTCACTGTTCATCAACCAATATGGTTATATTAGTAATGTTTTTTTTTGCCTGTAACAAATGTCAGAAAGTTGAGACATAGTGGCCACAATGTCCTTCTGTCCATAGAACAACTGAAGTTATAGGAAAGCTCAAACTTAAATAAATAGACATGAAATGGATGAATTTTTGTTAATGGTCAGTTTGTAAAAGTTTTTGGGAATTACCTGTTTTACCTGACAAAGGGCTTTGAATATCTCCAGGGACATGGGGAACACGATGTATTTGGTCAAGATCATGAGTTTAAATAAAATCATTGGAAGTGGCTATGCTGGCTGCTTACACCTGAAATTATTATTACTTACACTTGAGATTATTATTAGACTTTGCACACAGTTTTAAAATGGGACAAGAATATCCCATATAATTTGTTTGGTCAAAAGATCACAGGTTAGTGTCAGAGTGAGAGGGTTCAGTTTAAAACTTCTGGAAGTGATATATTTTTAGTTTACATAGATAGGTATAATGTACTTTACATAATCTTTAGTATATTGGTAGCCCCACCTCGTGTGCCCACACACAAATCAGTTAGAGCAGGAGTATGCTAGATTGAGCTTGTTTGTAAATTCATTACACTTTTCTTGCCCAGTCTGTTTTTTTTTCTTGAACCATTGACATTTTACTGGGAAATATGCTACCAACATAATTTGAGCTGCATACAAAATTAATGGTGATATGTCATGTTTCTTGCACAGGGTCATATTAAAAGGTCCAGTTGTATACTTTGTCATTATCCTTATTTTCCAGTAGGTCATTTTCTGACTTTTCTTGATATTGTCATAAAACTTTATGCACATATGTATGTTTAGTTTCAAATTCATTGATTTAGGATGATGTGTACTGGTTTACAGCAACAGTGGTGAGAAAAATAATTTACGTTAGGGTTTGGACCGAGACAAGGAAATCCAAGTCGAGGGGTTATATTATTTGTCTCCCCACGAGGCTTGATATTGGTCCTTATGCAGCCAGTGAAGCAAGATTGATTACAGTAAATTTTATTTGCTCAGCTTCTTGAAGAATACCTGTAAGCAAACCTATGGTATGGGTGCAGTTTTGGGGCAGACTGGTGTTTCAGCTTAGCTTACTGATGAATACTTTTTGAGAGATTTGTGTAAGGACATGGTTCAAGTTTTTCAGCAAACTTTTTCTCAGAAAATTATTATGGTAGAGATGCAAACTTGCTGTGATGACAAATATCTAAAACTAAAATACTTTTACAAACTAATATCACCATGACCTATATTCTATGCTCCATTCACTAAGTTTTGGGGCTAGTCATATCTAATGCTCTGATCATGGTAGAGTCATGATGCTTCATACTGTAATGGATGTGTTTTTTTTATGTTAGTATGTAATGGTGCACTATTTACATGTGCAAATTCAGTTACGAATGTGACAAAACTATGAGAGAGTTTTATTTATGATTTGGAATGGGAGAACAGTAAATGTAGTTAATGCCTCAGTAATATTAAATAAACTTTTGAGGCATTTTCATTTATGAAACTAATGATTGTAGTGTTGTCAACTTGGCTTTGAAATCACCTAAGCATACCAGGGTTCAACTTGGATGGGTAAACTATGTTTTACACATTACTTATTAGAAAAAGTGATGTGCGAATCCTATTTTGTCAAAAAAGGATGACTGCCAAATGATTATATTCTGACATAATCAGTGAAAATTGGTTGAATAGTGACCTGAGCTTATGACAACTGCTGTAGACTACATTTCATGTAACAGTCTTTGTTCATTTTCTAGTGCCCAAGCTCATTTCATAGGTTTTGTGAAAGATAAAAATGTAGTACCTTATACCACATTTGCAAAGTGTAACTAGATTTATGTGACCTCTATTTTATCATGACTTTGAAAACTACAACACCTCATCAAGCAAGGTTGTGCATGTAAGAAATGAGCCTTTTATTATATGTTGTAGGTTTCATCACTTTCATTTATGTACTTAAAACGATTCTCTGTATAGTCAAACTTTACCGTTGTCCAGTGTTTTTATTTATGTTATTCATATTATTTTGCACTTTGACTAATATATTGGTATTTTTGCATGATTATGTCTGTCTGCCAGTGATTATTGTGATGTAATTTTTTACTTCACTATTATAACATATGCATTTTATTGAACATTCATCTGGCTCTAACGCAGTGTTTGTTGATTTTACAGTACTCAAAATAATGTCATCAGATCGCTTGAAATTCTCGTTTATTCAAGTTCACTGTAAGACTGAATAATGGATGAAAATTGTCTGACAGGTCAACAAAATCATGACACTTATTTAACTTCAAAAAATACAAAATTATCATAAACACTTATGTCAGAAATGAAAAATCTGAAGGTGCTCAGACTTAAGGTTATGGATATGGACTTAATTTCTTTAAGCTTTCTCACATGACCACAGTAGTCGAATCCGAAACTCTAACCCTTGAGGTGAGATGACAGTGATCTGTAATGGTGAGCACTTTAGACCTCTCAGCCACTTGTGGCCCCAATTGCATGAAATAATTGGAATTGTAGTTGTTTACAATTTTGGGAGGACATAAATTTAAAAGACTTTCTGAATGACTTTTCTCCCAATATAAACTGATGCAAGATGTATTTTATTTGGGCTTCACTCCAGCCCTATCCTTTGCAAGGGTGTGCTTATGGATAAAACAACAAATTTCCACTGCAAATAGTAGTATGTTTAAAATGTGGATTGAAGCATGTGGACTTGAGTGGTAAAACCATTGATTAGCTTCATGCATTTTGATAGCTTTATAATCACACAACAGGTTAAGTATGCTCTTGTTATTCTTATATGATATTGATGTTTCTAATTTTTTGTTGTTTATCAGTGAAAAAGCATGCTGGTATTGGGCTTAGCATGTATCAGTCAAGAGTATCAGATATTTTTCTTGTACAAGATTTTGGATTAATTCCATCAATCTCATTAGTGTTCACTTGCATGTCCTGATTTTCTATTATATTTGTAATATATTGAAACTGGTTACTTTTCACTTTGTATAAATATATTATATAACATAGTAGTACAGTTGTCATGCTTCAACATTAAAAATGTTTCATTTTTCAGGAGTAAAGTATAGAAAAGGGGAGTCGGGATATATTAAGCTTTTTCTCTAATCACTTGAGTTACCCAATTTTGTAAGATGTTTCACTATATAGGTAGATGATGAATGTTGTGAATCTTGGATGCATCCCCAGTTGGGTTGTGGGTAGAGTTGTTATATTTTCAAATCAAATATGTGATCATGCTTGTACCCTGAACTCGATTTACATGAACTTGGATTAAGCAGTATGCACGTGATGATTTACCCTGATACACTTACATATACAACAGAGGTTTTCAATCATGAATGTTGCCCCAGATGGGGTAGATTTACTATCACAAAATCATATTTTATAGGAACTGTGGGTGATTACATATTCATACAAATGTTTAGGAGAGTAAGTAGATGAAGTTTTCAGATTCTGGTTTTATTCAAGTGGATGGTTGGGAAGCCAGTTAGGAATGATAAATGGATAGATCAAGCAGTGCAGATATATGTAATAGTTTCCATTGCTAGGTTTATTTTTTAGTCAAATCCTGCTATAGCATGAGGGTCACTGATGCATGCAAAAATAGAATTGGGGGAGGGGGATAGAAGTGGATACAAAACTACATGCATCATTGGCATAATTATCATCTTATATCTGCATAGTAAACGAGAAATTCTCGTGTATTGGAATGATAAATTGCATGTACAATATTCTACTTAATCAACTCTCTGAAACCATGCATTGTTACACACAGTATGTATGTACATGTCTAAGGTAGAGCATGAATAGTTGAAGTACACTAAATCGACATGTACACACCAACTCATCTTGTTGCATACATAACAGTGAATCTTTAATAATTCCAATGAACTATGCAAACAGAAGTATAACGCTGAGTCATTTTTCACACATCATTACATCTTTGAATTAAATGCCCAAAAATAATTGAAAAATTACATAAGGATCGATGAAGCACATTTATGGTTAGGTGTGGATGTATGCATCTATCGCAAGGTCATTAAATGGTATCAGCAGAGATTTCATACTGCTATATTCTGAATACTTTGTTGCTTTTGAAAAATGGATGTGATTTTCAGCTACTGATGCGGTTGTTCAGATGGTTGTCTTATCAAGACCTAAATCTCAAGCTAATTGCGTTTAACGCTTAATCCTTCAAGCCTCTATATTATAACAGTAAAAGTTATATTTCTGTGTACTTTTATCCATTGTAAATACCTACGAATTACCACGTTGACACCTTTTGTTTGAATGGCTACAGCTACAATAATTGTTATTGAACAAGGGGGTACCCCATAATTTGAACAACCTTTAGCTTAAAGATTGGTTTTGATGATTAATAATGACTTAAATAAACTGATTTATAAATTTTGGTATCTTTTACCAACCACCCCTTTGTTTGGTGCTTGGTCATTCATGCCATTTGAATAAGCAGAGATATGTCCCCTATAGTTTGAGCAGTGATTGTACACATGATGCATTGAAAACAGACACCAAGAATACTTAATTACTTATTGTTGATGGGTCAGTAATAATAAAATTTAGTTACCAGTTTTTTAGTGAGCTGACATCTTACAAAATAAACCGTATTGGTGACTTGTTTGAATGAAGTTTGTGATTGTTCCATTTGAATATTTATCACATACTGTTTGCATTGAAATATTGCTCTGTATTTATGCTACTTTAGAAAAAATGATACATGTAATTAAGGAGTCAATAAATTGTTCATCGCTTATTTGACATCTTTTTGTAATAAATTTCTCTTCTTTCAATGCTATTTTTTTCTCTATTCAGCTCACGGACATAGAAAATGAGAATTATATGGTGCATATAATAGATGCAAAATTGGTTAATATGGCATAGAAGGTTGAACTTTACATTTTTGTAGATCAGTAAAGTGCTGAAAACTATCCTAGGACATCATGTACTGGCACATTATTGAAACCGTCATTTGACTTTAAACTGTAAGTGCCAAAAGCTCTCCTAGAATGTTGCATACTGGCACATTATTGAAACAGTCATTTAACATTAAACTTAACATTTATCTATGGCATCAATTTGTATGGGCATATTCCATCATTCCTATTTCCCCTCTAAAGTCTTGGAAATAATCAGCAAGATGTTGTATGAAGGCTGACAAGTTAGTGGTATGGCCCTTGGTTGAACATCCCTTGTGCTTGTTCTGTTCATATTTTGCGTGCTTATAAAAGCTTGTACTAAAATTGGTGGTATGTGCATACGTGTAGATTTCATTGCACACATATTTGTTTGGTATATAGCACAGATGAAATATTTGTATTGCCTTCCAGTGCTGCCCACTGTAGCTTTGTTTTATAAATGGCTTCCAAAACCTGCTTTGTCCATTGCAACATAAATTTTTTGTAAAGATGATACTTGCTGTAAACTAAACTAATGTAAATTTGCACAGATGTGGTCAGTCTGTCATTCAAGATGGCTGCCATCATTAACAATAGACAAAAAGTTAAAAATGACAAATTATTCAATTCATAAGAAATTATTGGGACAAAAATAGTCAACTTTCACACAAGTCTTGAGCCACATTTGGTTTTGCTAATGATGTAACTAGGGCCACACGGTTTGTTAAAACTATAGGTCTTAAAATATGTAACAGAAAGGAAGTTAAGTGAAACCTACAGTTTAATTACAATTCAGCAAGCAATTATTTCCTAGAGTTGTTGTAGGGTTTAACGCCATTTTTCAGCACACGGTAGGCTATACATGGTGACCAGTATTAATGGTGGAGGAAAACCCCGGAAAGAACCACCAACCCATGAGAAGCTACTGGCAAGCTTTCTCACATACATTAGCCGAATCCGAGACTCGAACCCACGCAGACAGAGGTGAGATGGCAGTGGTCCGTAACAGAGAGCGCTGTAGACCACTCGGGGCCCCTTTCCCTAGAATACTATTTGAAAATTCAAATTAAATTCCAAATAATCATAGATGCCCTATCACAAGTTGGAAAATAAAATTCCAAATAAATTAAAACATCACTGAATGTCCTGACATACCAGGCCACTCTGGTGGCCTAGTGGTTAGAACATCTGTCTCAGATGCGGGACGTCGCTGGTTCGAACCCTGACCGTGTCTTACTAAAGACTTGTAAAAATGTTACTACCACCTACCTCGCTTGGCGCTCAGTATTAAGAGGTTAGAGTTAGGACTGGTTGGCCAGGTGTCAGGATAATGTGACTGGGTGGGGCGTGATGATATATCTGCCTGGTGTCAGGTTAATGTGACTGGGTGGGGCTATACATACAAAACACTGTGATATACCAATAGTCTTGAATGTCCTGGTATTCCAGTGATGCAATCCAGAATGTCTTTCTGTGAATTCACAAAAGTCCAAGTAATTTATCAATACGAAGTCAATGAGTAAATCCATAGAATAATTGAAATAATTACCCTCGAAAAATTATTAGAGCAATACAACTGTAAACTCGAAAGATTCGATGCGACCGATCTAAAACAAAAATCAATTGTGTCTTGACCACAGACATAAAAAAATATGTATCACTCCAACAGGAAAACCGGTTTAATTGTAAGCAAGGCTTGACCTTGAAGCTCTGTAATAGTAAATATCTTGTTTAAAACTTACAATTCATGGACAAATGTTGGGTATGCAAAAGCTTCAGAATCCACAATCTTGGACAAAAGTCGAATACACAGTATAAATTAAATATACATAACAGGTGTTACACTGTTGTGTTTGGTTTGCATTAAAAGCTGTTGAACCACTGAACTATTTTATAATTGTAGCTTTAGCATTTTAGTGTTTTTTATACTGAATGCATGACGACATACATGAATGATGTTCATTACTTATCATTGACTGTGGCATTAGTGCCTATCATTTGCATATAGTCACATTATATAGCCTGTGATAACTCTCTTTTGAAAAAGAGAATTAACTGTTGTCTTGAAGGAGGTCACTTTTAGAGGCTGAGGAACATAACCAAATGTGCTAATACCAGGCCAAATGTTTTGATAAAACTACTGTCCCTAGCCACCACCCTGTGTGAAGTTCATGTCAATCTTTTATTTAGTTTTTGTATCTGCTAGTCACTTCTGATTGGTAGTTGATGCTTAACTTTCAGGGTCAAATCGGGTCACGTGCTGGGGAGGATGTCCGAAATTTCAAATGGGCTAATAATGACTAAAGGAAGGCTATTCATTCGATGTGTCATTTTGCTCAAAGTGCGCATAATACATAATAAACATAATCGATAATAAAGCGATGATCAAATTTCAAGTGACTATACGTTTGTGTGTGTGTGTGTGTACATTTTTATTGGTTTCTGTTTAGCCGGTTTGGGGGTGTGGTCCGTGCACCCTAGATCCCTCTACCCGGCCCTGGCTTTAATGGGGAATATCTACTACACCCTAGTCAGAGTATCCAGGCCTTTGAAATGTTATATCATCATGGTTTTCATAGTGTCTACTAATGGCCGTGGGGCAGGCATGTCCAAATGAAGCAAGGCCCTAGAGGCCACACTAAGTATATACAATGCAGACAAAAATGTATCTTAATAATTGTACAAAAGTACTGAACTATCTATTAAAGATTTGTTGAAGTAACAAACATTTGTATGCTTTTTACAACTGAAATGTTCCGATTAAAGTCTCTTCAATGATGCAGCTTGGCATAGATATATACCAAGGATGTCATTAATCTAAAATTTAAGCATACATAATTTTAATAACAGCTTTAAGCAGACCATCCTAAATTATCAGCATTAGGCAGACCATCCTAAATTATCAGCATTAGGCAGACCATCCTAAATTATCAGCATTAGGCAGACCAAAACGAATCTCAATAAATATACAAAGCACTGAACAATCTCTAAAGATATGTTAAAGTAGCCAACATTTGTATCCTTTTTATAACTTAAATTTTCAGTTTAAAGTCTCTTAAATGATGTATTTTGGCATATATATATCGCGGTCTTTTTTATGCTTAAATTTAAGTACTGGTCTCCATAATGCTGATAATGAACATACGAAATTTAAGTAGACCGTGTATCTTGTATATTTTTAATTATTGCAAGAAGCATTGAAACCATACAATACAAATATATAAATGTTGTTTACTTATAAAAAAAACTTGATGGATATTTGTATATTTTGAATAACTACGAAGATACATTTTGGTCTGCCTAATGCTGCAAAATGAGGATGGTCCACTTAAGGCTGCGACTAGGGATATATATATATATATTAGGGAGCGTCCATCAACCACACAATGGATAGGTCGTTGTAACTTTCACACATTAGATTATTTTGAACTATATTTGCCACACACTTGATATAATTATTAACTGTCATGAAATCTGAAGTACCGGTATGTAAATATCACAGAGTGAGTAATTTAGGCATATCAAAACAGCTCACTACAACTGCTTTTTTAAGTCTGATTGATGTTTCTATGTTCAGACATTTGCTGATATGTTTGTCTTTTCAACCATTTGTTGCTAATGTTTTGTGCCTACATCCATATTACAAATGAGTTTAGCCTAAACGGTGTGTACCATGATGAGACCATGCTATCTTAATGCATCTAAATATATAGTATAGAACAGTATAAACATTTCCTTTATGGCTTTAATGGGTGCAGCAAAGTGTGTATCATATAACATTTTGCCATTATGATACCCAGTCACCCAGTATTCTGTCCTATGTAATCTATATTGGTACATTTACTGTAAATATTCCCACCAGTATTTAAGTTCACAATGTATCACTGTAAAGACAACATTAAACAAACTGATTGCCATAAGGTTTCATCGTTGTTTATTACTTTTTAACTTTTCCTGTGTAATTTTGTATACCAGTAATTATTTCATTTTTACCCCAAAGATATACTTTTTATCCAACTGTGTTAAAATGTTTTTTATTTAATATTTTGGTCCGTACCAAAACATACCAACTAAACTAAGGAATAGGTTTTATACGTTCACTTTTGTCCATATGATTTTTGTCATTCATTTTTTTGTCATTCATTTTTGTGTCATTCATTTTTTGAGAATATCAAAGCCACATAACTGAATTATATCTACTAATAAGCACATATATTAATAAATAATTATTAACTTCGTAAATTATTTGTATTAATTGATCAATAAATTAAATTTAATTAACTATGTATTTATGTATAATAATGTGTAAATGTCATGAAGACATAAAAGCAACAAAGGAATTTGACTTTGAAAGATTTCATATAAATCCTTTCTCTCCTTTTCAAACAAATTATTATTTAATTAGAAATTATAAAGATAATTATTTACTATCTCATTTTGCAAAAACAGTATATATTAAAAGTGTTACTTCTTTCCACAATATGTTTTGTTTGCAAACTCTTTCAGATAACCTGACATTTTGCTATCAAAACTATTATTACAGTTAATGTTGATATTTAATGTTTCTAAATTGTTTGTAAAATAACATATTTAGTATTAATATTTCATTCTAGCTTAAACAAGAAAGATTACTCGTGTGAACTATGCCAAACTGTACAACATTTCTCCAACAATAATAGTTTTAGCAATTATTATTTTAGTACATCTTGAGCTAATAATAATAATAATAATAATAATAATAACGAGGACTTTGTATAGTTCCTAATCTCTATATGCTCTAAGCACTTTACAACATTACAAAACACTATAGCGTAATAAACATATAATATGATTATAAGAAGCTCATGTACTTACCAAAACATCAGAAAACAAGTGTGCATTTATAAATCAAAATCATTTAAAGTCTTACTGCTTAATTAGGGAGCAGATACAATCAAGTTCTATGATGTACAAAGGGGTACTCACCCGCTATTATGTACTTTTGAGCATTGTTCCTCTAACATGTGTGTACACAGATGCTCAGGCATCCCAACGCAGCTGAATTGTCAATCCAATGTTAAATGTTGCTCAATCCAACGTTAAATTTTGCTTGTCTCCGTAATGCTTGCACAATGCAGCGAGCACTGCGCGCACATCTACCATTTGCTTAGAGGTAACATTTTATGTAAGGTGAAGTTGTTTGCATATTAAACATGCACAGTGGAGAGAATGTTGGCATACTTCTATGCTACTTTGATATAATATGACTGGGTATTCTTTCCGTATAACCTTAGCACACTGCTAACTCAAAAGACTGCTCCCGTGTCCAAAAATCAGTCAGGATTTGTTTAAAGTACACTATGGTTAGCAGATTTTAAAATAGGTAAAATGAATTTGCCAGAAAGAACAATATCAGCTTCTGAAAGTGCAATGAACACATTACCCATATATGAAATATAAAAGAGTTTTCTTTTAAAATACAATTTACCTCTAATGTTCAGGAAGTGAAAATGACGAAGTGGAGCTAGCACTTTTTTTAAAAGGTGCACATCTAAAGTAAGGCCAAGCTGTATACTCTATAATCCATTTTACACCCATCAATAACACAACAAAATAAAGGGAATTAAATGTTTTTTGAACACTGCCTAAGATAAACATACAAAGTCTTTTTTAAATAGCCACTATAACCAGTGTGAAAATTTGGGGAAATTCTTTTTCTTTAATTTTGTTTAACCTTATGCAAAATATGAAACTGTATATCGCCAACCAAGGGAGACTGGGGAGAGGTATCTGCTGGTAAGCCAAAAACAACAAACCTTTCTCTAATATCAACTACATGTACATGTAAACGAAATGAAGCATACTAGCAAACCATATCATTTTGAGTAGATAAGATATGTTAAGTACGGTAAGAAGGAATTCCACAGAAGTTCTTAAGTCTGAAAAGGTTAAGTTACCCATTTGTGTGGCAAAACAAATATCATGACAATTGCAAAAACACTTTTATTGAATTACAAGACATTGGTTTTACTATTTCTGTAAAAAAATCCATTTCTATTTCTATCAACATTATTGAATGACCTTCAACTTCTTGTGCTTTTCTGTTTGTTTATTTCCGAAATCACCTTCGCTCTATCCAATTCTCTCTCTCTCTTTTATTTCTTTCTAAATAAACCATGCACAACATCACGGACTCTATCTCCCTAAATTGCTTTGCTGGTTGGTAATCGTGAATTTATCACCATGACGATTACAGGTCCGCTTTTAGCATTGTGTATGATCACTTTATTTGTTATCCATTCATCTAATCATGATGAGAATTTGTCAGTATGATAACCATCAACAATTGTATCGATAAGAGTTCGATCACCGCTAATGTACATGATACCAGCTGTACTTAATCGCTGATAAATATAAACAGCTTCATGGTTTATTTTCGTAGAAATATTTCTTAAGATAATATCTAATCATTGTACAACATCACGATGAGTATTAGGACATGCAATAAGAACACTTTGTAATGTATTGCTTTCAATTCCACTTCCTGTAGGGCCCTGAGGATCATAACATTATTTGTTTGTGGCTTAATTGATCTAATTTTAACATTAAAACGTCTGGATTATCACTACTATTACTACCTTTATTATGACGAATTATAAAGATTATCTTACGATAATCATCCTTGCAATCTTGGATGCTATGATAATATATCAGACGAATAATTTAAATCATCGGCATCATAGTTAGCTAAGTGATCATTATCTATATTTTACATTTTCTTGAAAAGTTCCTGGTTTAAATGTATCAATTAAGTTTTTACGTGTTGCAGAATTTCTCTTTATTGTGGTTTATGTTGGTTTTGTTCTTTTTGTCGTTATTTATCTTTCTTCATATTATGCAAACATATCGTCTACAACATCGATGCATAATATATAAAATACACGTTTTGTGTTGATTCGATTAGATCTTAATTTTAGAAAACACATCAGCCAAGTGTTGTAGTACGGAAATATATGTAGGTCTCAACATTCATTCTTTTATTTTTCACAACTCGTAACAACAAATGCTAGAAACTTATAAGGATACATTTTATCGCTTGCTTTTAAAAGCATCTTCAGTAAATTGATTACGTAATTATTCAGGGTTTTATCTCTTTAGCAATATGTTTTACTAGTTGAAGTACTCGACAAGGACTATCTTGTAAAAGTCTTGATGTTTGTTGATTTTATTCGTTGATGAAGAAATAGTTTAGTTGTTTCAGTAACAGGTTTTAATAATTGTTGAGAACGTTCTGCATATTCAACATTAAACTCCTTACATTTTCTGATTGATCGTAGCCACTCTCAAGCTCACCATATTGTATACGCATCTCCAACCATTACTGACATAACATTGATCTAATTTACAGCAGCAGAGAGGGTTTGAGCTCGATAAGGGGTGAACGGTTAATTATCACTTGCATACTTTTAGAAAAATATCAAGTCACCAGTAGCAACAAAAACAACTAGGAGAGATACAATCAGATAGTTAAAGACTTCGGTTTGCGTTATTGACATTATTTATTTCATTTTAGTAAGATGCTTTGGTTTGATAAACGAGACCTTATAAAATAGAGGTGTGATCGCCTACTTTCTGCTGCGAAAGTGTCGAAATTCGACTAATAGCTGTCCAAATTATCTTCATATTTCCATCAAATAAAATAACACTGTATTGAGATTCATATTGGATTACCGATACGTAAATATGAATATCAGTCAACAACTTGCAAAAAAAGAAAATAAGAATGGAGTAGACGTGCACAGAAATAGGAAGTAGTCTGTTAAAGAATAACATCGAAAAGGCATTCCAAATTGAAAAACTTCACCAGACAGAAATAGACAAGAGTCAGTACCATTGAAAACAAAAATGGAAAATACATCACAGAAGCGAGGTGCTTTAAGTTCCAAACTCATCAAATGATGATAATATCCCCATTCTCAAAGAAGTTGTGTGATCAGGAATATGAGCACAGAAGAGTAGGAGTAGACAACATCCCATGTGAACTTATCAAGAATGGTGTTATGAATCCGTGAAAGAGCTACTAAAACAAATCTTCAACAAGATTTTGCAGACATACGAATGGCCAACACAGTTGACCCAGCCTCTGATTATAACACTCCCTCAAAAAGGCAATGAGAAACTGTGCCAGAAATACAGAACTGTATCTCTGATTAGCCATGCTAGGACGGTGATCTGGAGATCACCTTGAACAGACTAAATCCAGGAGCAGGAGAAATACTCGCTGAGGAACATGTAGTGTTCTGGAGTGAAAGAAGCAAAACGTAACACATTTTCAGTATCAGGGCTATATGGGAAACGTAATCGCAACATCAACAAGACATATACCGTGTGCACATAGATTTCATGGAGTGTGGCATGAGGAATTGCGAGCCACAATGAAGAGTAAGAACTTGGATCAAAACGTTGACAAATAACATCAACAGCTGTACGCCAAGGCTACATGTGCAGTAATTGCACAAGTATCTGTAAATGACGGGCTCCAATCAACAGTTGGAGTACGGCAAGGCTGTCCCCTGTCACCTACGTTTTCAACATCTACTTAGAGACCATCATGAAAAAAGCCCTGAAATACAAATGTGTGAGAGTCAACATTGGAGTGCGCAACATCAGCAATTTCCATTTTGCAGACGACATTGATGGGCTGGCAGGAAGTGATACCGTGCATGCCACCGTAGTGATTAAACTGGAAGAAACATCATCCAGATTTAATATGGAGGTAAGCGCTGAGAAGATACAGCTGATGACAATTAGCGGCAAACAAATTTCAGCCAACATTAAAATTGGAGGACAAGAACTGGAAACGGTGAGACAGTTCAATTATCTTGGCTCCATAATAACCAATGAGTGATCAAGAACAGACAATTAGTCACCAACATCACAAAGAATGACAGCTATGACCCATGGAAAGACAATGCTATAAAAAAACTGCTGAAAACTAAAACCAGTCTATTGAGAGCACTAGTCATATCGATATGTGTGTGTTCATGTGTAGGCATGGACCCTGATAGCAGAATTACAATGGAGAATACAGGCACTTTAAACGAGTTGCTACTTACCCATCATTAACATCTTTACCACGTTACAACTGAAGAAGTAGCGTAACACTATCAGGAGCAAAGTATGCCACTATGAAAATCACTGTCAAAAAGAGAAAGCTGAAATGGTATGGCCATGTCACTACTGAAAACAATATATCCACAATCGTCCTGCACGGGTCGGCAGGGTAAGATAGATATACAGAGAGAAACGTGTGCTCACAACCTCGCATAATAGAGCAGGAACATACACTTATACAAACAGAAAAGTGAATGAATCTAATTTATATAATCAGATAAATTGACATGAGTTACACGTATATATGAATCTACTCAACTTAAGAAAATTTAATTAACTGCAATTGATTCCGGCTTAATATAAAATAAATATTGTGCCATCATAAATTAACAACTATCTCCAGCCACAGTAAGAATTTAGTCTTTACTATCCAAATACTTACTCGCTGAGTCATTCATTTCTTGCATAATAATTACATTTAAGTCAGTAAGTTAGCATAGAGATATCTAGATAGACACATAATCTAACATAACTAATACACACGTTAGTACGTACCGTCACCAATCTTGTACAATATATATATATATATATATATATATATATATATATATATATATATATATATATATATATATATATTGTTACGTGCTTAGGCTCGAATAAGCAGCAACACAGAAAGAGTGAAAACTAACAAGCTTGTAAAACTTTAACAATGATTTTATTAAGTACAATTATTTTCATAAAATAAATAAACTTACGGTTTTAGAGAATCAAATCCAACAAATATAGAATTCACAAAATAATCCACTAATGGAATTTCAAGTCCTGATCAATAAATGTTCTAATAGTTCCAGGTTCGAATCTTGACGATGTAATAATCCAAAATGGCTGACAATGTCACGTGGTACAGTTCTTGTTTTTAATCATCCAAATGAATATCATAAACATATGTCCTTTTTCCAGATAATTAGAATAATTCTTCTTTTCCAACGAATTGACACAAGTCCAGAACAAGATAATTATAACTCAAACATAAATACACAACTTATAACTTACAATAAGCCCAAAATCTACTAAAGTTAGCTTCTAAAACACAGCTATATATATTGTAATTCCCTCGTAAACAAGAGGAATCATGTGAGTCTGGAAGGTCATGGAAAAAACACTTTCTTCAAGTCACACACCAAAAGAATGAACTAGAAGAATAAATCAGCCACTAATAAGATGTTGTCCTTGAAATTAACCAATGGAATTGAAGACCTGTTGACAATGTCCAAAACAAGGTCAGATAAACAGGTATCCAAGCCAAGGTCAGCCTGTTTATCAGTAAAGTACAAGTCAACTGAATTTTCTAGAAAAATTTCCCATTTAATGAATAATAAATCCTAAATGACAATTTTGGATTTAATAATTAAAAATAAATAAAATTAAATCCAATAGCCGTAACAATATATATATATATATATATATATATATATATATATATATATATATATATATATATATATATATATACACATACAGACATACAGACATACATTTGAAAAATAAAAATATATATATTTTTTAAGTCACATGTAATTAACTGACACACATTCGATGTGTAATACTGCCTAGGTTACTGGCATAGCATTACACTATCAAGCAAAGCGTCATAACAGTCTTTATAGTGACCAATTTGGAACCTAATATTCGGAACGTTTCAGTTCTAAACCGACATTCTTTATATAACAGTACAAATACATAATTTATTTTCAACATGATATAACCACTTCTAAACAAAAAATATTATAATTTAGCTATATCTAATAAATAAAGGATTTATCAAAAAATCTGGAAAGTATTGTCCAAATAATTGAAACTAAATTTCAGTCTATTTTATATACAATAATTCATTCAAAAATTGCTTTTGAATGATAAAAGTGGATTATAACTGATTTTTGTTATGTATTTCATATTTAGGTTTGGTAAATTGTTTAATATAAGAAGCCCTGAAACTTTCCAATGGACTTCTAAAATACAACATGGTACATCA